>PRKT01000015.1:1420591-1438414 GCA_003671525.1 Saccostrea glomerata | reverse complement strand
TCATTTAGTACCTAATTTCTTTTAATACACTACTACTTAAACTTCTTTGACTATTCTGCACCACTGTACCAAAACGTGGGGGGGGGGCTTGGCAACCGACCTTTCGATGAACATTTTCAACAGTAAAAAAAATACGTACTGTTAATCTATCTTAAGTTTACGTTTATGTCAACAACTGTATCCTAAGTAGATAACACGAAATATATATAATTCTTTATATGAATCTCTTATGACATTTTAGAAGCTATTATAAATTAATTAAGCATATCTTGTAGACGAAAATCTAATATTTCTTTAAATTTCGTTTTGATAATATATAACACTTTTTCTTGCGTTGTAATTTAATCAATTGACCTCCTCGGTATTAAAATACTCAACGATTTCTTGATCGTAAAAAATAATAAAGGGGAGTAATTGAATCTCAAACCGCCTTTTGATTGGTTATTTTGGATCTTGAATCTCGAAACTCGAATTTCGAATCTCGAATTTCGAATCTCGTATTTCGAATCTCGAATCTCGTATTTTGAATCTCGAATCTCGAATGAGCCTTCTGGGCTTTCGTACTTTTGAGCTTAATTTTGTACGTAAAAATTATCTTCGCGCTGTCACGTTATGACGCGAAAATTTCACATTTATTTGCGAGAAAATACGTTTTTACCAACGACAGTGAGCTCAATGATCTTTCGTAGATTGCCAGTCTTTGTACGTCTTGGGCAAGTTAAACAAACAAGTACAAATCAACGCTGCAAAAGTATTTAAAGCAACTCTCTCTCTCTCTCTCTCTCTCTCTCTCTCTCTCTCTCAGATTTTCACCTCAGTAAATATCTTAAGGGCTTTCCATAAAAATTTATCTTTAAAATTGTTTTAATTTCACACCTACCGCAGAGGTTCAGATTACAAGTGTCAGTGACCCTAGACCTTATAGATATGATAGCTCCCAACGAGCAAACTTTGCCTTTACTTGTCTAATTTGTACCTTCATTTGTACTTAATCCAATTCAAACGCTGATGGACGAGATTATCTATACAGGAAGTCATGTTTCGTTGTTTAAATTTTTACCCCATTATATGATAATTTTAGTTGTAACACGTCTTTTGATTTGATGAAAGATTTTGTTCATATCGTATAACATAAGTTGCCTACGTCACAATGGGTTATATCAGAAATGCTTTACTCTGCTTTACGTTATATTTGAAAATTGTTCAATTTGAAGTCATTTTTAGAGGCAAAAATTGTCTTATTGTCTATACTGGAATCAAATTATAAAGAATGCAGCTTATTTTAACCTATGTTATACGATAAAACACAACTTCGCGGTTTACAAAGTGCAAACAATCCCAGGTTATGTTTTATAGTATAACATAGTTTAAAATAAGTTTCATTCCTTAAATAAACAGATGTCTTATCTTCTGATACTCGACACACTTCTTATGCTCGAAATACTTTTAAACAGAAAATTCAATGGAGTTCAAATACCTTTTTTGTTGGTATTGAAAATAATTCATATACTTTAAATTTGTTTTGTAAGAAAATTTAATTTTCTTTTTTCCGAAACAAAGAATAATCTATTTAATCATGTCAAACCAATGCTTTATTAATACATATTTTATTTAGTCCTCTTCGTGCTTTTAGCACATAAGGCCTGCACTGATGAACTTTATTCTTGGTACAATAATCCTCGGCTTTGGCTGTAACTGTTGATTTTTAGCTTACCTAAGCTGAAGCTAAAAATATGCTAAGGAATATAAAGTCATTGATGATCAGCTACATTTGCATAAACTATTACGTAATTAATATGTTTATACATCCGATCGCAACAGCTTTTTCGAAATACTGCATGTATTTTAATCAAAAACCAAACTAAATCCTCATTACCTGAATAAGGATTTCAGAGCATCTGTTATTATAAAATGTAAATATTTCATTTTATTAAATGGACGTTAATCACAACATTACAATAGATTAATAAATAAAATGAATCTATTACAGTTCTCCCTCTCTTTTTTTTATTTTTCAAGTCCATTAATATGTATACGTTTATTTCTAAATCGCGGGGGAAAAAGATTCTGTTTCAATGTTAAGTGTCGTTTGTTAGATACATCTTGCTTTACACGTTTAAATGTGGGCGTTTAAAGCTATGTATTTTGAAGCTGTTTTTAGTCTTATGCTTGAAACTATATTTAAAAGTAAGTTAACTACACAAAGCTGAGCTTTTTTTTTATACATCAAAAGTTTTAAAATATAAATTACGTATGAATATCAATAAAATGCAAGACGTTTAGCAAAAACATTTATCGGCTATTAAACAGCTATAACCATTCTTATTCAAAGACGAGTTTCAATTTTAACGATGATTTTTTTTTTGTTATAAATGATAAAAGGAATCAAATAATAAATTTGCAGTAAAAATTGCTTAATACTTTGCAGCGAATACTTATTTATTTACGGGGAAGTTGTATCTGATTTAAAATGCAACAAAATACACATAACTTAAAGACATAAACTCGAAAAGCCATCCAAAAATAGAACAATACACCCTTCCACGACTTATTATACAAAAATTTATACTAGGAATATTGTTAAACTAATTGCATAAAGTTCATTAACATAAAAAATACAAGAACAACATTCATAGTAATATAACAATGTAAAAACTAAAAATAATAATGATAATTAAACCTGAGGTACATGTACTGCTTAAAGAACAAAATGTTTCAACTAAGTACATGTTTTGTATAAGTCAGTGCTTTTGAGAATCTGGCTCATGAATTAGGGTAAGAACAAATATATTCATATTCTGTTGTCTCGTAGCAAGCTTGTTCCATTCTAACCCGTGAGTTCCGAGGAAAAAAGAAGGGACTGTAAGAAAAGTTAAGGAACATAACATAACAGAGAATTCCCATTGTCTTATTACATCAGGATTGATGATAAGAAGACAAATATGTCGATGGTCTTGTATTTTGAATTATTTGAAAATTTTTGTGACATCTGTTTCAAATTTTGTTCAGCATACGATGAGATTAACTTTAAAAGGTTACTCAAATTGGACCCCTGGAAGAAAAAACATGTGTTTGTGTGTGTTTTACATTTCATCTCATAAAAAATTCTTTCGCAATTTTTCTATTTACGAACACGCAGTTGGAAGTTTTGTTTCAACATATTAAATATAATTTCATATTGGAATTGGATCTTTTTTACTGTTCAAGATATGCAATCAAAGAGAGATAAATCGCGAATATTGCAATGTTTAGGGAAAACCTTAGAAACCTTTTTTAAAGTGGTCTCCTTAACACAATTCCATTTTTCTTTCCTATATAATTATATTTTCACGTAGTATAAATATGCATGTAATAGGTTCCGAATTTCGTAAAATGCCAAGTTATACTTAGGTCTCACGACTATCTAATGCCAATTGCTACTTAATTGATTATCATAAATCATTTTTCTGAAAAATTGTCGCTTTAGTGTTAAACCAACCGACATCTAAGAGATTATTACTAATCAGAATAAAATCTTTTCCATTGAATTTTAGGTGAGTTTTAATGTCTGTCAAAGATTGTAAATTGTAAATATCTTTTTTATCTCGAAATTATCTAAACTACGAATTTCTAGACGGATTTGATTGACATATCCTAGCACTTTCACAAATTATAATTTTATTCTCAATACTAAAGAAAAATATTTAAACTATAATACAGAAAATTCAGAGAAGAAATGTTCGAAAGCAAAATCCCCTTATTAGTATCGTCAGTCCGTGTACAGTTTTCTGCACAGAGTTTAACAAATTAAATATGTAGGACTCCAAAGTGCGATGGGACTCCAAAGTCCAATGGTCACGCCAAAGTCCGATGGTCTGCGCCAAACCGCGATGGTTTGAAATGCCAAAGTCCGATGGTGCAGAAAACAATTTAACGTTTGTGACGTCATAGTAATACTGCGCAAAAAATGCGCTACCGCGCCCCGGCAAGGTCCGATTGCTTAAAATATTTATGCAAGTAAATAAAAAATGCAAAGATTAACCTCGTCTTTTGGATATAGCTGTGAGACTAACCTTAATCTGTTGAAAAATGCGTAATACTCGGTAACTACTACCTAAATATCTTCGGTTAGTGCTGGACTACAGGCTAACCCTAAAATCTCTCGGGAGGGTTCGAAGAACCACTTTATCAATCCAATAGTGTTCAAGGACTAATCCTTATCAGTCGAGTGGTGTGCGAGGACTAACCCTAATTAATGCCTCTTGTGGGTGAAAACAATAAGCAAAATCAGTGAAATCGTATGCACACGAGAAATACCGATTCAATGGATTTTGAATGCAGGACAACGTCAAGACGTCGGGGTATTGTGACGTCATAAACGTCGACTGTTTCTCCGCACCATCGGACTTTGGCGTATCAGACCATCGCATTTTAGCGCAACGTGTCTCTTAGGAAACGAGCAGTCGGACTTTGGCGTAACCATCGGACTTTGGCGTCCGTAAAGACAGCGAGCCATCGGGGTTTGGCGCAGACCATCGGGGTTTGGCGAGACCATCGGATTTGGCGTCATCATCGCACTTTGGAGTCTTACAAATACACCCGTGAACATAAACTGTTCTTTAAAACAAGGCACGAGCTCTGTTATTGTTGATGTTTACGATTCGCCGGGTGTTTAATTGTTAAAGTCTGCACACACCATTGACATTATATTCTCCCTCACCTCGTTCGTCCGAATAAAAATTAATGAAGTGCTAAATGAATAAAACACAACACATATTAAGTAGGAACGCTGCTCGCTAGTGCTTTATTCAATTACATGTATATGCTGCTAAAACATAACCATCTTTAAATAATACATCTGTATAGGCTAAATTCATTGCACTCCTGTAATCATTAAATTCTAGCGAGCGAGCTTAGAGTGCCGTGCTACCGCATGGCCTAACTATGTATACCATATGTAACCATGTGACTTTTAAGGAAAACTTTTCGAACACGCTAAATAACGACATAATTTAAGTTACACTGTGATTGAGTTTTCCTTTTAAACATTTTTACTCTGAACATTCTAGATTAAGGAACGAGGATTAGTAGAACATTTACTTAAACCAGCTTTGTAACTTTGTTTGTGAGGAGTCTTGTTTCGGAATCCAGTATATATACATGTAGGTATCGTAATTCAACTTAAGTTTGGTTGTTGAGATTATCAAAAATTTTCAAAACTGGCATAGGCTTTTTAAGAAAAAAAAATATGTGCATTTGTAAGTTTTATGCAGAAAAGCCTAGAATGTTAAAGTAACGTCATTTCTGTGCTTATTTTCTTTTAGAAAATAGTGTCTGCTACCGTCACTCACTTCAATTTTTTAATATATTGTGTAAAATGCTTTGAAAATTCACATTTTTCAAAATCTTAGTGGGCGATGTATGCACTGTATGTTTTCTAAAAGAAAATTCCACTGAAAATTTATGTCTTCTGAAACTTTAAAATAAAATGTACAAGTTCATGACGTCACACTTAGCATTTATGAGGTCATATTGGGAAAACAATTTGTATATTTTTAATGCATGGCATTTCAATACTTTAGAAAGGATAAATTGATGCCATTGGTTTAAGTTAAAATTCTGTGACTGAAAATTTCGGAAATTCTTTGGCATTCAGAAAATCCACATCTATTAACATCACTTTCTTAATATGTTACTGTGCAGTATTTCTTATACAAAAAAATGTTATATTTTGTCCAGTTTTCATTCTGGTTGATATTGTCTAGAGGATAAAACTCCATAACAACTTAAAAACAATGTTAAAATTAAATAACAAAATGGCCTGTAACATAATGTTTCACAAACTAGACGTAAGTTGAGTCTGAAATGGAAAACTCAGGTACAGTTTTGTCTTGTTTTTTCTGTTTCATTATACTTGAGGTAAAATATAAAATTAATCGAAAATGATGAAGACACTTTGAATACTAGTACCATGTAGTGATAAGTTGAAATGGTTTCTTAAATTAATAAAAAACACTCAAACACACCCTCTTACACATAAATGTTTAACCATAGATATGCATGTAATACAGAAAAAAAGTAATAGAACTTATGATTTGTTGAGATTTTTAGAAATATTAATGTTCTTATTACTTATCTTCAAGTTATTTATAGCAGGTTTTGCAAATGCTTGTCTCTTAACAGCTTTTCCGACTTTTGACTTTGCTTGTTCAATTTCGTTGCATTCATCTGCTTTTTGATTGTTTAACTGCGTAGAAACATTCGTAGGTTTACCGATTTTTTTCTGATCTTCCTTTGCATTTGGTTTGTTCTGAAACTTGTTTCGCAGATTTCCTGGGGTATTTTTCTTCATAGAAACACTTTTCCCTGTAGTGTCCTTGTCCTTGTTTTGATTGACACTTTCCTTATTCGGCACCGTGTTCGGATTTGCCATTAATGCAGTGTTCGTAATGTTTCCAGCCGGTTTCTTACAATATGGTTTACTTATTTTCTCTTTTCCCTCGTTCTTCCCGTCTTGTTTGTTATTGAAATTTTCTGTCTTATCTTTTGTTGTGCCGTCTGTATATTTGTCTTTTAATCTTCTTTCTTTCCCAATGCGTCGAATAAATCTTTTTAGTCGTTTTACTAGCTTTGCAAGGTTTGAAAAATCCGCGAGAATTATAAGCCCCATCAAGGTTGTGATTAATATAGGCCCGAAGAGAATCCCAACACTTTTAGCTGAGGGCCTAGGATCATCTGCACAGACAAACTTCCTAATATATTGTGACGTGGTTGTGACGTCAACAGTTAATTGCCTCTTTAATTCACTTATTTTTTCTTGAATCTCTTCTTCTGTTATATTTGAAGAGAAGCATGGGCATTCACAGGTTTCTGCCGTTGGAGGAGGGGTTGGAAGAGCGGAACATTCGTCACTTCTTTCTATATCTATAAAAGCAAGTTCAAGTAAAAAAAAAATAAACATCAAGCATATAATGCCAAGAATCCAGTCTGTCAATTTAACAGCCATTTCAAGGGGGGGATATTAAACATCAAACATATAATGCCAAGGATCCGGTCTAGATTATTGGTTATCTTCATAAAAGTGAACTATAAACGCTAATCTTAGGCCATCTCTAAAAAGTGGTGCAAATCAATTAGTAACAATAGCTTTAAGAGGTAGATCCTACGTGTTTTTCAGGTTTTTAATTAGTGTAAATTCAAAATTAATTCAATTCAATATTTTATTAATAATTTTCTTTAAATACTACGTCCTGATTATATTTTTTTGTGGAGAGGGCAGAATGTTATTAAACTGTATTTTGTATCTCACAAGAAATTTAAGCTTTGAACATCCTTTATCCCCCTTTCTTTAAAAAAATATGCCAAAATATGGAAATTGTCTATCAAAGAAATTTTCCATAATGAAATAGCATCTCAATAAAGCGATAACTTATGATGATAATACAATATATCAAAGTATTTACAAATACAGTCAACTTTAATAAATGTCTCTGCATTTATTTTGAGCTATTATATAGAAAATATGGAGAAAACGAACAGCATTCAAGTAAAAGAACATCTATACACTGAATTGACGACGGATTTCTCCGTTATTTTCCGATCATGAAAAAGACCACACGGTGGGTGTGACCGGTCAGCAGGGGATACTCACTCCTCCATGGCACCTGATCCCACCTCTGATGTTTCGGATGTCCGTGTTTGCTCTACTTCTATTTTGTATTGTTTTATGGACTTTGATTTTGAATACTGTTCGTTATCTCCATATCCTTCTTCTAAACAATACATATCTGGAGTAGAATATGCTTAGACCTCCAAAAATATTAGAGAAGGATGCCATGAAGGAAAATGCATCCCCTATCGACTGGTCTCACAAGGCATGTGCTCATTGTTGGGATCAGGTATATATTTAACATTGAATTTCGAAGAAATGTTGATGTCTAAATGATTACTTAACAATAACTATGAAAAACGCCAATCAGAAATTGAGGTCCAGAGTAAATTATCGGATACGTCATGCCAAGAGTAGACAGCCAATTAATTCTTGGAATGTCATTTTTTTTCATTTTTTAACTCATATAAAATGTTCTATATTATACATAAATAATTATATTCTTTTTTAATCTGTTATAAGATTCTGTGAACTCAATTTGATCATCTAAATCAAGCTATGCCCATGAAGAATTTAAAATTATAAATGAATACCTGCTAGGACCTTCCAACAGACTTGAGCTGTGCCATATGCAGAGAGAACTATATGATTGACGTCAAAAACGAAGCCAGTGTCTTTTGTATGGCTAGTGTTGGTACCATTTTCAAATACAGTTAACGTTCCATTATCCCATGCTGTATAATTCAAAATGTTACATTTGGACAGAAATAAATATTTCAAAAGGCATACGAAAGGGTTATGACTACAAGGTATAACCCTGCAGTTTACCTTTAAGTACGAATATAGTCCTCCACTTATCTTTTATCGGTACTATGAAATCAAAATTCCTATAACCATTAAATTTACTTTTTTGGTAATTGTAGTTAAAACAGTATAAATTGCCCTTGGGCAAATATCTAATGTTGTCTTGGATTATTTTTTATTTGTTGACATCGGAAAATAATTTTCAATTTTTTTTTTAAATGATAAAAATTCTAGAAACTAAATATTTAAAATTTGCCTACTTGGCATAAGGTAATGCTTACTCACAAATTCTAAAATACCTCCAGTTGTAACAATCCATAAAAGTACCAGTCCGCTGATATAAGCCGTCTCCATACCGCTCCTTTCGAATGGCAAAATATGTGTTTTTACTTGCTCCAATGACTATCTCGATAAAGTTAAGTGAATAATTTCCACGATCGTTCATCAGTCGAATATGCGCATCTTTACAACCAAGCGCTATGAATTCAAATTCTGCCAATCCACTAACATTCAATCCCAAGTCCGTCAGATCGACTTCAGTGTTTCCTATTGTTGTGATGGATGCTCCTCTTTCTAGCACAATTATTTACAGACATTAAACTTTGTCTTACCGTTTGGAAACAAGACTAAAAGAGTTACGATGTATATGGTGTAAAAATCAATCTATTCTGGCACATATTTTTAAATTAAGAAACAAGTACGTGTAAAAAAAAAAAGGGGGTGTGTGTGCTTTTCTTTATTCTCAATAGCATTTATATGGCCTTTTACTATCTTTTTCAACACATGAGTGCCGCGTATATGTCAAATTTTGTAGCTCTTCACAGGCATATGGTGGAATCTCCATATGAGTGAAAAATTCTGGAGAGGTGCGTTAAACAACATACAATCAATAAATCAATCTTACTTCCTGTTCTGTAGACCGACATTGCGGTTGACCCTCCGCAGGAATTGGGCACACCGCCACATTGTAAGGTACATCCACTGGAAGAAGTACCATCATTTGTCTGTGAGCAAAAACAATTCATTGCATTCTGGAATGAAACAAAAAAACTTCTGTAAGTGAAACTTGATGCCTGTGCATTGATTTTTGAGAAAAAAATTAAAAGCGCTCAAGAAGAAGGATGTGGAGATAACGAACAGTATTCAAACTCAAAGTCCATAAAACAATACAAAACAAGAGCAGAGCAAACACTGACCTCCGAAACATCAGAGGTGGGATCACGTGTCATGGAGGAGTGAGCATCCCCTGCTGACCGGTCACACCCGCCGTGTGCTCCCCGTCATGGTCAGAAAACAACGGAAAAATCCGTTGTCAATCCAGTGCACAAACAATGGACTAACAATTAGTATGAAAAACGTCAGTCAGCATTTGACTCAGTGATAAATTGTATTTGCTGACAATATCATTGTACCGACCATACAACGAGGCTGTTGATATTCTTGTTTCATCAACCTGCGTGTCAACAATTTACCTCGTTGTAGAAATTTTTCATACGTAGAGCATGTTCTTGCTTATCGAATCAACTAAGATATATACACTCAGTATGCAGGTGATGAAGGTATATTGCTGCATAAGTAAGGGAAGTTGACGATAGAAAAGTTAAAGTCGTCACGTTTATCATATAGCTTGGTTGTTAGGTTACCATTAACGTCTTTTTCAAGTAAAATATCCAAGTATGAAACAGATGTGTCAGACTCTGTCGTGTCTTTAATCTCAATTTATATCAAAACCAAAGTAATTATAAAAGTCAATCGGCATAAAGAGCTACTTGTATCTTAAGAATAAAAAATATTAAGAATAAATATACCATATTTACATATATAACTAACTGTTTAAATGAAAGTTATGTACAAATAAAGTAGATATAAATTGGATAGTACAGACATAATTTCATTCATGTACACACAATTACCGAAGCCAAAGACGAGTAATGAAGATAATGTTTTAGAAATAGTTAAACTTAAATATTTTTAAATTCATATCTTTGGTAAGACATGAATGACCAACAAGTGTGCAGGCGAGAAGCGAATCTAATCGATCTGTTCATCCTTGAAAAAAGAAAACCTGTGAAATGGCAAATCTTAAGTTGAGTTTACCCCTTTGTAATAAGCTTGTAGGAAATTTTTCATCTATCTATATCTGTATCTGCTTATAGATGAAGCTTCCAATTGACCATGCTATATGCAAAATGTTGTATCAATACAATTTTCTTTCAATTGCGAGGGACATAATTGTAACAACTAGATCCATCTTTAAGATACCTAAATAAACTAACAATATTTTTTTCTTACCTGTATAGCAGCATATACATATCCGTTTGCTGCGCAATGCTCCAGACAGGTTTCAACTTTATTTGTTCCAGCCAAGTTAATAGTGTCGTTTCCAATGCTCATATTGTCAAAACAACCAACACTCTGGTCTAGAAAAAGTATTAAATACACGAGAATTGAAAACGACATTTTTATTTTATCAAAGACTTAGACTTATCAATTTATCATACTTTACTTTTCAATCGAAAAACAATTCTAAAGGAAATAAGGTGGCAACGAACAATAACACAATATAAATTGATTGCAGAGAAAACACAGACTCCTTAAAACATCAGATGATCAGGTGCTATTAAGGAGTAAGCTTTCCCATTAACCTGTCACTTTCGTCGTGAGACCTTGGTATGTCACGTGATAAAGACTACGTATACGTACAATCACAATCTGTCATGTTAGTTGCGCCATCAGAGATGGTTGTCTTTGCTCCTTTACATGGTTCACATCTGAAAGATGGAGGGGTTTCTCCAAAAGTTCCCCTTGGACACGTCCTGCATTCTCCTGAGTATGTAAGGTACTCCCCGGGTGTGCAGGCAAAAACAGCAGCTTATAAGCAGCAATTTGAAAAAAGAAAATTGATCTGATATTTTTCAAGGTCATTTAAAGATTATTCTTTTGAAATTACTTGCGTTAACTTGTGATTTTCGTTTTTGCTGAATTTAATATATGAAACAAAACAATAAATGCAATATATGAATTTGGTAGATAGACAAACTTGTGCTCTATGTTTTCTGAAACAAAACATTTAGTAAAATCGATGAAAATTTACATATAAATCTGAAAATTAGGAAATTGACATAATTTCTAACCTTTCTGTGACCTATGTGTATACCATAACTTAGAACAAATGCAGGGGTGACAATAAGTTTTTTATTTATTTCCTGTTGCGTCATTTTTAAAGACATCCAAAATCAGAGCCCAAAAAGAGATCATAGTCTTGTCCTTGAGAAACAAGGCATTGAAATTCAAATTCATACTTCTCCGGATTGTTTATAGTTAATATTAGCAATCTCGTTTAAAGTCACCATTTCGTAAGTTCTATGGTCGATACAATGACTTTGTCAGCGAATACAGTTTATCATTGAGTCAAATGCTTACCGACGTTTTTAATACTGATTGTTAGGCTATTTTTTCACACTGAATTGTCGACGAATTTTTCCATTATATATCGATCATGACAAGGAGCACATGGCGGGTGTGACTGGTCAGCAGGGGAAGGTCACTTCTCTATGGCACTTAATCCCACATCTGATGTTTTAGAGGTCCGTGTTTGCTCTGCTCCTATTTTGTATTGTTAACGGACTTCTAAGCTTAAATACTGTACCAAAAAAGCATTTTTCTTGAGCTAATTTGAGGGGGAATTGTCAGAAAACATATCTGCAATTTTTGTATCGTTTCCAATGAAAAGCATCTTCAAAGTATATGTAATTCAACCTAACATTGACATTTTAAGGACATTTAAAAAAAAATAGAAATAGGTACATGTATTCGAGATGCCATCTTCCAAATTTCATTTACATGATATTTAATTTCTTTATGAAAATGAGTTTTTAGTTGCAGTAAAAAGAGTTGCAAAAAGAAAGCTATTTTGATCCATTCGATTTTTAGGCACAGGTTATTTATTCAGCATATATATATATTTTTTGTTTATGTGATGTCGCTGTCAGGAAATTCTTTAAAAACATACATGGATTAATCATTTTTTATAAGCAAAGGCATGCATTTTAGTTAAATACAGGTGAAAATTGATATAATAATTTGATTGAAACACAATTTTCAAATTATTCACACGAAGAAAAGGTATTAAGATAATCGTTGAATATTTGCATCAAATTGTTCCTCCTTAAAAAAAAATATACATTAAAGAAACATTGTAAGAGAGTATTTTAGATGTTCATGTTGCTAAAACAGATATTGTATTACAGAGAGATAATCTGTGATTGCATCTCTGTAAGTTATTGTTTAGGTCATTGTTATGCAAAAATATGCCTATCATATATTGATAATTATGTCAAAATAATCAAAGTAATACAACAAACTAAGAAGGAAGAGGGAAATAATATTCCGTCGGCTTAAGGTAAGAATAGAACTTAACGAAGAAAATATTATACTCAGGTAATTTGAAGATTCAGCTTATCAAAGGTACATGTGATATGTCGGCCAAAATCTTCCTTGTTCTCTCTATCTGATTGGCCAATGTCAGCGATTGGATAATTTGAATTTTCAAATTTCCATCATCGCCTGCACAGTGTTATAATTAACTTATTCGATACTGAATAGCATGTTCTGAACTGTATTATAAAAGTTTAACCGATTACTGACAGATGAGTTGATAATACCAACAATTTCTTTTAATTAAACATGTCGTGAACACTAGCTAGAATCGTTACAATAACCTTCTGAGCAAATAAACTTATAATTGAAGCATATTCTGACTGTCATATTTAACATCAATTGTAAGCCCAATGTTTTTGTACTAAATTTGACTACGGAATTTGTCATCTACCTAATCAATGCGTGGTCGACATGGGGTGCATACTCCTCCTAGATATCTGAACAAACTTTTGGATCCGTATTTTATACCATGTTCACAGATTTGTGTTGTTTGTAGGTTTTTTTTTCGATCTATCACTATTTATCTTCATGCTCTTTTCGTTTAAACTTCCACTGCCGGGCTACATTTCCGTAAGTCAATGAAATATAAATAAGACAAACTTAAAAGATGATAAAATGCACTCAATATATCACTTACCTTCAACGCCAATTGGAGGTTCCTTTGTATTGAAAAATTCGTCCAAACTATACTTAAGATATGCTGCAAAATTGTAGTAAATTATGCTCATCAAAGATAAACATTCATACCGACTGAAGGCGTAATACCATTGTCCGAAATGTTTGAATTACAAAGAAAAGGATCAAAAGGGTCATATCTTTCATTATATATTTCCTTTATTTTAATTTACTTCTGTGTTTACTTTTTTTTTTAACTTCTTTGTTTTTTTTTTCTTCAATAATTTACTTCTTTGTTTTAAAGGATGTATATTGTTCAGTCTGGCAAAAAAAGTAAGTTTTGTCATTTAAAGTAGTTTCTTACTGAAAAATAATCATCTGTTGATTCACATTATTTGGTGATGAAATTTATTTTGGATTTTGTCTTTTAGATTTTGCATGATTTTATATCATTTTTCCCTTTTATTAAGTATTTCTTATTTTTCTTCTTCATGGTCCTTCGTTGATATTTTTTTTCGCTCTCCAAATTGAATATTTAAGTTAAAATAAATTCCAATTAAGAGGAGAAATGATGAATGAGTTTTCTTTCTTTTTTTTTCTCTATGAGGAAGAAAACTCCCTACAATTTCTTGCCTTTGTTTTAAATTTTACTTTTGTGTAATTGTATTAGATCTGAGAACTAAAATACTGGGAATTTACGATAATATTTCATTTGTTATACAATGTAATTTGTCCTTTGTTGAGTCATATAACATCAACTTGAACGCCTGGTCTGTGGTCTATGAATAGTAAATATCAACAAATATTAAAATCAGGAAAATGTCCGTCAATACAAAAATAGAAATAATTTTACAGTACACATTAAAATTTTATTTTTCGAAATATCTGGAAAAGTAACAACTCAAATTTAAAATTTTTAATTATTTTTGGGGAACAATTCCTGTATAATTTGGTTTTGTTTCCATTCATTTAAATAATTTGTTTCTTTTTTTCAAACAGTATTTTAAAAGAAAGAACAGAAAAATAGTAAAAGAAAATATCAACGGACAATATTAATTTTCACAATGTGAATTACTAGTAATATTTCAGTCATGATAAATGATTTATTTCATTTAACTAGGCTTTTTAAACCTTATAAGAGCTACTGAGTATAATATGAAATACATGTAAGTGCTATAGTTAAGCTTGTCAAGAAAAAAAGATAAAAATTTGAAGGATGTACATAGTGTAAGATGTACACCTGTTTTGGTCGATATGCATTATTTTGCAATGAAGAGCTTCTTTTCCATAATAATCAATCGGTCCAGAATATATTACTTCTTTTACTTATGCAGCAATATACTTCAATCACCTGCATACAAGTATACAGTATATCTCTCAGTTGATCCGATACGCAAGAGCATGCTCTGCGTATATACGTAAAACGAGGTAAATTATTGACAAACAAGATGATGAAAGAAGAATATTAGCTACAAATGCAGGGGTGACAATAAGTTTTTTATTTATTTCCTGTTGCGTCATTTTTAAAGACATCCAAAATCAGAGCCCAAAAAGAGATCATAGTCTTGTCCTTGAGAAACAAGGCATTGAAATTCAAATTCATACTTCTCCGGATTGTTTATAGTTGTTGAATGGGAAAATTCTTTCTTTGGAAACATTATCTGAAATCTAACTTTTCTTATCTTTTAGAAGACTTTTTATCAAACTACAAAATTCAAAGTTCGAATATATAATAAGTGGAATAGTGGGCAAAATAATTTGCATATTTTGACGGATAAAACCAGAAATTTTCTGTAAAATGCCAAATGCTTCAACATAGTTATCAAATTACTTTCTTTAATGGCCTTGTTTTTCTTTTTGGTCTCTACATTACATAGTTTGGAAATCCTTCAAGGTCAAATAATATCAAACCTACATAATCCAAATTCAATGATATTTCAAAGAACATATTTTTTTTTACAATAATTAGAAGGTACCAAGACATACACTGTATAAGAATTCATGTAAGGGTATTTTGCTTTTGATCATAACACTTGCTAGTAAGATCAATATAATCTCTAAAAAGAGATTTTAGGAATTTGATTTTGTGTCTGTCTGTGTATGTGTTTTTTGTTTGTTTTGGTTTTTTTTCCTGAAATGAAATGAACCGTCCAAAGTCTTTATACTTTTATCTAATACTTTTCTAATAGCTTTTCCCCTCGCTGTTTGAATGTACTTGACGATGCCTTTTGTTTTTTTTAACCTGATTATAGACGTGATATATTGTTGCTGAAAGTAATACTTACAGTTTATGACTGAAAGACCTCCAAAGCCTGCAAGAAGACAAATGAGATTAATCTCGATTAAATCCCTTGTCATTTTTGTTGCGACATTGCAAAAACGTTCTTTTATTCCTTCTAAGAATTTCACTAAATGGCAAAATCAGATTTCCCTTATCTTAAAACATTTATATTAAGAAAGCCTTTCTACACTATTTAATTTTTTAATTAGAAATAAATAATTAATATCATATAAAATTGCACCATACGTTGATATATATGGGAAAAAAATAGATGAATGCGAATTAGTCAAAAACATTATCAAGTAATTGATTTTCTTACTCGCATCATCAAGTAATCGAAATTGTTTTGTTTGTTCTGAATTTTTTGTCTGAAAGAAGGTTCTAATTAATTTTTAAAGAACTTGTCAAACCCTTTTTGTAAAATTGTTAAGCTTAAGGTATATATTTAAGAGTTATAAAAATAGTCATAATTAACACCTAGTTGTTACATTTTTTTCTCGTACAGGGGAATCAATGTTAAGGAGGACAAAAATTCAGATAAACGCAGTGAATTTTAATCCTTCATTCTATACAATAAATGTGAACTATAAAACTCAACGCAGAATTTCGCGATCGTTGGTTTGATATTTTATGTCCTCTCTGAAATTTGTGCCGCAAAATACCATAGAAGGGCTTTATTCTAGACCTTTTGCACTCAAAGCTACTGTAGTTGATTTTTTGCGTGCATTTTTGCTCTTAATAAGAATTGTACAACTGTTTAGCCACTTCAAACCCGCTGTTTCTTTTACTTGAATTCAATTCTTAAAATGGTCAAGAAATTATGAAAATCAAATGCTGATTCTCAAATTTCCAAAGAATTTTAACAAAAGTGAAATTTCGCATATTTCAATCAATAGCATGGAAACATACTTTTCAACGCTTTTTACACATGTTTCTCACGATAGAAAAAAACAGGTTTTTGACATCATGTTAAACTGATTCTTCAATTTAAAAAAAAAAAATATTCAGAGCTTGTGAATGACTACACATGTATTTAAAAAAATTATTTCTCAACAATTAATTTAACATACAAGTTCTCTTTAACTGATATTTAAATGTGGGAGTTCCTCCTTAACAATATATCTAAAGTCTTTGGAGACTAGAAGTGGGTTTTCCGACATTGGAATTTTAATGATTTACTCCATTATTCAACTACATAAATGGGAAATCTCTTCTCTAGCAGTTTTAAAACTGCATTAATTCAAAATGTAATTTTATTTAATACGTGTATAGTTCGCATCTTTCATGTCTATATATTATATTATTCAATGAAATACAGTTTACCATTTCATCCGTTATCTTTCTTAACCAAAATTATTTTTGCAAGACTCTGTACTACCATTTGCAAAAGAAAGTCCGCTTAAATGTCTGAAATCTTTCTAATTTACTCAAAAGTTTCATTTAGCCCAAAAAATCCCCTTTGTTTTGTCTAGAGGTACTCAGGTTACCGTAAAGGCTTTTTGTAATATTTTCCCAAAATTCAAAGGTTTTATTATTCTATTCCTATTCTTAACGCTTTGCATTTTTTAAAAGAAATTTTAAATATTTTGAAATCACAATAATATCAGAATTAATTGTAATCGTCGATTTCTTAAGAAATTTAGAATAACTAAATAAAGCAGGTGTCGGTGTTTATAAAAAATTGTGATGAATAGTATCACTAAACATCGATAAATAAAATCATACCATGTGTTATTTTATCGTAAAAAGCTTTATTTAGGCTTAAAATAAGGTAATTCCAAAGAAATCCGCTCCCTATAGATCTTTAATCTCATTGGCTGTCCCAAAATAAAATTTGTCAAGGTCAGTAAACATGGCGGATAAATTTAAGCTGTGATGTTGACATATACGAAAAATAACTGAGATATGGATTGTTCTGTATATTTTTGGACTGATTTATGTCTTTGATAACTACATTTTTGGAGTCAAGGTAAGAAATGTTAATAAAATAGCCATTTGCTGACAATTTGAGCCGAAACCGTGCGGGAGCGAACCGCTTCCGCAGCTGCACCATTACGGAGATCCTAAGGAGTTGTAGCCCTCCCCCCCCCCCCCC
>PRKT01000015.1:1327367-1412283 GCA_003671525.1 Saccostrea glomerata | reverse complement strand
CAATTCAAACTTTTTGGGGTTAATTTTCTTATAACACTACCCTTTGCTGAAATGTGGGGGGGCCAACCTTCCTTTCAGTAAACATTTTCTATACTAAAGGTAATGTCGGGAGAAAAAGTGGGGGGGCCTGGCCCCCCCGGATACTACGCCCCTGCTTAGTATGCGGTATTGTGGAAAATGTGCATTCCACTGCAAAACTACAATGCAGATTACTCCTTTGGATTTTTTTTCCGTTATAATCAATCCCGACATTATTGTTTGTCTTTCTTTATGTTCGATCTCGTCGATTCGACTCCAGTTCTAAAGCATTTTTGTTTTGATACAATTCACTTGGTCACTGCACTCCTCTGTGTTGGATGTTATTGGAAGAAACCCCAAATTGCGTTTTATCATTGTTGAGGACAGATGATATAAACAAACTTTTGTCAAAAAAATTAAAAATTACAATTTGTCATGTTTTGATAAGTAAATGAACAAGTTTCACCGTGTAGTTTTTAATGTTTTGTTCAGCGTTTTACAATAATAAGATCTGAAGTGAAAAATATTTGTATAGATAAATAAGGACTGTTGCAGAAAGGTATAGAATTTTGAACATCATAGAAGGTTTACAATTTCTGAATATTATCGTAATTTATTATTATCATTTCTTGGAACAAATAGGCCCAGAAATATATACCAATCCAGGCATCCATTTTTTTGTATCATCTGTACTTAACGAGATTGGCTCCTGATATTTGAAGTCTTAAACTTTTTTGTCAAATATATCTTTATTTTCTACACACATAACTTAGTTAAAAATAAAATCCAAAAATGGGGGTCAATATGCTTCTTTTGGCGCTATAGTTCATTTAATATGACCTTTTTGCATTGAAATTTTTCTTTATCAAAAATTACATTTTCGACGTTTTCCCGCCAATATTTGTATCCAAATAAAGCATGGAACAAAATAAACAATAAGTCTCTTTAAAGAAAGGCACTTTAATATTGTGACTAAGAAAAAGTTTCAAATTGCTATGCATTATCAATTATTTGGCCTTTCTGCACACACAAAATGTGTTTTTTTGGCATTGAAAATTTAATAAGCAAGAAAATTATTTTAAAGTCTTAAACTTTTGCTGAATTTAAGCAGATATGTCAAAGTTATCTTTTTAATAATATTTAGAAAAGAATATCAGAATTGGGGGTATATGATGTAAATATATTTAACATATTTGTCACAATTTGTTGAAAGAATCTATAAGAAATAATTTATTAAAGATATTTCAGAACCAGCATAGCACATTTTACTGCAAAAATCAGCTTTTTGTGCAACCAGCATGGAAAAATAATGGTACTGTATTTAGTTCAAAAGTGTGAAAAAAAATGATCATTTTCATATAAAAAAAACTTCCGCCACAAAATATAGTTCCTTGCTTAATCCTACTTGAATGGAATTTAATCACATTTTTTTCACTGAATACAATTCAATTTGCATTGTAGAATCAAGATTTAATGTTAAAACTTAATCATGATGCAGAATTTAAAATATATAGGTCCAGACCAAAACCTGCCCAAAAGCTCAGGATCGAACCGGAGTTTATATAAAATCGATTTTAGGATATTTCATATATTACCCGGGAACATTTATCACTAAAATTGGCATTTATTTGGAAGAAGTTATGTTTTAAGTCATTTCGTGCAGTTATCTTTAGTCAAATTTCTTTAAAATGTGTGCTCCCCCCAAAAAGGATAAACAGTTAACATTTTTTACAAAGAAATCAAATTTTCTTTACCTCGACTAGTTTATAATCATATATACATATATTTTTATAAAACAGTCTGATTATACAAACAAATACGCGTAATTTGATTGTAAAATGATTAAGTTTCTGATTACCAAAATCAATGTAGTTTTGCGAGATCAGGTCTTCCAGTAATTTGTTCGACTTCCAATTGGTGTTAATTGCGTCCCATCATTAGCATACCTATTTTTATATTCAAGTGAAGCAGAATATTTATCTTCAAAAATTGTTTGAGAAGAATAAAACACATGATGTGGCTGTCAACTCGACATTTCGAAATATCGCCGATGTATTGTCTATAAACAATAGTTACTTTTATTCATTTGTCGATTCGATAGATCCCATCTCAGATTTTACAATATGACCCGATGTGTTCTGTACATGTAGATCTTCAATAAGGCTTTGCTGTTTTCATAAAAAAAAAACTTAGTGGTCTAAGGGGGAGACGGAGTCGAAAATGGCGTTTTCGTTTTACCCCAAAAAATGTTCAGAAACTCCTCATACACTTTAAACGGTAGTTTCTTAATCTTTTACAAGGTATGGGGGACCGGTTTGAGATTAACTAGGCCTATCATTCAGGGATATTACATATCACCTATTCGAGTAGGTGATGATACTCAATGGCAATATATACCAAAACGGAGCCATCTCATAGCAAGGTGACTGGAGGTGTCATGCAGTTGTGCAATAAGGTTTAGCTAAGAATTTCTATTTTCAAAATGGACCCCAGATGAAGGTCGATTAAATGACGTTTTCAAGTTCCAATTTTGGCTGATTTTTTATTCTTCTTTTCTTTACATAAAAGAACTTTTTTCTGAAATTTCCTCGGTTATAATCAGAATGCGTTTCACCACAATCAATCAAGCCGGTAAAGAATTTACTTTTGGAAATATTAAGAAGTCTGTGTATACATAAATGCATGTACATGTATTCACGACAAATTGAAATTGACATTTGCTCTTTCAATAAAAATGGAACGTGTACACTTATCTTGTCACTGGTCATTTGCATTATTATTTTTAATTGTTAAAAAATATAACTCTACACACAGGTACTCTGAATTTGATATTGAACAGATTCTTGAGTTTCTGATTGCCAATATATCTTTGTAGTTTTGCTAGATTAGGTCTTCCAAAATTCTGTTCGAATTCCATGGGTGTTAATTATAACGCCACCTTTATACATGTAGCAAACCTATATTTGTATTCATATGAAGCACAAATATCGACGACGTATTGTCTATTATTAATAGTCACTCATTTTTACATGTCGATTAAATATATCCCAGTGAGCTTAAAGTGAAATATAACACAGCGTCTGACTATGGCATGTCAAACGTTGCTATATTCGATAATCTTGTGATGTATATTCAAAATCTTGTGATGTATGTTCGAAATCTTGTGATGTATGTTCGAAATCTTGTGATGTATATTCAAAATCTTGTGATGTATGTTCAATATCTTGTGATGTATATTCAAAATCTTGTGATGTATATTCAAAATCTTGTGATGTATGTTCAATATCTTGTGATGTATATTCAAAAACTTGTGATGTATATTTTATAATCTTGTGATGTATGTTCAAAATCTTGTGATGTATATTCAATAATCTTGTGATGCATGTTCGAAATCTTGTGATGTATATTCGAAATCTTGTGATGTATATTCTATAATCTTGTGATGTATGTTCGAAATCTTGTGATGTATATTCGAAATCTTGTGATGTATATTCTATAATCTTGTGATGTATGTTCGAAATCTTGTGATGTATATTCGAAATCTTGTGATGTATGTTCGATAATCTTGTGATGTATATTCGAAATCTTGTGATGTGTGTTCTACAATTCAGTGATGCGTGCAATATGACGCAACAGTACTTCAGTAAAGTAAGGACAATTTTCATTGGTTGGAAATAACGAAAGTAGCCGGAACGGCGATCGACATCCTGAGGCTGATGCATGCGTGCACACAACTTTGCAAGTGTGAAATTGGCGAATTCAACCTAAAGTCAAAATTATAGGTAATACTATATTTTGAAAATGTATTGTTTTGGTATCACGAAGCACTAATTAAGTCAGTCATAACCTGATAACGTGAAAAGTGGGAATCAAGAACATTAATTTGACTGACGACCAACAGGATCAAAAACAATTTAATGGCTAACTGCTGGAGAATGTTTTATCCTATTTTAAGGTCCTCATATTGTAGTAATGTTGATTAATCGGTATGATTTTATATAGGTGCTACTTAGAATAATCAGAGACATATAGTTTTATATGTCTCTGGAATAATCTAACTAGTCTCGGGACAAACTCTCACCACGCAGGGTTCGAAATTGGCCCATTGACCGTAACACTAGTCCAGGGACGACTTTGCAATAAATAAATAACACGACAAATTTTTAGGAGAAGTTGGCTGTCAGGAAAAGATTAATTGTCATGCATGATTGATTATTGACATTCACAAATTTGTCCAATTATTTTCATAGTAAATGTATTAAAAATTTCTTAATATTTGAAAGCTGTTTTTACAGCCTGACTTAATAAATTCAAAAATTGGTAATATACCGTATGTAATAATGGGTTATTTGTTATATTTTAAACTGTAAATAAATTAAATATGAAATAACTTAATAAACAAACTTACTGCCATAAATAAATAAATAAATATGAATTTAAACTTAAACTCCATTGATAATTAAATTTATTAAACTTACTTTACACACTGCATGGTAGTACTTATTTTAGATTTAGAGTTATCTTTTCGAGAAAAACGCTTTGTCCACGATTTTACGGGACAACCCTCGTATACAATGGCATACATGTAGCAATTAATATGAAAAACACCAGTCAGCATTTGACATTTAAATGATATATTAACCATAGAACTTACGAAATTATGACTTTAAATGAGACTGCTGATATTCTTGTTTCAACAACTTGTTTGTCAATTATTTTCCAGAAGGGATCGAAAAGTTGCGTTTTCGTTTAAAAGAAATGTTCCCGAAACTCCTCATTCATTTTATGAAGCTGCTTCATCTTTTGCAAGGTATGAGGGATGTTTTTGGTATTCACTGTCATTACATGATATTACATACAAGTATTCGAATAGGTGATATCACCTATTTAATATTTGATATCACCTCCTCAGTTTGTAAGATCACCTATTCGAATAAGTTACATCACTAATTGTCAAACTCATTAAATATCAAAAAGACACCTCATAGCAAGGTGATTGGAGTTGTCCTGCACTTGTACAAGGTTTAGCTGCTAGGAATTTTTATGTCTTCTCTGGAGACCAGATTAAGGGTAGATTTTTTCTGAAACTCAATCCTTTATTATTTGAATTAAATCAATTTGATATCAACACGTGGATTGTAAATTTTAAAACTACTTTCTCGCAGCCTTCAAATTAAAAGAAATAAAAAAATTCATATGAAAACGATAAAAACCCATGCATTTAAGAATAGATTTGAAACTTCAAACAACTTAATTTTCATTAAGAAAATATACGTGTAATTAAATTTATTTATGCATGAAAAGTACACCTATCATACCCAGGCCCAGTTTCATAATATTTGTTATTCAATAAAACAATGGTTATAGGGAAATTGAAAATTCTGAATGTAAAAATGAAAAGTGAAGTAATGTCTCTGAGAGTTACGAAATTCTCTTGCATGTATAATAAAATCATTAATTACCTTTGTCAAATGTTAATTAAAGAATTATTGATACCAAATTGGATTTTTGCTTTTCTCCCTTATTTATTGAATTTTCTATAGTGTCTGTAATTATATTCCATAGTTGAGAACCATTCACCAAAAAATTATTCGAACACGATATCAATAACCATATCAATATGATGTATGATTTTTTACATTCTTTTGCAACTTTTCGACATCTTTGGATAGAATCAACAACAGGCATTGTTTTATGAAATGTTTCAAGGTTAAGAATGGCCTTTGTGATAATACGTTGGCCTTCTTTTGAAAATCGATTCATAGATCTCCGTAAGGAAACAGTCATTTTGTCAAGAATTATCCAAGCATGAATCGAAAGTCAAATTATTAAAATATCATCGGGCGGTGTGATTAATTAAACCAATATTAGTAGAAATATCGAAGTTATCCTTAATCCTACATATCGTATATTATTTATTACTGCAATGCTGAGAACTATTATTAGGGATCTCCAGTGTCCGTTGCTGAGAGCGCCTTGAACGCTTTTACTGGCTAACAAAATTCAGTTGATTTCAGTATCAACTATAAAAATGTTTTCCATGAAAAATATTTCACCATTGCTAAAGCAAAAAGAACTTTTTTAAATCACAAAAGCAAAGATAATCTTTATTTATAAATTTGTAAGGGGGGGGGGGGTTATAATAAAAATGTAAAAGAATATATATGTACATGAAAAAGATTTATAAAGATCTTACTCCTTCTTTCGAGAAGGATATGGAGATAACGAACAGAATCACTCCTTTTATTAACATTTGATTTCTTCTAAATGTGACACGTTAATATTTTTTTAAATGATATTTTTTCGTATAAAATGTAAAAGCATATCATATTAAACAAAAGCGTCTTTTTATCCAGCTCATGTATGGTCTTTTTTTGTAATGTATAATAAAAATTGGTGTTGATTGTACAATATATATGTACATTGTATTACAACTCTAAGTACTAGTAAATTAAAAATAAAACTTAAATGAATTTGTCATCATTACAAAGGCCCTGAACAAAGTTATGCCCTTCTGTTGAGACATAAACTCTGTTCTGGCCCATGGTCCAAACTGATTAGGCTAATCTAAACATTGTTGAGAAGAAACCAAAAATAAAAGCGAGGAAAAAAAATGTCGGTGAAGTTCTCCATGCGTACTGTTAAGTTTGAACAATTCAAAAATAAAATCAATTCATTATGTTTACTTTGCAGGAAGGCAGTCGCAAATCATATATATTTCCGTCCGAGAACATTATGTTTTCATGTATTCACACTAACTGTACAATATGTGTGAAATCAGAATGTTTTAACAGAATAAATCTGTAAATGACCAATGACAAAGTAAGAAAATTTACGAGTTCCATATATTATTTTTTTCATTTTTCGTCTTCGTGTATTTTATTCCTTTGTTAAAAGCAGCTTATTATAACTTCCACATTGAACTCATTATAGGGGAAATTATTGAGAATAAAAAAGATCAAAACGATATTACAAGCTGAGTATGACTATGTTTCAATCCCCCATACGTACATTAGTTATATTTAGCTAATAATTCTCATACAAATCCTTTGAAATGGATCCCTTCTTGTGATGCATTGTTAATGAACACTCCTTAACAGTTAGCAGTGGTAATTTAACATATTAAAAGGATATGTCATTTTCTTAATGTCCATTACCAACAATAAATCAATACATTTTATTTAATGAATTGTTTTCCTCCTATGCAATTTTTAAGGCCTTTGAATGCCAATATAGTTCATCGTTTTGGTTTCTCTGTAGCGACTGTCAAATCTGATGGCTGTTTTATCACTGGTAAATGTACTCTGGTTCAGAACTTTGATTTCCAGATTAAGTCAACATCCTTCTTTGACCTTGTATGAAGAATTTTACATCCAGTTAAATAAATGACTGGGTTTTATATTTAGGTTTTTGCTTTGCACATCTAGGTAAATCAGAAATTAAAAGAAATGACACACTTTCTAAGAGCAAGTTTCAACAAAAAATATATATTTATAACTCCTTTAATTTGTCTTATCCGTAGACTTTTCTTAATATCCGTTAAGAGGAATCTTAATCATGTTTTAACTTTAAAACTTTCTCTGCATTCAAAATAACAAAAACAAAATGTATACTTGTATGGGACATAAAAAACCTAAATTTTGTCAAGAAAAATTTGAAGTGAATAACAGAAATTAAAAGAAATGACACACTTTCTAAGAGCAAGTTTCAACAAAAAATATAAATTTATAACTCCTTTAATTTGTCTTATCCGTAGACTTTTTTTAATATCCGTTAAGAGGAATCTTAATCATGTTTTAACTTTAAAACTTTCTCTGCATTCAAAATAACAAAAACAAAATGTATACTTGTATGGGACATAAAAATCCTAAATTTTGTCAAGAAAAATTTGAAGTGAATAACATATGAAACAGTTTATATGTAGGCTTCATTAAAACATTTTCATTTTTCTACGTCGAATAATGACCGGGGGTCATTTTTCGCTGTCGAAAAATGACCCCCGGTCATTATTCGATGGGGGTCATTATTCGTCTTTACACCTGCTCGATGGGCGGAGTTATAGAAAAATGTAGGTAATGTACAGAAAACCCACACTTTTAACAAAAGAAATCACACCTAACTATGGTACAAGGATACAAATATTGGGAGGAAAACGTTGAAGATGTAATTTTTGATAAAGAAAATTTTCAGTGCAAAAAGATCATATTAAATGTACTGTAGCGCCAAAAGAAGCATATTGACCCCCCATTTGTGGATTTGATTTTTAACTAAGTTATGTGTGTAGAAAATAAAAATATATTTGACAAAAAAGTTTAAGACTTTAAATATCAGGAGCCAACCTCGTTAAGTACATGTACAGATGATACAAAAAAAAATGGATGCCTGGGTTGGTATATATTTCTGGGCCTATTTTTGTTCCAAGAAATGATAATAATAAATTACGATAATATTAAGAAACTGTAAACCTTCTATGATGTTTCAAAATTCTATACCTTTCTGCAACAGTCCTTATTAATCTATACAAATATTTTTTCACTTCAAATCTTATTATTGTGAAACTCTGAACAAAAAATTAAAAAAAACTACGCGGTGAAACTTGTTCATTTACTTATCAAAACATGACAAATTGTTATTTTTAAAATTTTTTGACAAAAGTTTGTTTACATCATCTGTCCTTAAGGAGGCTGGAGGGTCAATAAATTAATCCCAAATTAACCACCAGATTTAAATTATTTTTTTACATACGGTTTCTTTAGCTGTCAACTATCATTTGACAAAGAAAAAATTCATATATTTTAGTTTTAAAATTTGATCATTTTGTATATCTTTATATGGAGCTCTCCTTTTAAAGGAGATTGAAATAGTCTAAAAATGGCTGCCACCCCCTAGCCTCGTTAACAATGATAAAACGCAATTTGGGGTTTCTTCCAATAACATCCAACAGAGAAGAGTGCAATGACCAAGTGAATTGTATCAAAACAAAAATGCTTTAGAACTGGAGTCGATTCGACGAGATCGAACATAAAAAAAGACAAACACTAATGTTGGGATTGATTATAACGAATAAAAAAATCCAAATGAGTAATCTGCATTGTAGTTTTGCAGTGGAATGCACATTTCCACAATGCCGCATACTATAAGTAATTAGATTTAAACATTCAATACGCTATCTGAAATAGTTAATGTAAAACAAATGTTTAATAAAAATATGTTCTTTATTGAAGAAATAAATTGGATAATTATTTATCAGTTGTACGTTAATTGTTTCAAAATTGCATGCTTACGTCGATCATGACAACTGAATTTCCATGAAGTCGGAACATCAGCTGAGAAGTTCCATTAACATTTTGACATTTAGAAAACAATTTCTGTTGATTAAACTGTATAGCATTCATGTGTCAAACCCTGCCTACTATTTAGGCATAGTACATGCATAATGCAACACTATTATATAAATATGAGATGGGATCTATCGAATCGACAATTTAAATGAATAAACGTAACTATTGATTATAGTCAATACGTCATCGATATTTCGAAATGTCGAGTTGACAGCCACATCATGTGTTTTCTTTATGGAACGCCAAATTAACATATATTCAGTATTTGTACCTATCTTCAAATAATTGCACCTATCTTCAAATAATTGTACCTATCTTCAAATGAATTGAAGATAGGTACAATTGAACTAAAGATAGGTACAACTGAATTGAAGATAGGTATAAATAATTATACCTATCTCTAAATAATTATACCTAGGTACAAATGAATTATACCTATCTTTAAGGGAATTACACCTATCTTCAATTCAATTAAAGATAGGTTCAATTGAATTATGCGGCTTATGCCTATCTCTAATTCATTTGAAGATAGGTATAATTGATTTAAAGATAGGTACAATTGATTTGAAGATAGGTTCAATTAAGACATATCCACAAAGGATTTGAAGATAGGTACAATTCAATTATACCTAGGTTCAATTCGTTTTGTGTTGTTGGGTAATAATGAACGCTCCCTTGGAGACAATATTGAGTATGGAGGGAAACGCACAGAACCTACAGAGCGACGACAACAAGGATGAAAGGAGAAATAAAGGTTAATTCAAAATGTGCAAAAAGCATCATATATACTTATAAAAATACACATGTTTATCATGTAGGTATATCTTGTATTGCAGCCAGATGAAGATTCCGATAAACTTTTGCGCCAGCTGTGATGTATCGGAAATGACGTATGATGAAGGGAGTAGTTGTTATTGCCAATATCTTAGTAATTAAAGATAGGTTCAATTCAATTGTACCTATCTTTAAATCAATTATACCTATCTTCAATTCATTGCATTTGTACCTATCTTCAAATCAATTGTACCTATCTTCAAATGAATTAAAGATAGGTATAATAATGAGTATAATTGAATTGTACCTATCTCTAATTCATTTGAAGATAGGTCCAATTATTTGAATATAGGTACAATTCAATTGAAGATAGGTACAATTATTTGAAGATAGGTACAAATATTTGAATATATGTTAATTTGGCGTTCCATATTTCTTCTTCTCAAACAATTTTTTAAGATAAATATTCTGCTTCATTTCAATGATCTCGCAAAACTACATTGATTTTGGCGATCAGAAACTTAATCATTTTACAATCAAATTACGCGTATTTGTGTGTATAATCAGAATGTTTTATTTATATAATATATGTATATATAATCATAAACTAGTTGAGTTAAAGAAAATTTGATTTCTTTGTAAAAAATGTTAACTGTTTATCCTTTTTTGGGGGAACACACATTTTAAAGAAATTTGACTAAAAATTACTTCACGAAATGACTTAAAATATAACTTCTCCCAAATAAATGCCAATTTTAGTGATAAATGTTACTGGGTAATGTATGAAATATTCTAAAATCGATTTTATATAAACTCCGGTGTTATCTTAAGGTGTTTCCACCCTCACAATTTTATAGGTTCAAAGTACACAAAATGCTTTTATTTTCATTTAATATACTTTAAGCTTTCCAATTATTGCAAAAAATGTATAGGTCACCATATTATTTAAGATGCGAAACTTAAATAAACAGAAGTGTATGTCAACATAAAAAATCGCACATTTTTTGTAAACAGTATTGTGAAAAATATGTAAAAACTGGTTAAAATGCATAATTCTGATGCTGAGTGTTCCTAAATACTTCCTACTTAAAAGATACTTTTGAATTGTGAATATCAGGGAAACTATTTTACAATAAAGCAAATGCCTGAATGAAGAGATCTTAGAAGGAGTTATTGCCCTTGTCAACATTTTTTAAAGATTGAATAATTGATTAAATATAGAAAATATGCATTTTTTAAATTCTTTAACTAAACAATATTTATCATTACACCTATTGTAAAGCATTCTTCCAAGAGATATTGTTCTATTAGGTATGAATTAAAATTAATTACAGTTTTTGCAAAAACCTATGACATCATAGGAGGGTGGAATTACCTTAAGGAGGTTCGATCCTGAGCTTTTGGGCAGGTTTTGGTCTTGACCTTTATTTCTAAAATTCTGTATCATGATTAAGTTTTAACATTAAATCTTGATTCTGCAATGCAAATTGAATTGTATTCAGTGAAAAAATTGTGTTTAAATTCCCTTCAAGTAGGATTAAGCCAGGAACTATATTTTGTGGCGGAAGTTTTTTTAAAATATGAAAATGATCATTTTTCACACTTTTAAACTTAATACAGTACCATTATTTTTCCATGCTGGTTGCACAAAAAGCTGATGTTTGCAGTGAAATGTGCTATGCTGGTTCTGAAATATCTAATAAATTATTTCTTATAAATTCTTCCAACAAACTGTGACAAATATATTAAATATATTTTGAAAGTCCACGAAAAATTGAGCCAATTCTAACATAAAATTGACACTTTTTTAGTAATATTTAAAAATTTACATCATATACCCCCAATTATGATGTTCTTTTCTAAATATTTAAGATAACTTTGACATATCTGCTTAAATTCAGCAAAAGTTTAAGACTTTAAAATAATTTTCTTGCTTATTAAATTTTCAATGCCAGAAAAACCACATTTTGTGTGTGCAGAAAGGCAAAATAATTGATGCATAGCAATTTGAAACTTTTTCTTAGTCACAATATTAAAGTGTCTTTCTTTAAACAGACTTATTGTTTATTTTGTTCCATGCTTTATTTGTAGTAGTTACCCCATATAATACTGTTGGTTATGTGCAGATACCCGATGGGCGTGGTCATAATGACACGAGGGAGCGTAGCTCCCGAGTTGTCATTATGACCCCGCCCATCGGGTATCTGCACATAATCAACAGTATTATATGGGGTAAATGACTTGTACCATAGTTCCAAAAAAATCATTCATATGTAAGTCAGCTTAGGAATTGGTCGGACTGGTTCGTGTGATTGAAACATTTAGTGTTTGGTTTCAATGATACATGTGGATTTTATATGATTTTACGCTCCTTCGTGGCATTATGACCACCTCCATCGAATACAGGGTAAGTGATTTGTATACAATACTTTAAAAAAAATGATCGTATGTTGTTTAGCGTTCTCCTCGAGAATTTTTTACTCATGTGGAGACGCCACGTCATATGCCGATGGAGAGCTACAAATTTTGTCCTTTACTCGGCACTCAGGGTCGTTGAGCAGTGAGGGATCTTCTTTGTGCCAACACCTTCTGCGACACGGGACCTCTGTTAAAACGGTCTCCACATCCCACAGTGGGATTCGACTCCTCACTTCTTGACTCAAGTGCAGACGCTCTAACCACTGCACCACGCGGGCGACATAAAAATTAAACATATATCTAAGTCCGTTTAAAAAGTTTGTCTGATTTATGTAAATGAAAAATTAACGAGTTTGGTTTCTATGAAATATGTTGATTTGATATTTAATTTTTTTTCTCGTACATTTGAATCGTCAAATTAAATAATTTAAGTTTATAATAAATTCGTTTTTTTGTAAACCCGATACATACTTTGTCGTGCACAGTGGTACGTTGATTGAAATGTTTGTTAGAGGTTATGTACGTGTATATTTCAATTTAATGAAAATTAGATCTTTGATCGGCTAGATCCGCGATCGAAGATTTTATTTAAATACACTAGTGTTTACTTCATGTTTGTACTGTGTTTCCTTTTAGTATATGTTAATAGAATTCTTTGTGCTTTAACATTGTTTATGCATCTATGATGTTTGAATGCTAAAATAAAACTTTAAAAAGTTTAGATTGCCACATTTATTTTTGCAAAATACTGCTGTTGGAATTTGGACAAATTTTGAAAATGACTCATATACCAAAACGGGTGACTGGAGGTGTCCTGCAGTTGCGTTATAAGGTTTATTAGCTAAGAATTTTTATTTTCAAACTGGAGACCAGATGAAGGTTGATTAAATGACGTTTTCAAGTTCCAATTTTGGCCGATTTCTTAGTCTTTTTATGCGCCCGGATCGAAAGATCCGAGGCGCGTATATTGTTTTTGTCCTGTCTGTCTGTCTGTTTGTCTGCAAACTTTAACCTTCGCCATAACTTTTGAACCATGAATGTTAGAGACTTTATATTTGGTATGCCTACTCCACTAATGAAGCTCTTTCAAATGACACCAAGGTCAATGACCGTGTGACCTTGACTGTGGCCTATATGCTAAAAATAGAGTTTTTTTTCAAACTTTAACCTTTGCCATAACTTTTTAACCATAAAAGATAGAGACTTCATATTTGGTATCCATACGACACTTATTAAGTTCTTTTAAAAGACACCAAGGTCAATGACCTTGTGACCTTGACTGTGGCCTATACGCTAAATATAGCTTTTTTGACGGCAAACTTTAACCACCATAGTCAATGACCTTGTGACCTTGACTGTGTCTTATATTCTAAAAATAGCTTTATTGAACCTTCACCATAACTTTTGAACCATGAAAGATAGAGACTTCATATTTAGTATGCATACTTCACTAATCAAGATCTTTCAAATGACACCAAGATCAATGACCTTGTGACTTTCACTGTGACCTTTATGCTAAAAATATGTTTTTTAAATTTGTTGCTGCCGGGCGCATAGTGTTTCACAAACACATCTTGTTTTAAAATACAAAAACATTTTTTTCAGAAACTTCCTCCTTTATAATCAGAAAGTGATTCATCACAATCAATCAAACCGATAAAGAATTTACAGTTTGAAATATTTAAAAGTCTATGTATACATACATGCATGCACATGTATACACGACAAATTGAAGTCCAGGGTTTTTGCCATTTGCCCTTTCAATAAAAATGAAACTCGCAAATATACATATCTTGTCACTGGTCATTTGCAAAATTATTTTGTTTAAAAAATACATAACTGTACACACAGGTATTCTGAATTTGATATTGAGATTAGGTCTTCCAAAATTCTGTTCGAATTCCCATGGGTGTTAATTACACCACCTATAGCAAACCTATATTTGTATTCATATGAAGCAGAATTCATTTTTTTGTTAAAACTTAGTAAACTCTTTTTTACATGTCGATTAGATATATCCCAGTGAGCTTGAAATTAAAGACAACACAGTGTCTGACACATCTGTTTCATATTTGGATATTTCATTAGAAAAGGAAGTTAATGGTAAATAACCTAGCAACAAAACTTTATGATAAACGAAGATCACTTTAACTTTTCAATCGTCAACTTTCCTTTTTTATGTAGCAATAAACTTTTTTCACCTGCTTATAGGGTTTAAGTCTCTTAGTTGATTCAATACGCAATGTTGTGGGAAAAAATTGAAACGAGGCAAACGACGGACAAACAAACTGATAAAACAGGGATATCAACAGAAATGAAATTTATTTGGGACAGTTTACGCTTCGTGGTTTATAAAAAAAAAAAAAACGTAAATTGCCCTAATAATAACTAATGAGACAATTTTTTCCTCCAAAAAGCATGTTTTGAGATCAACGTCAAGCGGAGTAATACCCTTTTTTACGTAACTCATTGAGACGTAGGCAAAAGGCAAAGCATTCTATGGTTGGTACAGGGATCCTGTCAGCAAACACAACCTATCATTAAGTCAAATGCTGATCAACGTTTTTCATGCAAATTGTTGGGCAAGTATTTACACACCGATTTATCTATGGATTTTTCCGATTTTCTTGGTCATAACAAAAGGACAAACGGCGGATGTGACCGGTCCGCAGGAGAAGCTCACTCCTCCATGGAAACTTGAACTTTCTCAAATGTAAGTCAACTACAAGGTCAAGGTCAAAATTGTTGATATCCAAAAGAAGGTCTTGTCATACGGATTAAAAATGTGAAATATGAAAGTCCTGATGCTAACCCGGGGTTATGACAAACTTTTAAGGTTAAAGTTTTTCAAAAGTGGGACAAACTCTATGGTCAAGGGCAAAAGATCAAAAAGGTAAAGGCATACATGCCAACTTTCCCGATTTAGGCGGGATCCTCCCGATTTTACCCTTTCATCCCGCTTTCCCGATCGTGAGAGAAAAATTGCCCCAATTTCCCGATTTGAAAAAAAAATCACCAAAATTTCCGATTTTATAAGTTTTCCTACCGCTGAATTTTGACAATCGGGATAACAATGTCAGACTTGTTTATTCAATGCACACAGACAAGTTTCACTGTTTATTTAACCAGGTGTTAATCATGTTAATTAGCCACAGGAAATCACTTCACGCTTGAACACACGCAGTTGTCCAGGTACAAGTAGCTTATAGCTTGGGGCAATTAGGGATTATCTTGTCAGTTTTAAGGGGAATGCAAGGTGAAACACATAGGTTAACCTGATAATTGTTAGTTCTTTTATTAAAAACATAAATTAAATACAATAAAATACTAATCAAACCATGAAATCGGAATCCAAAGAGATCGTTTTTTGAAAACGAAAGTAGAAAACTACAAAGCATAGCTGCTGATTCTACCTATCATGAAAAATATTGTAAAGTTTGCCAGTCAAAATATTATGAAAAAATTAAGATGAAACAATCAAGGGTATGTCAGTTAGAATTTCTTTTCCCTCCCTTCTCCCAAAAGTAATATGTTAGGTATGTGCATGACTTAAGAAAATACCCACATGGCACCATCAAGCCTGACAAATTTCATGACTGTAAAAAAAAAAAATAATTCTCTTTTGGATAGGTGGTATAAATTTCTGTAAATTTAATATCTTATTAGAATTTTTAATTAATTGAAATATAAATATAAAATCTCAAAAATGTTTCCAGAAACAGGACTTTGCAGTATCAAAACCTCATATATTATTTAGCCTTTGAAAAAAAAAAATGATTTAAAAGTTGTACAATTTTCAATTTTTCACTAAATAAAATATGTGTCCTGGTAGAAAAAAAAATGTTGTTTATATATATGTAACTAAATACCCCTTCTTTAGTGAGAGAGGCACCTATTTTAGAAAAAAATATTTCAATTTTGGAAAGAAATTAAAACATTTTTTTTGTTAAATTAATCTTTAAGTTGTATTGATAAGTGATATTAATATTATAAATTAAAAAAAAAAGATCATTCCATATCATTTAATATCACGACAAAATGTCGCGAATTTAAAGCTTTGAAAATTGTCGTCACGCGCTAAATCCCCCATGGGAATTTTCAAAAGTTGGCATGTATGGGTAAAGGTGGGTCAAACTCCAACCCAAAGAAAGGTCTTGTGACAAGATATACTCCTGTGAAATATAAATTGCCATAGACCCATTCATTCAAAACTTATGGGTAAGGACACATCTAAGGTACGGAAGCGTTTATCAATTATTTAATTTCATTTATTGACAAAATTGATGTGGGCAAATGTATGTTTACTCTCAATTATCTTTCTTAAAAGCCGAATAAGGGGTATATTTTTTTTCTGATCTCAAATTTTTGTCTAAGCATTAATCTTTATTTTCTCATCCATGAATTATCTGCTTAGAGTCTAGTTAATTAATTTATTTAATTAAAGCTATATAGTAACATATATTGAAATTATTTCCTTGTGTGAGACCTAAAGAAAAATCATGTTACTCATATTTACTACAATTTCTTTGATTTCAGGAGTAGCCTCCCCTTTTAAAGATCCAAAATGGTGATTTTACAGTGCAGCATGCAGTGTGGTCAACAACGGAAAGTTTTGACAACCGTAATACCCATATTTCTACCATTCACCTCTGTAACCTTTGTTGAGTTCATCAGACAGGTAAGAAAAATAATTATTAATTGAAATAATTTTATCAAAATAAATGAAATAATTAATGAAAAAAAAAAATTACATGAACAGACTCCCTCATATAAGAAAATGTCACATTTTACACATTGCAATTATACATCATTTACATATCCACATTTTGCCCTGATTTACACATGCAGTTGAATAGATTAAGATAAGTGCTTAATAATACATAGCAACAATTATTAAATGTAAGACAAATCACAAAAATACATGAATGCATTAAACTGTGAAATACAGATTTCGTACATTTAATTAAAATGCACAGCATCAATATCCCCCCCCCCCCCTCACAATCAATTCAAAGTCACTATGCAACACTAAAGATTTTCACTTATTGCTTTTCAGTCCAAGACAGGAAGTTGAGAATAAAGTTGACAGGACATCCTGAACTGTCCTTGGTATCAGCTTATGAGGGAACCAGCGGCAGAGTGGAAAAAGCACTTTATATCATAGGATAATAGATAAAAGTCTCCGGAGTAGTGTTTGTAGCAATTCTCCTACTTGGTCCTGCATCGAAGCTTCAGGACTATAGATATTTATCTCTGCATGGATTCTCTTCTGGCTTTGGTTCTTCCCAGAAACATGTTACTGGTGGTGGTCCCTATATTCTTCTGGCTTTTGTGGTGAGGAATGTTTCATTTTTAGCTCTTTTCTGATCACATTTTGTCCGGTGTCCGTCTATCTAGCTGTCTGTCCATCTGTCTGTCTGTAAACTTTTCATATTTTCAACTTCTTCTCAAGAACCCTTGGACCAATTTCAACCAAACTTCCCACAAAGCATCCTTGGGTGAAGGGGATTCAAGTTTGTTCAAATGAAGGGCTGCGCCCTCATTCAAGGGGAGATAATTGGAAATTAATGAAAATTTGATGGTATGTTTTAAAAATCTTGTTCTCAAGAACCACTGTGTCAGGAAAGATGAAACTTATGGGGAAACATCCTCAAGTAGTTTAGATTCAAGTTTGTACAAATTATGACCCCCGGGGGTAGGGTGGGGCCACAATGGCCTTCCAAAGTTTAACATAAAAATATATAGGAAAATTCTTTAAAAATCTTCTTCTCAAGAATGACAAAGCCATAATTGATCCTATTTTTATGGAAACATCCTCAGGTAGTGTAGATTCAAGATTGTTCAATCATGACCCCCGGAGGTAGGACGGGGCCACAAGGGATGATCAAATTTTTAAATAGAAATATATAGGAAAATTCTTTAAAAATAACCTTCTGAAGAAAAGCAAAGCCATGATTGATCATGGGAGTACTTTTGGATTTAAACTTTTCGCTAATAAAAAACAAATTTTTACTTTTTCCTAGCCACAGTGCTCAGGTGAGCGATGTGGCCCATGGGCCTATTGTTTTTTTTTTTTTAAAATTATAAATCATTGAAAATAAATAAATCAGTTGTAAAAAAAAAATTGCTTCATATTTGAAGTGCTTTAAACCGACCCTTTGATGAAGGTGACCAGAGTTTTTTGCACCAAGAGATAGCAAAGCTTGGAAGATTTATTGGTAAAATTAAGAAGGAAGTTATGATTTTGGAGTTACTATTGTTGTTATTTAAGTTTGATTTGATTTTTACATTAAGAGTATTATGAAACTGTTATTTTGTTACTGACTGATGGTTAATTTTCACTGTGAACAAATGTACAAAGATGAGGAGCATAATATAGTTGGCTTTGTATATTGCTTAATTTTTGAACATACTATGTAATAAATATGAATAATAATCTTTGAATAATTGGAAAGACAATATTATAAATATGATAGCATATTTGTACATCAGCATACATTTTTGAAAGGAAGAAAAAAATCATTCAATTGCATTTTAAAAAATATTTTGTTTCATATTCTTGCGACTTATCAGATCATTCTTCTATTATTGTAATACTCTGTCATTATAAAACCTTGTTAATAATTTAGTAAATATTAATTGTACATTTGCACCAATTTTTCCATGGCACTTTCACACTAAGAATGGAAAATTATATACAGGAACAATTCTGAACAAATATATAAAGGTATGCAAGTGAGTTGGATATGTAATGCATACATTACAAAAACCCATTACAGTGTTCACTAAAATGAAATGTATGGACTCTATGGACTCTTATATTAGTTACTTGGTATATGTGATATGGATATTATTTTTTGAGAATGACACAAGTAATGAAATTTTTCAGCATTGAAATGGATTCTTGAACCAGAGCCATGTGAACCTGGTCCACCTGTACCTCTCATTGAAGACCTATTAACATCACCAGAGTATGTTCATTCTGATACCCCTATGGTATGGTTATGACATGCATTATCCCTGTCAGATGAAGCCATTAAAAGAGCTGCATTGGAAACAACTGGGCAACGAGACAACCCAATGTGGTCGATTGTAAGGAAATACAGAATAACAGCTTCCAACTTTGGTGCAGTTCTCAGTTCTAAGCAAAGGCGGTGATTAAATTTTTGCGAAATAGACTTTTTAAATTACAGTCAAATTTTGTTATCTCAAACCCATTATCTCAAATTCCATAGATATGTCAAAGTAATTTTGAAGTCCAAACCATTTATAAAAGACTAGGACATTTTATTCTCAAACTCTTTATGTATTATTCTTGAATCCACGGATATTTCCAACATGATTCTTGGTCTCATTGAGTTTTAGATAATGAGGTTTGACTGTAATGACTAGATATATATACCCCAGCTTCGAAGGAGAGGGGGTATACTGTTTTACCCTTGTGTGTCTGTCCATGTGTCTGTGTGTCCGTCCGAAACAAATTTTCGTCAGCAACTATTCATCGTAGATGCTTGAAATTTTAACACAATTTTCTTTGAGGCATGCCATATGGTAAGATACATTTTTTTGTCAAATCCGATGTCAACTTCCTGTTTGTCTGTGCGTCTGTCCGTTTCATACATAACAAATTTTCGTCACAGTTTTCTCTGCAACTATTCGTTGTAGATGCTTGAAATTTTAACAAAATCTTCTCTGAGGTATGCCATATCTTGGGGTACATTTTTTTTCAAATCCGATATCAACTTCCTGTTTGTCTGTGCGTCTGTCTGTTTCTCACATAACAAATTTTCGTCACAGTTTTCTCTGCAACTACTCGTTGTAGATGCTTGAAATTTTAACAAAATCTTCTCTGAGGTATGCCATATCTTGGGATACATTTTTTTTTCAAATCGGATATCAACTTCCTGTTTGTCTGTGCGTCTGTCTGTTTCACACATAACAAATTTTCGTCACAGTTTTCTCATTAGCTATTCATAGCGGATGCTTGAAATTTTTATTACACCTTATATTGAGGCATGCCATAAGGTGGGATTGATTTTGATATGAATCTGTTGTCAACTTCATATTTTTCTGTGCATCTACCTGTAATTGAACTTGGGTATATATATTTACATGATAGTGCTTATTTACATCATAGCCGGGATATTACTAGTGAGCATTGGCTCACAGATTTATGTACATATAGATGCAGGAAATATAAGATTAATAACCAAAAATCATATTTTCTTCTTCAGATTGACATTGTCACTGAAAAACGGCTTATGTCAGCTTACAATCTGGAGTCCATCAAGGCTGTTGCATGGGGTATCACTTATGAAGATAATGCTTTGAGAAAGTATGAAAAGGACTTTGATGCAGCTGTAGAGCAGTCAGGTATACAGCGCAAAATCATATTCCTTCAACCTCTGACATGTTAACATTCATTGTGGCAAAACAAATAACAGGACTTATCCTGGTGACAAACAGAAATTAATTACTGAAGTTTAATTGTAAAAAAAAAATATTCAATTAGGCCATGTAAAATTAATCCTTGGTTCTCAGGCCTTTTTTCAAGAAATATGATGAGGGAGGGAGGCATTTTTTTCACTTTTTATTGCCCCCAAAACTGATGAGGCAGCTTTTTACATTGTACAAAACCTAAGAAAATGATGAGGGAGGTGATTTGTTGTTTTTATATTATTGATTTAGCAATAACAGGGGTCAATGAGGCACCCTTAAAAGAGACAAGGGAGGGCCCGATAACCAAGATAATATATTTTTATAGCCTTACCAACATATTCCAGAAAATTTGCTGGAAATCTATTTGAAGTGGAAGGATTATAAAAGCTCTACTTAGACTTTGTTTGCATTACAAAATCAACTGTATTATGGTTTGTTTGCATTCAGTAGTATTATAATTTTTTCTGAAAGGGATATGGTTGGATGAATCCGGAGTGTTGGGAGCTTCACCTGATGGCTTAGTTGTTCGACCACCAACATGCAGTGTATTTTATCAAACTCCAGAAGCCAAAGACACAATTCCTGATATTGTAGAGGTGAAGTGTCCATATACAGCATCATCTTCAACAATAGCTGATGGGGCACAAAATTTGAAGTATTTTTTCATAGGTAATTAACAATTTATAAGTTGGATTAAAAATCTGTATTGTCCAGTACTTTGAAATTAAAAATCTTGGTGAGTTAATGATTTCAGTACATGTATTAATTTACAAGTGCAACTGTTCAATATGGTATGAAGATGTGGAAAAGGGAGGGGATATGAATTTGTATAACAAATTAAGTTTTTTTTTTATTTTTTTAGATCTTAAACAAGACACCCTGTGCCTGAAAACCAGTCACCCATACTATCATCAAATTCAAGGCCAGCTACACATATGTAACAAAACATGCTGCGACTTAATTGTGCATGTGGACAAGAGTAGACTGCATTGTGATTAGAATAGTAAAATGGACATTGAATGGACAGCAAATGTTTCAAAGCTGATAGATTTCTACTTTAACATTTTCATTAACATTTTAATTCCAGCACTGATGGAAAACTGAGTTCTGGTTTGAACTTCTTGACACTTGGTTTTGTACCTCTAGAATTTTCTAACAATGGAAAATGGGTAATCATGTTAAACGTGTTGAATTTTCCTAAGTCTTACAGATGTATGATATGATATGTCACAATCCATCATAAAACTTGTGGCTTAATTATAAGACTATTTTAAATAGCAATGAAGATTAATAAAATCTATGTACTACATAAAAAAGAATATCAAAATTTAGAATCATTTTATTAATGAAATGAAGAAGTTATTCTCAAAGTGAAAATGTATCATTTTTGTCTAATTGTTAATAAATAAATTGTTGAAAACATGAATTTGTTGATCTGTGCTTTAATAATTAAAGGTAAATATACTTGAAACTAGAGATTAAAAGTAAACCCTCTTCCAAATTATATTGTCAAATGAAGAATGGAATTGCCAAACATTCTTATAATAAAAACATACTGTCACACACCAATGCAAATTTATAATAAGTACATGTATCTTTAAGTAATTTCTTTCAAAAGTGGCGCTTGCAAATTTACAAGACAAGAACAGAGTTGAAATATTTTTGTTGAGATTGGTCTGTAAGTAGATGGGATGTGACGGAGAATCTCATAATTCTTTATCCTCGTTGGCTCTTTCCACATGAATACGTGCTTTAGCAATCTTGTAACACAGTGCTGCTTCTTGTTTGGTAAACTGGCCTCGTGTCGATAAAAAAGCAGACACCCTGGGGCAACTGGTCATGAATGGTGAAATCTTTGTACGCCAAAATAAGGTCTCCAGCTTTGAACTTTCGTAAAACTTGGCTGTAACGTACAATAGCCGGTACATCAGAAGTAGAACCTGGGTACAGCATGGAGCAAAATGTAAGTGCACCATTTGGAGCTATGCAAGTCACTGCTTTAACTGTATGACAACTTTTGTACATACTGTAGGCCTTTGCCTGATTGTCCATATGTGTTTGGATGTCCTGGGTTGTTTCAATTGCATCCATGGATGCTCTAGCAGAGGAAAAATCCACAAAAGATTTTGGCAGAGACCCTGAAAAAAAGTTGGAAAAAAATTAATTTGATTATTTGTAATTGTGTAAAAAAGATTGTGTTACAGTCAAACTTTCAAGAATACAATAAATTTAACTGCATAAAATTGTTGCAAGTCATTATGATATTTTTTAAAACAAACCTTTGCATTTAAGCTGACTTGGAAAACATTCATTTACTATGCCATCAGACAGTATCTTGTGTAGTGCATGAACAAGGGTATGAAAGATGTTCGAAATTGTTGGTCGACTGACACAGAATCAATGAGCCAAGTCAGTGTCCCGTAGATTGAGTTTTAACTTCTTTGTACAATGAGCAGTTGGTCCTCTGTTTTCATTGAAGGAGTCCAGCCATTATAATAATCGAGTTCAAATCGTTGTAACAATCTGACTTAAGATTTTGAATATGCCATACTGTAGGGATATATACAAAAGCATCTGAAAATAAATTTGTTTTAATACTGATTAAAACATTTCCAAAAACTGAAAAGATTGTAAATAAATTAGTTTCAAGTAATAACAATATTAGTCACACTCAGGTTTGCTACTATCCATATTATGCATTTATTTAAAAACTGCATGTTGAAATGAGACATTAAGTGTTCTGATAATTGTTGTCATAGAGTAAAACATGGTTTATACAGAGAAGGTTTTAGACATTATTCACTCAAAGAGCAAATTAAATGATTTTTTTCTCTGTAATTTTAAATTGCATATTATGAACTCAACTATAATAACAAAATATGTTAACATAACAGTCAATCTAAGATGTTCATCCCTCAATGGCAACAAATTTTCTGAAATTGTTAGGAAATAGGAAATCACAAATGGAATTCCTTTAAATGTACCTTCTCTTTGTTGTCTTTAATATCGTGAATTGACATTGGCTTCCTTTTACTAGACTCTATTTTTAGGGCAAGCAATTCCTTTTCCAGTTGTATTTCTGTTGAGAGGCCCTGCATTTCTTGAGTACAGTTAAATGTGCAGGATGCTGAGTAGTTGTGCTCTGATATCAACTGAAAATATATTGTAAATCATGAGTAATTCGATGTACAGTTAAAAAAACTGTTAAATTATTAAATTAAAAAATTATTGAAAATGTTTCGGTGTTGGTCAGGCGTGGATCCAGGATTTGGAGTTAAGGGGGGCACCAAAATTAGGCAAGGGGTCTGGGGACCGCCTTGAGGCCCCCAGTGGGTCCAGGGCAAAGCCCTGGTGGGGGCCCAGGGGGCAAAGCCCCCGGAAGCTCCTGGATTCTAGAGATTTTGAAGGGTTAAAATGAGGTCTACCAAAGCCCTGGTGGGGGCCTAGGGGGCAAAGCCCCCGGAAGCTCCTGGATTCTAGTGATTTTGAAGGGTGAAAATGAGGTCTACCAAGTAGACATATTTGATTTAAGCTAACCTTTTCAATTTTAGGGGGGGCACCGGGTGCGCCCCCCCCCCCTTAAATCCATCACTGTTGGTCATTTGTCATCAATGGTGTTTTAAATGAGCTTTACTTTTTCTTGATCTTGACATTTTGGTGCTTGTGGAATCTGCAAGTGGTCCATCTATGAAGATGACAGCTAGGACTCCTCACTTTTGAGTTGTTTCCTCCTTTGTAAAATAATTAAACTTGAATCATATTTTTTTATTCATTTGTAAGCTACTCTGTTCATACATGTACCCTTTTAAAGATTTTTAGTAAAATATTCTTAAACTCCACCCACCCACCATCCAAAAACAAGATGTCAGTCATATTTTTTTAAAAATAATTTCACCTTTTTGTACATTCAGGATCAGAGAAATCCATGGCCTTTCCTTCATTCCATGCAAAATATGCAGGGTCCCCCTCCCTCTTACCATCCTTAAAGTGCCAGGAGCATTCTGATCTCCTGGTTGGCGATCAGCTTGTCTAAAAATATATTATACAAAGACTGAGTGAAGGAGAATTAAAAAGCAAAACATGTTCATTTGGCATGTTATTATCATATCATAGCCTAAATAACTTATTTTTTTATTATTTTATTAAATGTTACATTTACTTGCAAGTACAAGATAACCATGTGCATAACATTAACAAACGGTAGCAGTACTTGGTAGTAATAATACGAAATAAAATGTAATAAAAACAGCTGTTAAACAAAAAGTAACCTTGTTACAAATCGCACAGTTTTTATAGTTTTAACTCGTAATTCTTCTGCTATATTGATTCATTACGACGAGATTTAACTTTTTACCATGTATGTATAAATATCTGACATTTCAGCATCGTGACATACCGTTTCAAGTACTTACAAATTTTGTCAATGTATCTACGTTTACTGAGTTTTTTCCCTAGCAGTCCGAAATATCTCCATCATGTCACCAAGGTCAACACTTGTGCATCTCGTAATTAGTGCTGTAATAAACAAACACTGTATTTTTTCTCATCTGCATAGTTTTCCCCACAACAATCGCTCCAGCTACTTTCGTTATTTCTAACCAATGAAAATTGTCCTTACTTTCTTATAAAACTGTTGCGTAATATTGCACGCATCACTGAATTGTAGAACACACATCACAAGATTTCGAATATACATCACAAGATTATCGAACAAACATCACAAGATTATTGAATATACATCACAAGATTTCGAATATACATCACAAGATATTGAATATAAATCACAAGATTTTGAACATATATATCACAAGATTATAGAATATACATCACAAGATTTCGAATATACATCACAAGATATTGAACATACATCACACGATATTGAATATAAATCACAAGATTATCGAATATACATCACAAGATTATTGAATATACATCACAAGATTATTGAACATACATCACAAGATTTTGAATATACATCACAAGATTTTGAATATACATCACAAGATATTGAACATACATCACAAGATTTTGAATATACATCACAAGATTTCGAACATACATCACAAGATTTCGAACATACATCACAAGATTTTGAATATACATCACAAGATTATCGAATATAGCAACGTTTGACATGCCATATCTGACACAGATGTTTCATATTTGGATATTGCATTAGAAAAGGAAGTTAATGGTATAGCCTAGCAACAAAACTTTATGATAAACGAAGATCATTTTAACTTTTCAATCGTCAACTTTCTTCTTTTATGTAGTAATAAATATACCCTTTTCACTTGCTTATTGGGTTTATGTCTTCTATAGTTGATTCAATGCGCAGTGAAAAAAATTTTAAAACGAGGCAAACGACTGACAAACAAATTGATGAAACAATCAACAGTTAAGGAATGAAAATTATTTTGACGTTATACCATGTAACGCGGTTTATAAAAAAAAGCATAAACTGTCCAAAGTTATGTTAAATCGTATTTATAACATTTCGTATATTAACATAGGTTAAAATTAGCTTCATTCCTTATAATTTAATTTCAGAGTAGACAATAAGACAATTTTTCCTCCAAAATTTGAGCAAATTTTGAAATTAACGTCAAACTTCAAGAAGTAAGACGTTTTTTTGACGTAGACAACTTATGTTATACAATATCAATATAAATATAAAATAAATCTTTTATTTAATAGATGTGTTACAGCTAAAATTAAACAAGCAAATTCAAAGAATTGTGGTACCCCGCTTTCGGTGTCTTTGTGGGTGAGATGCCATTTTTATGACATATAGTCTCAATTATGAACGCCCTATCATATGTCATTTAGAAATTTAAAAATCCTGAAGGTCAAGGTCATTAGGTCACAAATCATAGCATGCTTGGAAATATTTTGTCACAGGTAATTCACATGTCAAATATGAAAGCCATATCTCTTCTCAATATAAGGAACAAGATGTGTTTCAGAAACACTGAGGACCTTTAATGGCAACATAGCGAAGATTAAACTTTTCTTAAATGCAATTTAAATATATTATTATCCACAAATTTTTTTTTTATAAAAAGTAGGTCAAACTCCAAGGTCAAGGTCATTCTTGAAATCCAATGAAAGGTACGGTCCTGTCACAAGGATTGAATATGTGAAACATGAAAGCCTTAGCCCTAACCCTTTAAAAGTTATGATCAAAGTTTTTTTTAAGGGAGTTAAACTCCAAGGTCAAGGACAAAGGGTCGAAGTTCTTTTTATCAAATGAAGGGTCTTCTCACAAGAATTACATATGTGAAGTATGAAAGCCCTATCCCTTGCCGTTCAAAAGTTATGAAATCTCCAAGGTCAAGGTCAATAGGTCAAGTTTGTTGGTGTCCAATAAAAGGCCTTGTCACAGGAAATAAATATGTGAAATATGAAAGTCCTAGTTTTTACCATGCAAAGGTTATGGCCAAGGTAAAAGTTCGGAATTCTACTGTATGTTTGTCTGCTTGTCCGAAAAAACTTTACCTTTGCCCACAGCAATTTTGTCAATAAATATTAGAAAAAAAATTGATAAACAGGCATGAATTCTACCAATGAGCTTTGCGAGTTTATGTTTATCGTTTATTCACAATTTATTGACAAAATTGCCGACTCTTATGCCCATGTGCACAGGGACTTAAATTGTTCCCTATTTTCATTTCTTAAAAAAAAACATACACGGTAATATTAAAATAGCACTTGTTTAAGTATTACCGTAAATGTTTTTTTAAATAAATAAAAACAGGGGACAAAAAAAAAATCGGAAAGACAGATAGACAGACTAACGGTCAAGGCAAAAACTATATACCCCGAAATCCTTGATTACTAATTACTGGGGCGTTAGGCAATGATTTGATTTTTAAAAAATTACGAAGGCATAGTATGATATTGTTTCTCGGAAATAAAATTTCTTCCAACCTTGGTCCCTCATTTACGTTTTAAAAAACGGAAGCACCTTGTTGACAAAGATTTGGCATACCAACGATTTCATCGCTGGTGAAAAAAAAAGATATCAGTAACAACTCAAGAATTTCAACATATTCATCGAGGTATGTGATGTTTATTTAAAAAATGGTCCTTAATTTCCCTCTTTCGGGATTCTAGAAGTATTGGAATACCAGTGAAAATAATATTTTGGTAAATTTACTCCGTTGCCCCGAGACGCTTTTCATAGAGTAAATTCGAACGAGAAACAAAGTTGCATCGCTAGTGTACAATGATACAGAGTTAGTTTGTCTTATACTTACAATGTATAGTATATGTGACAAGAAATTAGTGTTGACATTTATACTATATTCAATTTTTACCAGATTACAAGAGTATTGAATCCAGTTCCAAATGGAAAAAATTAACATTGTTGAAGAATTTAGGTTATTAGGCCTACAGTCCCTGAAACGTTCTACTTTCCCATTTTTCCGTTCGCTCACCGTTCGTTCAGCGTTCGTTCATCGTTCGTTCAGCGTGCATTCACCGTTCACTCTTCGTTCACAGTATTGCGTTCACTGTGCGCTCGCGTTCACCGTTCACAAAACGTTCACCGTTCGCTCTTCGTTCTGTTTACTTTGCGTTCACCTTGCGTTCACCGTTCACTTATCGTTCAGTCTTCATTGTCATTCGGAACTCCGAAGTGAAAGGACTTATCGTTTTGATGGTAAGGATTTACATGTTTTTTAATTAAATAATTAGATATCAGTTTGAAGAATAATTTTTTCATTGCAAAAATTATCTATGATATTTATATTTCTATTATTATAACTCAGCTGTTACTTATTTCATGAAATTTCCCTGGAAAATAATACGCTAAGTACCTACATTTATGTAGACCGATACTAAAATATTAACTTTAAAAAAAGGGCAACGTACAAATGCTTCACGCACGGCATCAATTTGTTGTAATTCTAAAGAGGACAAATTATTAATGGATGTATAATAATTAATCTAAGTCTTTTACAGGACAAGAATGCATAAAAAAATAATTTCTACAGTAACACGTATTTTAACTACATATAGGTTTGAGAATAATGAAAAGTACTGCAAATATTCAGTTAATTAAATGTCTTCAGAGCTAATTAAATTGATGGTGTGGTTTTAAATTTTAGAAAAGACCAACTGTTAAAAATAGTCTATTATTAGAGAAGGAAAATTCCTTCCTTCACCATACCTAAACATATGTTTAAATATATGTTTGCCATTCAGTATAATTGAACCCCACCCCCCGGGTGCCTTTTCTCCCGAAATGAAAATTCTTATTGAGATTTTTTTCGGTATATTTTAATTAATAATTAATTTGTATTGTAACACAAGAAAATCAGTCTTAAAACCAACATCAAACAGTCATTTTACAGTAGTATTTTAGAATAAACTTTTGCCGACAGTAGTATTTTAAATTGGCAGGGAATATGTTTCAAATTCAATTTTAAACTTAATCCTTCCAAGTATATATTCCAATTATTTTTTTTTTTCTGCAGGAATGCAAAAATCAGATCTAAAAATGATAGGGGAAAATATTAAAACTTCTTGGAATACTAAGTGACCCTTTGCCTTCGGCATGTTTCGTGAAACACGATTTCCACACCTCCACTCATCCTCACAACGTCAGGGATCCTGAGTCAACACGTTGACGTTGTGAGGATGACCTCCACTGTGTCGAATTATTTTGATTGACAGGACAAGCACGCTACTTGCACGGACTTCCTGTGAACTGTCTGAACTTGATGATGGAAAATAAAAGCCAATGATTACTGTCAAATGGATTTGTTAATCTAAAAAAAAGATTACCTTTACTGCTTGGAATATTTAGGAAAAATAATAAGAATTTTTATTTGATACAACAGATATCTGAGAATCGAGGAGGTTATCTCTCTCTCTCCCTCTCTCTCTCTCTCTCTCTCTCTCTCTCTCTCTCTCTCTCTCTCTCTCTCTCGTACATTTCTCTGTTCAATAAAAACTATGACAGCACATTAATTATTTAGTTTTGAAAATTTAATCTATTACAAATAATTTGAATGCCTCTTTTCAACATCTTGACCGAGTATAATCACGGCCGGAAAATGCCTACAGATACATGAAGAAGTTAGCTAAAATAATCGTCATAAAAGAATACAAAAGGCACATAAATATAGAATATTTTGCATTAGAATTTAAATAAAACGAGAGTTTTTATGGAGTACGATAACAGTCAATGTCAACAGATAATTGTGAATTTAAAAAAAATCCGTTATTTTACTCAGAATCGCTTCGGCATGGAAATACATGTATGGTTGTTTCAACCGCGTACAATGTAATTAATTTATTCTATAAGTAGTAGTTTTATCCTCAGAACTCCACATTATTTTTATAAGTGAAAAGAATAAGCATATTAACTATATAAATAGATTAATTTTATATTCAATCTACACGCGTTCGGAAACAAATACACATGTTTTACGGCAATTAAAATCGTGTTATAAAAATATGGATTTAAAACATAGGTACATATATGTACAATACAAAAATGTATTTTTTTTATTTATTTATCTATTTATTTATCTATTGTTTATTTATATTTAAGCACCTGAAATTAGAATTATAGAATAATCTCAATGCAAGGAAAAGATCGGAGGCATTCCGAATAAATCGTTTATCTTGCGTTCACCGTTCACTTTGCGCTCGCGTTCGTGCTCCGTTCGCGTTCTGCCCTCACTCACCATTCACCGTTCACACATCGTTCATCAAGTTGCGTTCAGCGTTCGCACATCGTTCACCCACCGTTCGCTCTGCGTTCGTTCACCGTTCGTTCTGCGTTCGTTCACCGTTCGTTCACCGTTCAGGTGGGAAAGTAGAACGTTTCAGGGACTGTATACAGCTTCATGTGTAGAACCAAGAATCTGAATGAGTCTTAAATTTGAGATGGCACTGAGATACAGGTTAAAATCAAATAAAGATTTTTGGATTAAGTTAAATTAGTTACAGCTACACTCTTTAATGATAATCATGAAAATCAGTTACATGTACAATGGTAAAAGATTTTTTAGCCTCACTGATTTTCATTTTTGATTTTTCCAGGTTACACATGTATATTTTTCTTTTTCTTGCTTAAATTTTAACCTAAGGAAAATATTCTCTGACTTTAAGATTGAATTTTATACGTTTCCTGCATTTTTACAGTAATATTATGAGATTACCACTACAATCCAAAATAAGCCAGCTGGCCTGATGTCAGGAGGAGGAAATCTGTGTTAACACTGATGAAGAGTATGCCCCCTTCTGGCGTGTTTGGGGTGACAATGGATGATGAGGCATTGATCGAGGCAGAAATTGCTCAGCAACTAGACCAAATTAACCTGGATGCTGACAATTTCCAGTATGAAGAGATTGAGGAAGAAATTGAAGATGTTGATTTCGATATTCCCCTAGAAGATGTGGTAGGGAGCAATTTTCATTCATTTAATAAAAAATTAAATTAATTCTTATGTAACTTAATGTTTCTGAAACTTTATAAAAATCTATTCATAAACATGTAGATGAATATTTAAAATAAACATGTTTGTCTGTTTGTGTCTAGGCCTTGCCTGATGGCATGTCAGACTACATCAATCAAATTCAAAGACAAACTTCAAACTTTGAAAAGGAACTAGCAGAATGTGATGAGTTATTACAGCATCATACACCAGGTATTTAGTCCTGATTACATGTACTGATAAAGGCTTTGAAATTTAATTAGAAAAAAAATAGAAGTAAAAAATGTAACTTACAGGTATACTGACATTGACTAATGGTAAAAGGTATGTTGTTTGGTTCTTTTTTCCATAAAAGCAGACACAATATCATTACATTGCCAAAAAATAACAATTTTCTTTTGAAATATATTAAGCTCTGTTGTTTTTCATTTGAGGACCCAAATTGCTGCTGAATGAGGAAGAGCTTGGTACTTTGGAGCAGTTGGCCAAGGAAAGAGGAGAAAGTCCAGAAACGTATAGAAAAAAGGTGTGTAAACATACTTACAAACATAATGTGTGATTTCATTTACAGAAAAGAACTATATTCAATAAATGATTAATGCATCCATAGAAAGGAACTGATGAAGAAAAATGAATGCATATGCTGAAAACCCTCTGAAAACTTGATTGAAAGCATGTTGCTTTCCTGTACAATTTTGTATGGTAGCCTATATTTTCTAAATTTTATGTGTTATGTATTATTTTGGTAGATTTTGGAAGAGGAGGAGGATTTCGAAATTTCTGACTTCTCATCTTTACTTGTTGATGACAAAGATGAACAAAAAGATGCCAATGGTAAATTGCATACAACTATTTCAATGTATTATTCAAGATGACTTTAGGGGGCTGACTGTGGTTTTCTTGTGTGAAAACTACAATAGCGAAACTCTCTATTTTTATTTCATATATAACATACACTGACATCAGTGTACATGCAAAGTTTGGGGAAAATCTACCGTCCAGGTATTTTTGAGGGACCATCTCAAAATACAGGTACATTTACTATAGGATTATATAGGAAAATGCCAATTTTTAGCACTTTAAAGCAAATTACACAAATACTACACTAGACTTTTTGTTCAAACTGTAATATTTAATGTATAATACTATATACTATATTATACAACATATGTAAGAAACACAAAATTCTAGCATCTTGTTACCAGAGAGGGCACCTCAAAATGCCAAAAGTTAACGAATTTTCCTGTTGTTATAGAGTACTACAAAATATGACAGGCACAAAGGATTGATATGAAAACATAATAAAAATAATGAAGATATTCTTCAAATTTCCATGTTTTAAATTTCAACAGCGTATATTTATTACTTTTTCTTTAATAACATTTTTATTGCCCTTTTCTTTAAGAGCTTCAGTTTATCATAACATCAAAAACAACGACGTCAACCTACCTATTAATTGCAAAATCGGTTAAAAATCAGTACATGTAATATAAAATTGTTATTACATTTTTATACTTTAATTTCATAATTTTGTTTGATTTTAATAATCAAGCGAAAAAAAGTTGATTCGAAACAGTAAATACACTTCATTTTACTACGATGTGCAAAATATTGCGCAATGGAAACTACAGTTGGTCCCCTTAAATATTATTTATGATCATAAGACAGACAGATAGTTATTGTGGTGAAATCACCTGTTGATGATGAACAGGCCTCTTAGGAAGTTTGATTGCACTTCCATATAAGTACAGTAAATTATTAGATGATATATTTTTTACATTGTAGTACATGTACTATATGATTTTACTTAAATTGCCTTCAGTCAGGAGTATATACTGAACAGTTAGCAAATAACATTGCCATTACCGGTAGTTCTTGCAAATTTCAGAGATTTCACATTATGAAAGGGACATTTTGTGAAACATGCATACATTTTTTTATGTTGTTGATTTCAGGTAACAGCATGGCACTCGTACACTTAGATGAGAAGCAGCTGGAATTCCAGAGGAAATTCAAAGAAACCATGAAGGAAATGGAGGAAAAACAGAGAGAAAGGGAGGAAAAGCTGAAACAGGTAAAAAAATCAGGATTTTCTGAATAGGAGCACTTACCAAGATATCTTTGGGTGTAATGTAAAAAAAAATATGAGTAGTATTCATTAAGCATCTTCATTCAGGCTTGTGGATACATTGTCTGCTTTTTATACATGAGAAGGTCAAGAATTTTCTAATTTTTGTTGTTGATTTTTTATTAAAACCAATTAGTATATGTACATTTCCTGAATTATTATATGGTAAACAGTAGATACATATCAGCATGCATTATTTATATTCTTTATTTCTTATAAAGGAAATCTTTGAGGACAGAAAACGAGAAGAGGAGGATTTTGAAGGGAAAGAGAAAAAATGGACGGAAAAGTTTGCGGAATTGCAAAGGGAGGAAACTCAGCTAGCAGCTGAGAGAAAGGTAATATATCCCAGCAGAGCCTGCATTTGATGGAATTTGATTGGAAAGTGTTTGTTTTTTTCTTGAATTTTAACTTCTTCATACCAGACCATAATTCCGCATGAAATGTTCTTAAATTTGTTATAATTAAATGTATATCTCTGATGGAGAAATTAAAATACCATGAGAAAATACAGTTTGAAATTGTGTATATATATTGTGCCTCAGTATACACATATTTATTTATTTGCTCTACACTTTAGTTTGTATCAAAACATTTAGAAGCATATGTCAAATTATTGTTCTGTGTCATCATTTAATTCAGATTCAACAAGAAAAATTTGAATTGGAACTCAAGGACAAAGAAAAAGAAATAGAGAAGGAGCTGAAATACTATGAGGTAGATCATCTCAGTTTTTTATGGAATATTTTGTACAGTAAAGGGGAAAAAATGAACATCTCATAAATATTTCATATATTTCTAGGAGGAAATAGAGAAACTAGAATCCGAAACCAAGCATGAACAAGAACAACTGGAGCATGACAGGAGTGAGGAGCTAAAGAAAATGGAGATAAAACAGCAGCAGTCAGCCACCAAAATCCAGGCCACATACAGGGGGTATAGGTAGGTTGAATTGGGATATCCTTGGTGAACTAGAGGAGAAACTTTAAACCAAGAAAAATATAATGAAAAGGGTGATGATTCACATTCTATCAGTGTAAGAAAGCAATATAAGGAGACCTTCAAGGAAATGAAAGAAGAGAGGGAAAGGAAATGGGAGGAAGAGAGAGTAAAAGAAGTGGAAGAAGAAATCCAGAGACAGAAGGAAGAAGATAGGTGAGGAATAATTACCAAATATTTTACTTTTCAGCTGGCTAAGCTACTGCAATAGAAATTGATATTCAGTTCAAATACTCTGTTTTCGATTTTGATATAGACAAAAAAAGATAAAGGAAGAGGCAGAAAGGAAAGCAGAAGAAGAAGCAGAAAGGAAAAAAGTAGAGGAGGAGGAAAGGAAGAAGGCAGAGGCTGAAAGGAAGGCTAAGGAAGAGGCTAAGAGGAAAGCGGAGGAAGAGGATAGGAAGAAAGCTGAAGAAGAGGCCAAGAGAAAAGCCAAAGAAGAGGCTAAAAGGAAAGCAGAGGAAGAAACAAGGAGAAAAGCTGAGGAGGAGGCAAAGATAAAGGCTGAAGAAGAAGCTAAGAGGAAAATGGAGGAAGAAGCCAAGAGGAAAGCAGAAGAGGAAGTAAAGAGGAAAGCTGAAGAAGAAGCCAAAAGAAAGGAAGAGGAAACTAAAAGGAAAGCAGAAGAAGAGGCCAGGAAACAAGCAGTGGAAGAGGCAAGGAAACATGCAGAGGAAGAAGTAAAGAGGAAAGAAGAAGAGGCTGCAAGGATAAAAGCAGAGGAGGAGGCAAGAAAGAGGGTAGAGGTAGAGGCTATTAGAAAATCTAAGGAAGCTGAAGCAGTGAAAGAGACAAGGAAAAGTCAAGGTAAAAAAAAATAGATATTTGCATTGAACACTTAGGATATTAACATTAAATTATTGAAAGAATTGCTTGTCTGATTCACCTCTTTTTATTTAAAGAAATAACTTCGCTTTTTATTTAAAGAAATAAAGAAGTCAAGAGTTCATGCATCAGAAAAAACATTGGTGGAATCTCCGAGACTACTTTCTGCAAGATCAAAAGCAAAATCAGGAGGAAAACACCAGGAAGATCTTGATATTTTTGAAATGGATGACTCCAAGAAACTGTAAGAAACTTTTTTTTAACAGCAAGGCAGGTTTAACTTGCCAATTTCAACATACCCCATCTTACAGTTTCTGCAGTAGTCTTAAGTATCAGATGATGATATAATAAATCTTCTTTTTATGAATTATATTTTCTCCTTTGTATTTCAGGCAAACCTCATCACTCCTACTACAGGGCCTACCAGAAAACCTGGAAAAGCTAAGATTGCAGTGGATCAAAGAATGTGTACCTTGGAGGTATGATTCCAGACTGAGTTTTGTTCTACAGAGCAATAACTATGATTACTGGGGGGAAGATGAGTTTTTAGATGTTTCACTGCCTGGGGCTTGCATTTGTGTACAATATGAGTCAGCAACCCTCTGAAGTTATTACCTGTAGATTTTTTATAAAAAAAACATTGCACTTTGGTTAAACCTTTTTTATATTCATTGTTTATTTTGATAATAATTTGTTAGTAAAGTGAGTAATGAGCCCTGGAAGTTGAAGTCTGTGTCCTCCAAGAGCATCAGACGACCAACATCTGCCAAGAAGTTACAGCCACTGAGTGAGGCCACTATTGTTATGGCTGCTAGAGTTTCCACCCTCAGACAGGTACTTGTCTTGTAAATCATTCTTATAGTACTGTTATCTATTTTCAGTTTAAAGTCTTATAATTCCAACACGAGTTTCCAGAGCTGCATTTCAATTTTGTGTATAGGGGACTCATTATTGATATATATAAAACAAACACCTGAGGCACAGAAGAAAAAGAAAAACAGAAATGGCATGTGCAATGAACATTTTAGTGATATTACATGTAAATATATATTGCCTGTTACAAAAGGTCAGAAATATTTTCACAGACATGCATTCAGTATATGCTTGGAATCATGACAACATACTTTTAAAAAATATATAATAGGCTTTACACAGACTGTTCTTTATTTTTGTAGGTGACGACTGTAGAGTTACAGGACCTGCCAGGTTGTAATATTTCTACACTAGGACAATGCTGGGGACTGAAATCCCTGAAGATGTCTAAGTGTAACCTGACTGTGATAGAGGGCTTACAGCAATGTAAACAGCTGCACTTCCTAGACCTACAGGTATCTAATCTTCTGTGTTGCAACTTCAGTCAAAAATTTTTTACATGTAAGTCAAATACCATATTTCAAAAATGCATGAAAATGATTTAACTCTAAGAAAAGGGTTTCTGGTAAACATTAAGGACATATTTTTCTTTTGAAGGATAACTTTATTCAATATATGGACCTAAAGGACCTGAGTAACCTGACCTTTCTAGACCTTTCCCATAATTCTTTGAGTTCCATTCATGGACTAGCAGGATGTTCCAACCTTAGGTGGCTAGATCTTTCAAACAACAAGATCACAAGAATAGGTGTGTTACAGATTTGCAAAATTACAATCTTAGCAAGCTAATTAACAAATGCTGTATATATTGAAGACCATTTTAATTAAAATTTTATTGTGTTTATCTTTGTGTCTGTAGGTGGTTTGGAATCATTAAGGAGACTACACACACTGAAGATTTCTAATAATCAGCTGATCAGTACAGCTGGACTGAATGACACACCCACCTTACAGTTGATTGACATTTCCAATAACCATCTCCAAACTGTCGAGGACATCAGCAAGTTATGTCTGCTGCAGACTCTAATGGTGTCTTCTAACAACCTACAGAAGGTCAGTTAGGAAATTAAAAGTCATTTTTACTGTAATTTTCATCCATTCCAAAGTGAAGGTAACATGCATGCAGTGTAAACTGGTTTTGTTGCTTTGTTCTCCAAAACAGGAATACATGTACAAAGAAGTACATATTCTCGAAGGCTGTACAAGTACTTTTTTAAATCTCTTAGTTATAAGAACAAAGTGGCTAGGGTCTATAAAAAGGACTCCTTTTCCACATATGTACACGTTTGACATTTACATGTAGAGAAGTGTATATAAATATTCTGTCTTAAATTAAGCATTCAATGTATGTGACTTGTGCCAGGGCATTAATGGAATGATGATTTGGAAAAAACTTTGATATAGGAGAAATAAAAAATAAAAAAATCAAGAATACAATTTAAATTTTCCAGCTTCCCTGTCTAAGGAACCACGTGTTACTGAGGGTGCTGTGTTTGGAGGATAACAGTATAGGTGACCTTGAGGAGCTACAATCTGATTGGCTGCCTCTCCTGGAAATCCTGAATCTATCCCAAAATAGGTATGCTACAGTAGTCATTATTTCTCAATGATAGCAGTAATACATGGGTATAGGGAAACTGTACAGGGATGAAGCCAAAATAATTTTGTTTAATTCATTGTTACTAACGTATAATTACATATCTCAGTGTCTTGTTCTTTTTGGTGGAAAATTTGATTTTCTGTCAGTTTTCAATCAATCTTTGTACCTTCTCTGAAACAGTTATTAAAATTTCAAATATACTGTATTATGACATTCAACTCCACTATTGACTATTACTTATTTCAATTGATTTATGTATTACAGAAATAAATTTTGTAAGACTCCTGAATTTGATGTTATGATTTTGTTTGTTTTCTTTTAGTATTGAAGAATTAGTGCAATTGAACAATCTGCTGATTTTAAGACATTTTGACATAAGTCACAATCAGATCATTGGTGAGTATAAACTAGGTCTTACCTAACTTGGTTTCTCTCTTGTCATTTATCAGAGGGTTTGATATGAAGTTTCGTTTCTGGATGTTTGTTTTTCAGATGTGGACTTCTTTGCATCAAGTGTTGAAAAATGTGTTCATTTAGAAAGTCTGTGTGTAGCAGGAAATCCAGCTACAGAACTTAATGAAGTCAAGTGAGTGTCTAATAAAAGTCAAATAAAAGTTAAATAATCTTTGTTCAGAATTATCAATAATTTCGTGGAAGCTCTAAAATGCAGAATACTGTCTTAAGAATTCAAGATACCCTGGTATTAGGGAAAAAAAATCTTGCAATGCATAGTATTTCAGTTTCAACTATTGCAATGCTGAGAAACGGAGTACCGGGGTTAAGCCTATGTTTTTAGTTGCCATTTTAATTTTATTGTTTTGGTCAGTTTGTCCCTGCCAAATCTGAAGAAACTGGATGACAAGATTTTAGGCAGTGGTAAAGAGGTGAAGCCGAGGACAAGCTATGAAGCCATGTGTATCAGCCAGGCCCAACTCTACACAGATCTAGCCAATAACCTGCTCAAGGATATTGGGTAATTTTTTTTTCCTTGTTAAATTTTTTTTTCTTATTTTAAACAACCTTTGAACTGCTTTCATCCAATTACTTATACCCTTTTTGATTGAATATCGTTATTTTCCAGAGTGCAGAAGAGTAATCTCCCTTGGGATTTGGGTTCGTTGTGTGATTTATATTTCAAGTATTGTGACACAACACAGAGGTTAGCAGAGGAACACAGATATGCTCATGAATATGGAGAAATCACCATGGCAATGCCTACAGCGCCCTCTACACCTAAATCTAGTCAACGCCCCGCATCATCCAAATCCGTCCGTCAAGCCCAGAGGGAGAGTCAGCTTCTCAACCCCAAAGAAATGTTTGAGAGGGCCTTAAAGTCCTCAGAGAAGGGGGTCAAAGATGGGGGAATGAAAATTAATGGTGATTCCTCAGCAAAGCTTAATGGTGCTATAGATGGAGGAACGTTTGTGAATTCTGAGGAAAAGAAGTCAACTGGTATTTCAGCAAAGATGATAAAGGCTCTGGTTGATGAGGACATTGGTGTTGACTTGAGTAGGAAAGCTAGGTGAAAATTCATGAATTTTTACACTTACTCAGGTTTGAGACCTTGAAAAACATTAAATGTAATTGTGACATAAATTCAAAGGAAAACATATATTTACTTCTTACCTGTATTATTTTATATTTATGTAAGTTTTTAAGGTACTGTAAAAATATCTGGAAAGTGATTATCTTTCATTTATGAGATAATTTTCAAACCCCATATTTTTTTGTAGTGATCTTCAGAGTGTTGCTGCCAGGAAGATACAGGCGCACTGGAGAGGTCACAGAGTAAGGAGGCAGATCTGGGGGGCAGGGGGAAGAAAGGGGGGCTCAGGACCAGATGATACAGACCACGAAATCCTACAGGAGCTTCACCTGGCTGCTACTAAAATACAGGTGAGGGAGGTTCATATGCTTAATAAGGCAAAGATATCCAGTCCTCAAGTTACTTCTAATCCAAACTTTTGGAGCTTTGAAAAAAGGCTGGAGCAAATATAATCACTAAATGTTTAAAACCATATGGATATATTACAAAGAAAAACAATTGTGTGTGTTATTTTTGTTCTCCAAATTGAGGATGTTTTTTCTGACCTTTGCAGGCTGTGTGGCGAGGCTACATCTTGAGACTAAGACTAGAACAGGCTCTAGAGTTTGCCAAGTTTGAAGATGAAGATGACTACGATTTCCAGGAGGTGGATCTCAAAGAATTTAATTTTGACGAAGTATGATTTTTGTTTCTAGTTATACAAGCTATTGCTAATAATGATTGATTTTCAGAAGTCAACAAAGTGAACTCCTTATTCTCTGATATTTCTTCAATCTTAGATGTTCTAATTATATAATAAATAATAATAAACTTGTTAAAGTATTTTGGATTAAGAGGCATCAAATATTCAAGCTCTCTTAACATTGCAAAAGTTCAACGGCTATATAAACATGTGTATGAAGCTTTTTGTATTACTAGTAAATTATTAACTGATTTCTTCAGGAAATGTTAGAAGATTGGAAACCCCCACCTACACCACAACTTCCTGCAAAGTAGGTTACTGCTTGGTTCTAAGTACAATATAAATGCATTGTTTGCAAAAAATAATAAGATGGATTTAAAAAAAAAAAAACATTTTGGTGAAATTAATAACTAGTTTAACTATTCTAATTTGAATTTTAGCCATCCTATTCTGGGTAAACCTCCCAGTGGGAAGTTGGCCAGCCCTCCCTCCAAGGTGCCCCTCCTGAACCTCGCAGACAAGCCTCACCCCCCGAACAATCCACGGCGTGCCTGGCGGGGGATGGACTCGCCCCTGTCAGATGTTCAGCAGAACGGGCATGTCCCTCGTCCCCCCTCCATTGTCAGTGTGACAGATACACACAGAACTGCTATGTCAAAAAAAGAGGAACTTCTATCTGAGGAATGGTCAGTTACTTTTATGTGTTTTAAGCTTAAGAGTCAGTTTTGAACTTAAAAAAAGATTCAGTGGCAGTAGGCAAATAATATGCGAGCACTTAATGTTTGGTTCATGTTTACTTTATAGTCTTACCACAATTTCACCTAGGCCAATACTACTGAATTATCTTAGAGACAATATAATACCTGTATACAATGTATATACTTGTACATATTTCATAAAAAACAAATCACTCTATTATCATACCAGGCTCCAATACCATAAACTGAGAACAGACATAAGTCAAAATTTTGAATAGCTTGGTATTTATAAGACATACGTTATCAAAAATTTGTAGGTTTGTATAATATTCCAATTTCAATATACGGTAAAAAATTGTGTTTTCTTATCACAAGTATTTTTAAAGATATATTGATTTAAATTTTTGACTTAAGTCTGTTCTCATTTTATGGTCTTGGGGATATTTGAGGTCTCAGATTCTCTGTACTACATTTTTCTTTGATATAAACAATTTAGATGATTCTTTTTCTAGGGGATTCAAAGATACCAACACTGCACACATGATGATGCAGCGAGCCAAAAAATTGAAATACAATGCCGAGCGCAGAAAGAAACTAGGAAAATTGGGTATGTATTTTAGATTTTGGTAGTACATTTTAGATTATAGCAATTTAATAGATTAAAAAAGTTTTTATTATATTGTCTTCATTTTCACATGTATCTTCTATAAAACAGATCCCAAACAGAGACTTGCGTTGTTCAGACGACTTGAAGAAACTAACGTGTCCAGGAAGCCAGTGACGCACTCAAGACAGACATTGCCACGTAAAGAATACTTCCAAGGTCAGTAGTTATTCATTACAGCATATAACAGAGAAAATTTGTCTGATTTACAATGGAACCCAACAGAATAGACAAGTTCCTTAATTGCAATTTGTAAAGAATATGATAAATAGAAAGTGGGACTGAAAATGAGTCTGAATTCACAGTTCCAAGGATTGCATATAAGTTGGATTGGAAAACTTTTATCAATATTTATACCCCCCGCAAACGAAGTTTAGGGGGGGTATATTGGAATCACCATGTAGATCCATAAAGTATTTTTGAATTGGCACCTTCTCTGAAAAACACAGCGGGGGGTATTTGTCCCTATTGGACAGTTCTAGTTAACTTTCTTAATTATTTTCGAAAATTGTGCTAGTAGCAATTGATTTTAATTTTACAAAATGATTTTTTTTCAGCTCGACAGGAGGAGATAGAGAAAAAAGAATTGGAGAAAAGAGTCATGTCCAACCTGAAGAACAGTCGGACATTTGAGTGGCTCCATAACCAAGTGGGCAGCTTTGAGGAACCAGATCACAATGTCCATCCTCCTGTGTATGATTTTTATGCTTTTGTTAGATTTTTGTTAGACCTTACTTGTATATATAAATTTATTAAGTTCCATCTGGGTTCAAATAATTTGAAAATAGAAATCATATTCAGGCTGTTTAATAAAGAAAAAGTTTCCATGTATGATGTATGAAGATTAATCATGGTTTTTCAGATGAATAGCTATTGACCATCAAAAACAACTTTCAGACAGTGACACTATTTATATAATCATTTATGTGTGATTTACAGAAAACCTGCAAGACAGATGTATGGAGCAGACAACAACCTCCCCAGGATCGACCCCCAGGTGGTGGGGGGTAGGCACGTCAGGCTTACAGTAAGACCAACAGTAAAGAACTGATTAAATAATACAGCTTTATAAGGATAATCTGATGGAATTATCTATCTAGCCTAGAGAAAAAAAATAGTTCTATATATTACAATATTCCTCTCCATTCCTGGATTTTGGTCCTAATGTGTTAAAAGATTCTCAGAAGAATTTACACATCAGTGAAAATGTAGCAACATTGATATGTTTTAGTTGAAACATTTCTGAATGCGTAGACTCTATGATGTATGAAGGGGCTGATTACCGGTAATGTTAAGTTTGATTACTGGAGTATGTCATCTCTATTATAGGGGAGTCCTGCCCTTGACCTTCAGTCTGTGGACAGTGTCAGTCTTCAAGGAGAAATGGTACATCCCCCTCGAAGATTCTCTGCAGGATCAGAAAGTACTTTGTTTACTGTCTCTTCAGTAAATTACTGTAACTGTTGAATCGTATTTGAAATTAAATTTTATTTGAAATTATCTACTTTGAATGAAGATATATTAGTATATTAACCTGTGTAAACAAAAACATTACACTAGCCTTGTTTACATAGCAAAAGGTTTGGAGTTCTAAATCTGTCTTTCATCTGGACAACTGGCGTTCAAATTTTATATGATTATTAGAAAGACCCGATTTAAATATTTGTAAAAATGGGGGGAAATTTTTTGAAATTTTAGCTGAAACTGTGTCCATGCCCCTTTAAATGAAATCAAAAGTTACTTTTTTAATATGAGAGAAGTCCCTTCTCAATTATTTTCCCGATAAGATTACCGCTAATATGAGGCAATACCTCTTTGGTGCATTTAATAACCCGTAATTTCAGTCCCCTCAAAGTCATAAAACATGTGTCATACGACTCTCCAATTGATAACTATCTTCCTTATACTCAATTGAGGTAAATTCCAATATGTGCTTCAAATAATAATAGAAAAGCATTTTGGTATCAATATTGTCCCACACTTATTTAATATGTATCCTGGAATGACAGACTAGTAACAGTTTAGGATTTTAAGCATTAAAAAATCTACGTGATTTTCCCCAGAAGTTTACTAAATATATTTGCATTTTATACCTTACATTTTTTGCTCTATCTTGAATTAGATAATTGTACCTGCGACATAAAGATTAAAGTTCCTGCTTTATTATCGTAATATAAATAATAACGAATAAATCTGTGGAGAATATGCGACTACTTGCTTGTCCTTATGAGAACGTGATTTCCTACCTGGTTTATATTATCGTTATGCATGTATGTTTCATCATTCTCACAACGTCAGAAGGATTCAGTCAAATAATGGCTTTGGGACCCCTGAAAAACTCTATTTTTACCAACAAAATTTAAGCATTCGTATGTTGATATGAAAAGGAAGCAATAAATGCCTCAATGCATGTGATAATTTTTTTCATTCTATAAAGTCACACAGTGTATTTGAGTCCATCCGGGCTAGTTGTGGCCCCGAACAAACTTTTACACGTTCGTGATATCCTAAAGGGAATGTGACATCCTATGGGATACGTGACTTCAAAATCATATGTCAGTTTTAAATATTTTTAATATCCCAAAGAACCAAAATGAAAGTACTTTATCTATACTGGATTCCTAAACTTCATAAAATTCCTTACAAACAAAGAAACATAGCGGGTTCCAGTAAATGTTCAACTTAAAGCCTCTTTCTTTACTCCTCACTAAGATATTAACTGTAGTAATGGAGAAACTTCAAGAGCACTGTTCAACAATATATTCAAGAAGAGGTGTTAATCAGATGTGGATACTTAAAAGTTCCAAGGAACTTTTGGACATTTTGAAATTACAAGATTTTACCAAAATCAACAGCTTTAAAACTTGAGAATTTTCATCTTTATAAACAAGCATTCCCCACGATAAATTAAAGTTCAGGCTTTTTGAAATCACTGACAGCTGCTTTTTATAAAAGGAACACGTAAATTTACTTATTTTGTCATTGATCATTTGCTAATTTATTTTGTAAAAAAAGAAAACCTATTCTGATGGTACATGTCGATAAACACACTCTATTACAAAAAATGTTTCATTCAGTACATATATTAATTATGATTTAAAATAAAATTACTCCGGTAACTGGAAAAACCCGAAACCCCCCGATTTTTGGAGAATACCCATACAGGAGGGGTGAAACCCCAATAAAGTGGTGAAAACCCCATAAAATTGAACGTAATGGGGTACAATAAGGCCTAAGGTAATGTTTAATTGAATTATATTGATATCCGTAAATTTTTATAGCCGATTTTACCTCAGAATCGACGGGTTTCTTCTTGTCTTGATATACTGCACACCACGCCGATCTAAATTCGCGATCGCTGAAGTCGTTTCGAGTAATCCGTGGAAATAATTACCGTAATCTTGATCAGGATGAATATTATATTATGTATGAATATTATTTTTAAAAAATTTACACGCCAATCTACACGCCCGCGGTGTTGTTTCTTTTATTGCGTACTAGTTAAGTATTTGGTTGTCATTTAATTACAAACAGATCAAAAATGAAAGAAATATTTGATTTAATAAAAATTTACACACGAGTTTGGAAGTAATATAAAAGATAACTCGTGCTTCACAATACTTTATATGCCTTATACCAGCATTTTCTTTTCGTCTAATAAGACTAACATTTATAAACAATGAAGGTGATGTTTGTAATACAAATGAATTAAAATATATAGATATATTTATTTTATTTTAAAATTTACCTAGGTATGTCCAAGAGCACACCTGTCAAGAAAAACTATATGCCTGCAATATTTAACCTTTATAGATTATTTATCGATACACAGAGAGTTAATATTTGATAAATACTGAACATGGAAAAATTGAATGATGTTTTATTCCTTTGAAAATCTACACCAGAGTATATAGTAATATCAAATTTGAAAGAGATTACCTTCAATTAAACGAGAGGAACTGAAATATTTCATTCCATATTATATTTCATGCTTCTAGTTTTCGTTCCTGCATCTAGTTCGACCCCCCCAAAAAAGGAAGAAAGTCGAATCATAAACAACAACAATTTCGGAAAACTTTTATGAAGATACATGTATATATTTATCTTGATTCATGATACAGATTGTGTAACCATTATAACAATATCTACAATACCAATTGGAAGAAAAGAAGAAGAAAAAGAAAAAAAATATTTGAGACTCTGGGGTGTATCATAGTTTGTGTGATACATTGTATAAATGTACGTCAATTAGTTATTATATCTTTTTCATTGCATTTATAAATTAATTATCTTTTCCGTTACTGGATTTAATACATTCTCAGTCATGTCAAATTTTTAAAATGCAACACTCGAATGCAAATAGACGATCTTTTCAATAGCTTGATAGCATTTGTATAAACTTCGGAATTTTCTTCATCGATGCATATTTTCTTAGAATTCATTTATTTAATAACCAGATATATGTAAAATTTACTAATTATGATTTTGTGGTTCATGATATACAACCATGGATCCCCCCCCCCCCCCCTAAATATTCAGGGGCAATAGTTTTTTCCGCGTTAGTCAGCGTGCATGTTCATCTGTCTGTTTGACCGCAAAATTTTAACCTTGCAAATACAAACGTAAGTTGAGTTGAGGCTATAGCTTTTGTTATTTGCATTTATGTTTCATATGACATGACTTTTTGTGTAACTATAATTTTTGTCTACACCATGCCCTTGCAATTTGACACACAATTTTGTAAAATTTTACAAAACTTTAAACTTGCTTACAGTATAATTTTCCATGGTAAGTACTTGGGCTTTCATACTTTAAAGATGCATTGCTTGTACCAAGTCCTTTCCTTGGGTACAAATATATTTTACCTTGACCTTGGAATTTTTCAGAAAGTGTTAAATTATTTTTGAACAGCTTGTGCTAGGGCTCTCATACTGCATTAGTGTATTTCTTATTACAAGACCGTCCTTTGGGTACCAACAATTTTGACTCTGGAACCTTGACTTTAGGCTTTGGCTTATTTATTTTGAAAAACATTAACCTAGGCCAAAATTAATTGAATTAGAGTGCTGGAACTTTTTGTACTAGTATTTCACAAATGTAATCCTTCTGAGAGGACCTTTTCTTAGAAGTTAGATTTTAGCAATTTCGATCCTTTGACCTTGACTGTGGATGTATACTTACTTTTTAAATGCTTCAATCTTTGTCATAACTTTTAAATGATTGATGCTAAAGCTTTCTTAATTTACGGACGTTTTTTATTTAACTGTCTTTCGGTACTTTTTTTAAAATAAATATTTAAATATATTAACCTTGAACTTAGACTTGCATTAAAAGAAATTAATCTTCTTCACCGTGAGCTCCCATACAGGAGTATCAGTGTTTAAAAACCATCTCTCTTCTCCCTTAAAGGGGCTTTAACACAGTTTCAACTGATTTTTTAAAACCAATTTTGATGTTTACATTTCCTACCTAATGCATCATCTATTGATTAGCAAAAATTTGAACATCATTTGTTGATTAACAAACAAGGTACAGAACTTAAAGTTCTTCATGATGAAAACAAGGCTCGTGCCTTGTTTTTGTTTACATATAGAAAATATCACATTTATAAGAAGATGAAGTTCAGCAAATCAATAGTAACTGTTGAATCGTATTTGAAATTAAATTTTATTTGAAATTATCTACTTTGAATGAAGATATATTAGTATATTAACCTGTGTAAACAAAAACATTACACTAGCCTTGTTTACTGTAAATTGTTTCATCTCAACATCCTACCAGTTTGACAATATACTAGTATTACCCAGTATTACATGAATTTGTTTAGCGATATACTGTTATTTATAAATGCTGGGAAGACATGAAATACGAACAAGTTATCCTCCCAGTTCACTTGTACTTCACCAATTTATTTTCAAGAAAACACATTTCTTTCATCAGGTTTTGATTAACTGTAAATGTTTCATTTTTTTTTTAAAGATATGCAAAGATAATGTTTATTATAGATAAAATGTACATGGAAAAACATCCAATCACAACTTTTTACCTTGTGATATCACTTCACCTAAAGATGGAAATTTCAGAGGGGGACAGAACGAACATTTATACCTATTTATTATATAAAAACCTTTCATTAATCCATATACATGTACTTCATTAGTCTGTGTGGTTTGCTTGGGAACACAATAAGATTAATGAGCTAGACTTAACTTTACTGTATAATGTGTACCTGTTTTCTCAACATTATTGTGCATGTCATGCTTCAATGCTTTTCTGTGATCCAAGCTTCAGAATGTGAATATGTTATTTATTTTTGATGTTTTGAAATAAAATCTTGTAAAAAAAAAAAATATTTCCATTAATTTTTGGAAACTTTAAAATAAATTTTTCTTTCAACAAAGTTCTACACTATAATCATTTGAATTTTAAGGTGAAAATGTAAATTGGATGAATTTGCATTTCATATTACAGTCATTTTATTAATGAACAAAGTGGTTATATCAATTTAATAAATAATAATATGTAAACAAAATGTGATGTCCAGCATCAACTACTATACAAAAACTATAATATTGGATACAATACATAAATGAAATAAATGTTACATATACATGTAAATCATTTGGTGCCTGCACCACTTTCTTCAATCGATACACGGTTAAATTTTTTTTCAATTTAACAAAATGTTGCTAGAGAAGGATACTTAGTATCGCAAAAAGTTATAACAACATGAAGAGTTTCGATAACTTAAAAGCATTTGCTACAAATAGTTTTAAAAAATAAGTCATAATGTCATTCACAAAATGGCCAAGAAAAGCAGCCATAAAGCACGAGTACTATGCAGATTAATAACAAGTGGGTTTCACCTAGGATTTTGGTACAAAGCCTAGTCTTTCTTTTCAACGTCTTGTTCGTTACTAATTTTCTCCATTTTATGTTCACTTGACACAGGGTAGTCCCGTTTCTTGAGTGGTAAAACTGCAGACAGTTTTTCATGAACAACTTCGATCTTCAGGAGCTCAAAAAATAAAAACACTAGTATGATGATGATCAGGTAAACGAACCACAGAGCCCAGACAGCTGTGTGGGAGAGGGCTAGGAAGACCCCCAGGGAAATGTTGACCAGGGCCAGGGCTACAGCCACTCGCCCAATATTGTGGTGGAATAACTCCCAGATCCTTCTCTTTAGAGGAGTTTTCTCCCCTTCTTCTGGTCTGTGTGGGCGACTGTGTATGAAATACATATATAGCAATTATTATGTATAGCAATTTTCAAAGATTTTACATTGTACCATCTTTGCTAAAATGTTTGAAATTTTGTGTAAAACTTACATCTGGTGAAGATTGGAAATTTTTTTTAATCTGTTAAATTGTACTTACATGAGAGCATTGAAAGGTTGACTTAGACCTAGCAGTATGATTATAATTCCTATGGCACCATGTGCAAACTTAAAGTGGTCAAACTGGACAGACACTATCCCCATGACCAGACCAATAAGACTGAGGAGCAATCCTGATACCTGTAAAGGAATAGAACAATCTGAAGGTGAACCTTCATAACTTGACATTTACAGTGCATTCTTGCTTCTCAAGATGCCAATAATCTACCCATTCTAGACAAAATTTGGGGTGAACAATTTATTTTAACAGATGCATCAAGTATGTTTCAGTTGGCATAATCAGGATGCTTCATAACCCATATAAATGCTTAGGAACACAACTTTCTGGATAAAAGGGTGTGACTGTACATGTAATGATATTTTTCATACACTGAGTACTGTAAAATGTACATACATGGTACCAAAATGTAAGAACGGGACAACTTAAAAGTGAAAGACACATTTTTGAATACGACCTGAAATATTCTGTGGAGGAGAAACCACGTGGTCCCTGAGGAGCTAAAGTATCTGGCAATGAATGTCCCCCAGACCAGACACACGCCCCACCCCAGGAACATCAGAATCCCGTGTACCAGAGGGAAATTAGTAAAAATAGAGGCACACTCCACAATGGCTGCCTGGTCTGCAGAGCTGGAGTTTCCAGTCAAGAACCAAACGTCATTCATCACAGCTTTCCTGTAAAAATATTAATTATTGTCATCTTCTTATAAAAGACATTAGGCTACATAAGAGGGATGTGGTTTTACCCCACTTTACCCAGTAACTGCACATAATATACGTCACCAAAAGTATCAATTAATCCCTATAGGTAGTTAAACCATTACGTTTCAGTGTTCATTCCTCCAAATAAATATATTCCTGTTGCTGTGGAAACCATGGCTGCTGATGCTCTCTTTGCAGGAAATGAACTGCTCTAAAAAGCATATCAAGTATGTTTTACTATCTTTTATAATATATTAGCATTGTCTTAAACAGATGACGGCATAATAATTATTATTACTGAGTAATACATTAATATCTTACTGATGAAGTTTTACGATAAGTCCAAGACAACGAATCCGCGTCCAGTACCGCAACTGTGTCAGCAGGGGCTTCAGAAGTCTGCAAAAACAAATTTATTACACAAACACTATGTTTTCACAATGGTATTATTTTTACAGTGTAAATGTATTGTACATAATTTTTGCCTACCTGAATAACTTGTCTGTCATTTTCAATCCCTCCGTACAACACAACTCGTTTCTGACCATTGACTTCTGGCAGCAAAGCCATATTACTGTATGTCCTACAGGAAAAGTTAACATAAATTGATAACATCCATATTATGAAGTCTGTACCATCTTTAAAACATATCGAAATTGCCTTTAAAGGTTCCTTTTGATTTTCAGGATTAAGTTTAATTAATCAGTACGTACCTGGGACTAGCACAGGTCGGTAGTTCTGTCCACTCTTGTTCAGCGCTTTTGAAAATCCAAGAATCCCCTGCAGGACAAGGGCCACCAGTTTGTCCCCCGCTGGAATTAGATTTTAAGTCAGTTACTGTCCCTACTCTCCTGTCTTGTATAGAAAAATAACTGTTTAATAAATTCTGATATTTTGACATTTACTAACGTACCTTAAACACCCACCAAAGATGGCCAGCCGGTTGGCATCGATTACAGCTCCACTGTGAAGACATCTAGCATGGGGGTAGTTAGGATCGTAGGGGTGGCAAAACCCTTCACAAAACCCTGTGAAATTGACTCGTGTAATTACTAGTACCAAAACTCGTCAATAAATTAAACTGCAATGTATCAGAAAATAGAATTATCCTTACTTGTGGACCATTGATTTGTTGAAGTGTCCAAGACAAGAGTGTCAAAGTAACGCTTCCCGGCAAATCCCAGATTGACGTAGAGAAGGGGGGAGCCTGGATACACGCCCCCTACCGCCCCGTACCGCACACTGGGCGGAGTTCTGAACGAGAAAAAAAGTAAAATTATACATGTATACGAGATTAGGACATTCTGTAAATTGTACGAAAAATATTTTAAGCAAAATCTTCTTTACATTTATTTCTTTGTCTTACCCAGTAGTTGAAACTTGGGTCCAAGTGGATGTTCTGAAATTCAGAATAAAATACTAGTATATCTTACTCTGTTATTGAATGTTTACTTTAAGATGTAAATTGCAAAGTTCAAGTTAGAGAAAATGGTTTGTCATTTTATCCCCCACATTCTCCATGCTACAACAAAGTGTGTGTGTGTGGGGGGGGGGGTTCAATTTCTGATCAACTTTCTAGAAAAAAGAAACGTGCATGGAAAAGAATATAATTTGAATGAAGTTTTAGTGATATCAATTAAGGTCTTTAAAAGTGGAATTTGAAAAAGATTATTTAAAAGTATGTCCGTGACTTTTCGTTCTAAGAATAGAAAATGTAAACTTATTTTTTTTTTCAACTTAGCTAACATGCACGAACCCGGATACAAGGTCTTTTGTCAAATAGGAAACATCGGTGGACCAAATCATGTTAATATCCTGTTAGGTACTTCCGTACTTACGTGATGTCGAATCTCCACACATCGTTGTAGAAGAGCTTGCCTGGCCCCTCCCCCGTAGTGATGTAGAGGAAATTACCCACCACCCCGTACACCATGCTGAAGCGGGCACCGGGTCTAGTAGCCGTACTCACGTCTGTCCACGTCCCTGTGTTCGTGTAAAAATTACTTGTCTATAATCAATGGTACAAATATCATTTGCTCATACGCAGATTTCGGTAGGAGAGATGAGACCACCGTTCTTAAACTATGATTTGTTGGATCTGTTCTTTGAAATGGATTATGATAAATAAAATTGTCAAAGTCGGAAAATTAACTGGAACTTCAAATTTTCGGATGAATTTAATTTAATGTGCAATCCCTTTTACTTTGATCCATCACCAACTTCTAGTATATAAAAATGCAGACCCAGTAGTTGAAGTTCAATTTCAAGAGGGAAAAATTACAGTAAAAGAGTATTTAACAATGTTCAGTGGGCCTTTGCCAATTATTGTAATTGTGTTTGTGCCAATAAAATATTTGTATTTGTATTTTTGACAGTAAATTATATTAAAGTTTATAATAACTCTACTCTGAATTAAAACATTGTAAAATGAAGAAAAAAAAATGTTCTCAAATGAAGATCATTTGGAATTGCAAAGATATGTAGGCGGGAATCAAGAAATAGCATTTGCGGTTCTTATCGATCATTTACCCCCCCCCCCCCCCCCCCCCCCCCCCCTCCCTGCCCCTTTACATTTTTTCTAGTCGGAGAGAGAGGGGGAAAGCTAGAGAGAAAACCCCCTCCCAGAAACACACACTTTTTTTTTTACATTTTCAAAGTATCTTTAGCTCCTGACTAGATTGGAGGAACTGTCGGCAACATCATCGATTCTTACCTCCAGCGATATTGAATTCCCAGGTATCGTCTAATATTGGGCCACCTCTTCCTCCAAAAACTATCAGTTTGTTTTGAGTTTGGAAGTACCCCAGCGCCATGTCCCTCCGTGCTGACGGGGTGGTCCCACCACTAACGGTGACCGATGACCATTCCAGGGTGTCAACGGACTGGACCAATACAGAAAATAGCCACAACACGTTAGGATGTAACAACATTGTTCTCTGAGAAACCAGGAAGGAAAGATGTTGTTTAATATAGGCACAAGTCAGACTAGTCTATGACAACCCTGTGTACATACTCAATCTATATATTCTCTGTTTACAACACGCTGAACAATGAAAATAAACATCGATCGAGTTTTTAAATGAGACCCGCGCGCAATCATGCGAATCTCATGAATAAATTGAATGTTCTAAATATTGACATTTGTATGCGAGGCGTATTCTAAAATACTGACTGGTTTCTAAATTTTCGTTAGTGCGGGTGTACCAACATAACCAGTGGGAAAAACATAGAAATATACTAATTTGCGTTCTGATCGAAACATTGTAATCATAGTAACTCTCCCCATCCTAACCCTTACATAGATTTCTCCGCAAAGAAAAAGCAAATTCAAAGGGCCCCCTGCTTTCGGCGTCTTTGGGGATTAAATGTCATTTTTTATGGCATATTGTGTCAAATATGAACGCTCTATCATACGTCATTCAGAAGTTATCACCAAAGCTGATTTTTTTCAATTAGGTCAATCTTGAAGGTCAAGGGGTCAGAAATCATAGCATGCTCGGAAATAAATTGTCACAAGTAATGATTTGTCAAATATGAAAGGCCTATTTCTTCTCAATCAAAAGTTATAAGGAAAAATTAACATTTTTTGAAAAGGTCAAACATCAAGGTGAAAGTCACATGGTAAAAATCATAGTGAATTTAGAAAGGTCTTGTCACAGGTAACAAACAGGTTTAATATGAAAGCCCTATCTCTTCCCATTCAAAAGTTATGTCCAAGGTTAAAGTTTGTGAAAAGTAGGACAAACTTCAAGGCCACGATTTAGAAAACTATAGTGTTTATAGAAAGGTCTTGTCACAGATAATACACGTGACCTTCAAGGTCAAGGGGTCAAAAATCATAGTGTATTTATAAAGGTCTTGTCACAAGCATTACAAAGCTTTAATATGAAAGCCATATCTCTTCTCATTCAAAAGTTATCACCAAGTTATCACCAAGGTTAAAGTTATTTTAAAAGTATGTCAAACTTTAAGGTCACGGGGTCATAGTGTATTTGGAAAGGTCTTGTCACAGGTAATTTATAGCTATAATATGAATTCCATATCTCTTTTCATTCAAAAGATATGAACAAGGTTAAAGTTTTTGTGATAAACGGACAGACGAATGAGATTTAATGTCCCCTCGCTTTCGCAAAAGCGGGTGACAAAAACCTCGGATGAGAATCTTTGCGAAGGAAGGAAAGAATCCCAGCCAAATTTTTTTTTTTTACAAAAATGAAGTCCACACAATTTATGAAACTGTAAAAAAAAAAAAAGCGGGAAATATACAATGTCTTTAGTTAACGATTTTCAAAGAAAAAAAAGAAAACAGCATCCCGATAGACCAGTCATAGATTTAATCTAAAGGAGATCAGATGGGTCAACAAATCGTGCAGAATGCCTATAGTGCGACAAACATGAAAGAGAAAAATTTTAATCTCGATTATAACAAAAATTTGTTATGACATTTTATCTTACATTAAAGGTGCTTGGACTCAAATAATACCGTATTTAATAAAAATTTTCGGTATTATATTATGACTTATATGTTGCTGTAGCATTTCACACGGATGTATAATAAAAAAAATATTTCATCTGGAAATTTCTGAAACTATGAACAACATGGAACAAAGACCCACTATATCTTAAAAGTGCAATTTTAAGATATACAAAATAATTGATATGATTTTTGAACACCACAATACATCAAAATGATTTCTGTAGCAAAGTGGATAGCGTGTAAGTCTCAAAGCAATATGCTACTCCTGGCTCTGGGACCATGAAACTGAGATTAGCTCACTTTTGTTCTCTGTCTCACCTTTTCAAAAGGGATTGATAGCGGAAAAGTGAGACTTAGATAAAAATTGAGCTCATCTCAGTTTTATGGCCCCGGAGCCAAATTTTTATAGCTAGAGTTCGAATCTCTCGAATACAATTTTTTTGGATAAAGAATAATTTTTTCTAATTTTTTCCCCAGAAAGTTTCGTAAAATTGAAAAAATTGAATCGAACACGCACCGTCGTAATTGCCGAATGATTGTGACTTTGCCAGAAGCTTGACGAAGATCAGTAATAAGTTGAACATCTACTCAAATTAAATTACCCTGATGGCCCAACGGTTAATTATTCAAAAACGTTAGATGGAAATCTATGGTTATTAAAGCAGAACTATGCTACTAGTAAAGGTTACATATATGTTTCTTAAATGTATACATTTGATTTTTAAATAAAATACATGTAACTGGGATTTCACGCTGATTATGTTCCTTGTATATAAGTCATATAAACCTCGTTCTTCCAGCGTATGAAATTCTATATAAACTAGGAGAGAAAAACTAGAAAACAGTATATTCTGTTGTTTGAAGTTATCGACCTTATAATTTTAACATATATTTTTTTTTTGCATAAATAAACAATTCTGATAAAGAAATTTTGAAGAAGAGGGATCAAGTATAAAGGTTTTATAATTTCTTGTAATAAAACGGACAAAAAAATTTATTTTGTGGTAAAATAGTTATTTTCCCTAAAGATATGAAATTAAAAACTATGGAACATTAATAGATCATGTATATGTTTAGCTAATAATTTAAGCAATTGTAAATGAGTAAGACAAATACTTAAAAAAAAGAAAGAGAGGATTAGAGAGTGGAGAGAGAGAGAGTAAAGTGAGTTTTTGGGAGAGGAATGGACCGATCACCCACACACCCACTCCCGCCTCACCCCCAGCCATCCTTCCCCTCCCCTCCTTCCCTTCCTAACCTTCTCCTTTTCTTCCCGTCCTACTTTCCCCCTCCTCCTTTCCCTCCTCCATCTCTAACCTTCCTCCTCTCCGTCTTCCCCTTACCCCATTCACCCTCTCTCCCGCCTCTCCTACTTCCTTCCTCCTCCTTTCCACTTCCTCACCCTCTACCCTTCTTCCCCCCCCCTCATCCCTTTACTCCGACCCTCCCCTCCTTCTAAACTCCCCCTTTCTCCTTTCCTTCACCCTCATCCCCCTCCCCTACCTCCCCCTTCCTCCTCCTCCTTTCCCCCTCCTCTCACTGCTTCCTCTTTCCCTCACCCCATTCACCCTCTCCCTTCTTCATCTTTTCCCCTTTCTTTCCCCTCTACCCTTCTCCACCTCACCCTTCCTCCCTCGTTCCCCTTAACCTCCCATCCTCCCCCCTTCCCCTCTTCCTCTGCCTTCCTCTCCTCCTCGCTTCCCCTCTTACTTTCCTCCATCCTCTCCTCCCCTCTCTTACTCCCCCTCACCCCTTTTTTCCCCTTCCCGTCCCTTTCCTCCTCTCTCCCTACTTCCCATCATCACTTTCCTCCTCCCCTCCTCCTCCTTCCTCCCCTCTTCGAGAGAGAGAATTATAACGAATTCTATTTTTCTCGTTTTGTTATACATTTACAAAATTGTTCCTGTAGTAAAAAAGTCTAAAATTTCCAATAATTTATCAAGCGGTAATAAAACAAGCTGTGTTTGTGAAACACCGATGCCCCCGTATGGCAACATAGCGGAGATTAATTTTTTTCTTAAATGCAAATTACATTAGTTGATATCAAAATTAAGGTCTCATAAGAAATACAATTGTGAAGTATGAAAGCCCCAGCGCACCACCTGTCCAAAAGTTATGGAAAGGTGAGTTTTTGAAAGGTAGGTCAAACTCCAAGGTCAAAGGGTCAAAGTTTTCGGTTTTTAAAGAAAGGTCTTGTCACAAGGATTACGTACAGGTGTATTTGAAGCATGAAAGTCCTACCCCCTAATCGTTAAAAAGTTATAGCAAAGGTTAAAGTTTTTAAAAGTATGTCAATCTCCAAGATCAAGACCAAAGGGACACTTGCATCAATGTACCGCCCCTCTCTCCTTCAAAACATAAATACAGAGGCTCTGGGGGAAATCGCACAGTATTACTACAGAGTAAGATTTATCCCCGGAAAATTGACTCTGGTGTAGGTTTTCCGTAGTAGAAATCCTGCTCCAGGGCCAGTTTTCCGGGGGGGATCCTACTCTAGAGACAGTTTTTCAGGGGGAAGCCTACTCAACAAGACTGGTAACCAGATTTTAGACAATCCCGCAAAATATTTTGCTGGAAATGCATCATGCATTACCCTTTTAATATTTGTTATTTGCTGAATATATTTCATACATATAATGAAAATTGGAACACCAGTTCTTCAGTTCTTCTGCACTTTACTTTTAACAGTATCCGATTTATTATAATCAAAAAATAATATTGACAATTTTTTTTAACAACTCAATTAATTCTAAAGAACTTCGTTTCAAGGGAATATAATTGTGTATTGAGTGTTCCATTTCTGTTTAATGATAAATGTTTAAATTAAAAACCAAAAAACGTTGATGTTACTCGTAAAGGAATATAGATAATGGTATATAGTATTTGCACTGTCCGACGGTCTAGCTGTTTGTCCGCAAAAATAATCTTGCACTTAACTATTGAGTGGATGTGCCTTTCGTTTTCAATACTGTTAGGAAAAAACGCAGGGGAAACTTTTGAGGTGAATCAAATTCAATTTTCTTTTTTAAATTTTCAGTATTCCTCGTGCATCTGTCACAGCCTTGATTCATTTTGCATGGAATTCATCAGAGTGTTTTTCTTTCAGACACTGGCAATATTTGGCATGGGAACCACACTGAAAAGTTAGTCAATCGACGCGCGCATGCGCCAGTGAGAGGAACACAAATATAGAGTTGAGCGGCTCAAAAACCCCAATCGCGAAATTCTTTTCTTTCAATTTTGGAGTGAATGTAATGATTATGAAAGTCTAGTATATTAATAGTAGTTTTTATGGTTGTAAGGTGGCGATTAAACAGGTAGCAGGACGAATAACTCGAATTCAAGTTGCTCTGTTACGCGTCAGCGTCACGGTTGGTTGGAAACCATTCCAGGCCCTCTCTGACAAAGGGTAACACGTTCTATTTTTACAAGGAACTGCTCAGTAACCCGTGGTTGCCGTTGTCCTTACTTAGGCAATTTGAAAACCAGACCCCATGGAACTTCCGTCAGCTGTACCAAGAATGCAAGAAATTCATATCGTCTGTAGATATCAAAAAACAAGGTACATCAAATGGTACGACAAGATTTGTTGACAAACTTGTCGTCGTCAATTTGCACGTGTTTTGGGCTTTTTAGCGTTTTCACTAAGTGACGTCATACATTTTACGGTTGAGTAATTCTGAACAAGCATTTTTGTGCATAGTAAGTAACATTTTCTACTGATCAATTTTCGTAATTTCGGTCATGCGGTCAAAAAAATTTCGAACACTATCCTACCTGCGTTTCTTTTTCCTTACAATATATTTCACATATTCCTTGTGACAAGACTTTTCTTTGGGTACCACAAAATTTTACCTCTTTACCTTTGAGTTTGACACACTTCTACAATAGTTTAACCATGGGCTTTACTTTTGAACTGTTTGTACTGGGGTTTTAATACTTCACATGCGTGTTCATTGTGACAAGGCTTTTCAGTGGACATAAATATTTTTGTCCTTGACTTTGTGACAAGACCTTTCTTCGGGTACCACCAACTTTTTCCTTTTGACCTTGACATTTGGAGTTTGACTTGCATTTGAGAAACTACAATCTTCGCCATAGGCTGCCATACTGGGGAATCAGTTTTTCACAAACACATCTTGTTTTCTCGAAATATCGTATTGCTATGAATTTTTCTTTAATTTGCATAGCAGGCAAATACCGGGGTAGTACTTACTTATCCTCTCCGTGCCCCGGAGGACGCATGAGACCGTTCAACAAAGAACGCCACTTACGGCGGTCACTGGCAACAACCCGACCTCCTTCTAACTGTTCCGATCTTGTCCTTCCCTTTCTCTCTCAACAGAGCGTTCGTTGGCTGTCCTCTTCGTCTCTTTACCTCAAGGGCCATATGAGAGCTGTTCTAACGTGTGAGTTCTCTTCCCTTCGGAGGATGTGGCCTTTCCATCTCCGTCTCTTTATTTTGATGGTCCTTGATAGAGTTATGGATTTTGTTCTTTCATACAGTTCAGTTGTTGGTTAGTTATCTTTTCAGGCCAGTGTTTTTTTAAGATCCTCCTAAGGTATTTTCTATGGAACATATCAAGCTTTTCGTCATCTTTTTCTGTCGTTCTCCATAGTTCAGCACAATACAGCAACACATTTGTGTTGAAGATCTTAAGTATGATCTTAAGAAGTGCTGTATTGTGCGGACTTCCATACCTAATAGCCTCATGCTTTTTGTTTTGTCAACATTAATTTCTAGGCCTGTATATTCCGCAATATCGTGTAATCTCCTAGGTTTTTCCTGCATGTCGCTGTGTTTGATAGAAATAAGTGCAAGGCCGTCTGCACAATCCAGTTCTTCTGATGTGTACATAAATTTACATAGTATGCATCTCTTCTTATTGTTGGTATTTCTCATTATCCAGTCTACCACAATGATGACAGGAACCCAGACATAACACAATCTTATCTCACTTTTGTATGTACTTTGAACCAGTCTGTTGTTCTTCCATTCTCTATGACACAACTAGAACTTCCATCGTATAATTTCTCGATGATATCCACGTACACGCCCGGAATTTCCTAATGCCTTAGTATGTCCCAAAGTTTCCTCTTATACTGTCAAAGGCTTATTCAAATTCTTTGAAACTTATGTACAGTGGTGCTTGCCACTCTATAGATTGTTCTCATATATTTCTTAGAATGTAAACTGTTCTGATGTTCCTCTTCCTCACTATTCTGCAAAATACTTTAGATGGCATTGATAGTAGTGATATTCCTTTATAGTTGTCACATATTGTCAGATCTCCTTTCTAAGGTATTTTGACAATAAGCGATCTCTTCCAGTCTGTTGGTATTTCCTCCTCACTGATGATTCTGTTGAACAAATTTGTTAGCTCTGATGTTGAATATGATACGCTCTCCTTTAGTAGCTTCGCATCGATGTTGACTTTGCCAGGACGCTTTCGATTCTTCATTTTTTGGATTGCCTTTTTAACCCTCCTCTGTGGCGTGTAAAACGTTGCTAAATTCGATAATCTTGTGATGTATATTCAATATCTTGTGATGTATATTCGAAATCTTGTGATGTATATTATAAAATCTTATGATGTATGTTCTAAATCTTGTGATGTACATGTATATTAAAAATCTCGTGATGTATGTTCAATATCATGTGATGTATGTTCGATAATCTTGTGATCTATGTTCTAAATCTTTTGATGTGTGTTCAAAATCTTGTCATGTATGTTCAATATCTTGTGATGTATATTCAAAATCTTGTGATGTATGTTAGATAATCTTGTGATATGTATTCAAAATCTTGTGATGTATGTTCAATATCATGTGATGTATATTCAAAATCTTGTTATGCATATTCGAAATCTTGTGATGTATATTCTAAAATCTTATGATGTATGTTCTAAATCTTGTGATGTACATGTATATTAAAAATATTGTGATGTACTGGAGTATGTTCAATATTATGTGATGTATGTTCGATAATCTTGTGATCTATGTTCTAAATTTTGTGATGTGTGTTCAAAATCTTGTCATGTACGTTCAATATCTTGTGATGAATATTCGAATTTTGTGATGTATATTCTATAATCTTGTGATGTATGTTCAATATCATGTGATGTATATTCGAAATCTTGTGATGTGTATTCTATAATCTTGTGATGTATGTTCGATAATCTTGTGATGTATGTTCTAAATCTTGTGATGTATATTAAAAATCTTGTAATGTTTGTTCAATATCTTGTGATGTTTGTTCTATAATCTTGTGATGTATGTTCAAAATCTTGTGATGTATATTCAAAATCTTGTGATGTACGTTCAATATCTTGTGATGAATATTCGAATTTTGTGATGTATATTCTATAATCTTGTGATGTATGTTCAATATCATGTGATGTATATTCGAAATCTTGTGATGTATGTTCGATAATCTTGTGATGTATGTTCTAAATCTTGTGATGTATATTTAAAATCTTGTGATGTTTGTTCAATATCTTGTGATGTTTGTTCTATAATCTTGTGATGTATGTTCAAAATCTTGTGATGTATATTCAAAACCTTGTGATGTACGAGGGTTGTCCCGTAAAATCGTGGACAAGTTGTCTAGTGTGAAAAATAAACATCACTGCGTTCTGAAATTTTCACTATTATTTAGTACATATTTTAGTATTATTATATGACTAAATAATTTCCATCTCTCTGATTGGCTGAGATCCAACTATGTTAGAAAAATACTACGTTGTATTGACCTGCACGTGACGTTCCAGGTCAATACAAGGATTTATTTCCTCTACATTGATCTAAAAATAGATTGGGAAATTCCGAAATGATACAAATTGTTTTGGAAAGCTATATAAACGACTATGATTTTTTTTTTCATGTGAACAAAACATAAGCGAATATATATTTTCAGGTAAGGGTGGTAAGAGGGGATGCAGGGACACCCCTCCATCACTTTTACTGAACAACAATTTTTACTTTTTGGCAGTCAGTTTTCTCTGATAATACTCCTTCCTTTCAAAATCTATCCGATAAAAAAAATGACATAATATTTTTTTCATGGCAACTAAAATTGATAAAAAAAATTCAAATTGAAACGACTGGTAAGACTTATGTACATTTTAATTCTGCTTCTCTTATGTATTTGGCTAGGACTCAGTTAAATACAAGCAAGTAATGGGCTTTATCATTTTATCAGTGAATCATATAATAAAACAATTATTGCTGTTTTTGAGGTCAATACAATGATTTAGCCATCTTCGAAGTACAATATTCACCTCGCCCTTCGGGCTCGGTGAATATTGTACTCCTCAGATGGCTAAATCATTGTATTGACCTCAAAAACAGCAATAATTGTATAATATACACAGCAAATTTCAGATAAATAGATGCATAAATAAACAAATTATGAGATTTTATACCATGTATTGTATCACCTTACGGCGCATGGATTATAACGTCAAAGTGTCTAAAACAGCGTCACGTTTTATCTTTGCTGAAAATGAAGTTTGATGAGTCCGACATAAATTTAGGAATTTCATTGATACACATTCTTTAGACTCCATAAATAGCCGAAGAAGCAATTTGCACCCTCATGCGATCTTCTGAAGATTTATTAGTAAGTTAGGACAATATTCTCACCATCATTTAACTAATAGAAAATCTCATATAGGCGGTCTACTGTGACAGCGTCCTTTGCTATTACATGAGAAGTTTGTCCGTATGTTCTGTACTTCCCAGGGACTCGATCAGGAAAAAAAACTTCGCTAAGAAAACTCCTATTTCATTTGTATACTTGAGATATGGTGATATATTTTTTTTTTTCTTCTGTGGTCATTTCAAGTCTCTAAAGGTGTCACTACAACATAGAAATAAAACTGAACTGTTCTCCGGTGCGCCGTAACGTCATAAAACGTCGCCATTTTTCGTGTGTTGTGTTTACCACTTTCCAATTTCGAATGCTCGAGAAACTGCCAAAGTTTAAGCAAATACCTTAAGATTTTTACAAAGACTACAAAATTGATAGTGGAATTGAATTAGGATAATTTTAATCCAAATCTTATGTATTTAAAATTTTTATTTTGAATTCAAACTTATGTATTCTTTAATAAACCCTTGGTTTTTTGACCGTGCGCCGTAGGACAATACCTCGTGTACATTCAAGCATAATAAAATCTTATATTTGCCTGTATTTTATCAAAAAAATTATCATGCACTTAAATATGATAAATAAACATTCACTGAAATTTTCAGTTTAGTGCGCCCATTACTTTTCGAGAAAAACGCTTTGTCCACGATTTTACGGGACAACCCTCGTATGTTCAATATCATGTGATGTATATTCGAATTTTGTGATGTATATTCTATAATCTTGTGATGTATGTTCGATAATCTTGTGATGTATATTCGATAATCTTGTGATGTATATTCTATAATCTTGTGATGTGTGTTCTATAGTCTAGTGATGCGTGCAATAATATTGCATTATGGGTAATGTGACCTAACAGTATTCTAAGAAAGTAAGGATTATTTTCATTGGTTAGAAATAATTAAACTGAGTAGCCGGAGCGGCGGTCCTTAACAAAGCAGAGTACGCTTGTATGATCGAGTACTTTAGTGTACGCTAGTAAATTAATTATAATTTAATGCAATTAATCTAGTTTTTGTATGTTTTTCTACTTAAGTTAACATTATAAATAAATATATAATATATTGAATAAATTGTGTTTGTTTTCCTTATTTTAAGAGTTATTTCAATTTCTGATTCTAGGTTACGGATTATCGTTTGATCCCGATCCTGATCTTATTTAACTTGAAATGTGTCATTGTTAATGTGAAAAATATTTAGTACACGTTATGCAATTAACATCATTTTTTATAAATACAATTTCAAGTTGAAATTAGTAAGTCTAAAACAAAATAATTAATCGAGAACGGGGTGTTAATAATCTTGAATGCATTGAATCCTAGATGTTGTTTTATTGTCAAAATATCTGTAAAAAAAAACAAATATTTGAGACAAATGTTGCACTGGTATTTTATAATAATGTCTAATAAAGTTGTAAAAACATATATAAACAATCCAATTGTTTTCAATTACACAATTTTTCAAGCGTTCTCTAAAATACTTTATCGTACTCTAGCGTACTCTGTTTAGTAGGACCGCCGCTCCGGCTTCTTTCATTATTTCTAACCAATGAAAATTGTCCTTACTTTTTTAGAATACTTTTGCATCACATTACCCATAATGCATTATCATTGCACGCATCACTAGAGTATAGATAAAACATCACAAGATTTTGAATATACATCACAAGATTATCGAAAATACATCACAAGATTATAGAATATACATCACAAGATTTCAAATATACATCACAAGATTTCGCATATACATCACAAGATATTGAACATACATCACAAGATTATAGAATATACATCACAAGATTTTCAATATATACATCACAAGATTTAGAACATACATCACAAGATTTTGAATATACATCACAAGATTATCGAACATACATCACAAGATTATAGAATATACATTATAAGATTTCGCATATACATCACAAGATTATAGAACACACATCACAAGATTATAGAATATGCATCACAAGATTATAGAATATGCATCACAAGATTTTTAATATACAACACAAGATATTGAACATACATCACAAGATGTTGAATAAACATCACAAAATTTTGAATATACATCACAAGATTTTAAATATACATCACAAGATTTTGAATAAACATCACAAGATTTTGAATATACATCACAAGATTATCGAATTTAGCAACGTTTTACACGCCATACTCCTCCTCTCTTATTGGTGTTGTGTCAATTCATCAATTTTGTTCTCTTGGATGGTGCATCCTTCAGGAATTTCTGTTGTTTTGTAGAACATTAAGGACCTCTTCATTAAGGATTCTTGGACTTTATGCCACTTGTCCAGTTTCTTTTCTCCCACAAAGCTGCTTGGCCAGTTTGTAAATTTCACTCAGACGGTTTGTATATATTTGCTGAATTCTCTGCTTGGTTAACTATATTTTCAATATTTTCCCTTTATAAGCTCTTGCTCTTCTTTTAACTTCTTTGTCCTTGGTCTTTTATTCTTCTCTCTTCATTTCATTTATTCTCTCCGACTTTGATCTTCCGATTTCTTACTTTAGTTTTCATCTTTCATCTATGGCCCTGTAAGTTTCTGCACTAAGCTGGTCTTTGTGCTTCCTTTTATTCTCGCCCAGGATCTTTTATGATGTTTCAGTATATAATTCTCACAAAAGGCCATTTTTGATTGATTTTGTTTTCGTCATCAGCCAGTTGTTGAAACTTATTTCTTAATTCAAGTTGGAACCCTTTGCTTATTCTTGGATCTTTCAGCTTCCTGTTGCTCTCCTTTGGCTTTAAGTTTCTGCAGAGCTTCATCTTTACTTTAGCCAGTTCTAGATGGTGATCTGAAATGGCATCTGTACCACGCATAACCTTTACATCCATACGGACTTTCTGTATTTGTCATTTACCATAACATGGTCAGTTTGGTTCCTATCTAGGTGACTCCCATGTAAGCTTGTGTATGTCAAGGTGCTAAAGACGGTTCCGCAGATGATTATGTTATTAAGAGCGCACATTTCCGTTTACCTCATGCCGTTTTCACTCATAGTTCCAATGTCCTCTTGTCCCATGGATAATCCCATTTTTCATTCAACTTTCCAACTTTTACATTTGCATCATCCATTACCATCAGTACTGGTACTAGTATGTCATGCTTTGACACTTTTGCCATCTCTTTTTATAGCTGTTCATAGAAGATGCCTTTATCCACTTCGTCTGCTTTGTTTGTTGGGCTGTATAACTGTATTATTGTTAGCTTAGCAAAGCGGGAGAAAAAGCGTGCGCTGATGACTCTGTCATTAACAGGATTCCATTCCATCAAGCTTCATCGGCTTTTCCTGCTGAGTATGTCCTACTCCTCTATGATGTTCCTCAGCTCCTAAGTACAAAATGGTCTCTCCAGAGGTTGTCTTTAGTTCACAAAAACCTGTCCATCTTACTTCACCCATTATGTCCAACTTATATATGTTAAACTCTCTTACGATGTTAGCTGTTTTTCCAATCTGGAACATTGTTCTTACGTTCCAATATCCGATCTTGATGATCATTTTAGGTGTTGTTATGGATGGCATCTGTGTTCCTTTCATGCCGTTAGGGTCCTCTCGGCTTTTCCTAATTGACGTCATTCTCTCGAATTCCCAATGATGGCAATCCTCATCTGGAATCTCGCATGTCGCGCTTGCCCTTCCTTCAGTGGTATTAATTGTTGTAACGGTTTCAGTAATCAATTGTCTTTTATGGAAGGAAAGTGATTAGCCTCAAGTCCAACCTCCAAGTTTATGTCTGGAGAGTCAACATAGTAGTTATTTAGTAGTGATATTTAGTCACGTGACTCTGGTGTATGGACGTAGTTTTTTGGTGTGCTCCGAGTTTGGTGAAATAATGTATCTTAAACAGTGTAAATTTGTTTTAAATCTTGGTTTGACTGAGTATAATGACTGGAACTAGGAAAAACAAACAGAAGAAGCGGAAAAAGTACAAAAGTAGCTGTAGTGGTAGTGAAACTAGTGAAACTAGCCTTGATTCAAAATATTTTAAAGCTGAGGACAGTTTGAGTAGTATTCATCAGGACATCGAAGGTGATGTTACGGTGAGTGATTTACTGTGTCAAACAAATTCTATTCTATACGCGCCAAGTGAAGAGTGTAGTGTATTTGAGGACACGTCTATCTGCTATGTAAAGCCTATGGAAAATATAAACATGGCAACAAATCTAACAAACCCTGACTCTGTCTCTGGAAAACTTGATACATTATTATCGGTAGTTCACGATCTAAAAAATAATCAAGAAAGCATGAGGCGTATGTTCGAGTCGAAATTAGATAAACTGAAAACTGATTTGACAGAGAATGTAGAAAAAAAGATACGGACACTGAAGGATGAAATAACCCTAGATATCGCACGCGAAACAAATCGCACAGATCAAATTATCAATTGTATTCAATCTGTTCAGTCACGCCTAGACAATCTAGAGAAACACGTAACAGGCGATAACGGTACATGTAATCATATTGAAGTCGATGGACACTCAGCAAACCCGCTAGATAATAACGACATTACTGTCACGGTCAGTGGCATTCCTCTCACAGAGGAGGAAGATATTATACAAAAAGCACAAAATTTAATTCTTGCTCTTGGAGAATCTGTGTCACAAAATGTTCATATAACAAGTGCAGCCCGGCTGCAAACAAAACTTCCTAATAAACCAGGCCTTGTCAAAATAAGTTTTCAGAACAAAGACGAAAAAATCCGTGTACTCCGAAACAAAATGAAATTAAAAGACATCGAATTATACAAAAAAGTTTTCATCAAAAGCAGCAAATCTCGTATTGAGCGATTGATTGAAATTAACGCACGGGCCGTCCTGCGAAATTTGCCGCCAGAACAAGGAAGATCACTAAGGGTCGATGCAAGCGGAAGAATCAAACCCCGTCAAACCGCACAGAATGCCCAACAAACCGACCAACAATAGCAATTAGATAGGCCCATTAACACTATTAAACTGGGCCTGATAAATATCTGTGGCTGGACTCATGAAAACCGTAAGTTACGAATAAATATTATACAAGCAATAGACTGTGACATTATGTGCATAACAGAAACACATTTAGCAGGACAAAATGAAATTAAAGTTCCAGAATATAAGTGGTTTGGACACAATAGAGTCAATATTCATAAAAACGCTCCAAAGGCTTCTGGGGGAGTTGGGATTCTAGTCAAGACATGGATGCTAGATATGTACAGCGTTACAGTAGTTGATAAGGTTTTTGATGGCATTGTTGGGATTAAATTAGTCAATCAGAGTACCGAACACGAGTTTTTAGTGTACGCGTGTTATCTGCCCCCTGAAAATTCAAGTCGTGGACGAGACGCCCAAAGTTTCTTTGCGTATCTTTTAGCACAGATTTACATGAATAGCAAAAACGATGGTATCTTCATAATGGGAGACTTTAATTCACGAATTGGTTCACTTTGTGAAACATTACCGGACATTGATGAGTTGCCGAAACGGATCTCCATAGATAACTGTATCAATCAACATGGGCATGAATTTATAGAGTTCCTTAATGAAGCGAAGTTTTGTGTACTCAATGGCAGGTTTAGTGACAATGACAATTTCACTTCAATTTCCGGAAAGGGGAAAGCTGTTGTGGATTATATATGTATACCACAAGAAATATTTAATTATATTCAAGATTTCAAGGTACGAACCACACAGTCTATCGTAGACGCTCATATGCTACACGGATTAATTGGATCAAAATCCAAACTACCCGATCATTCAGTAGTTGAATGTGAGCTCAGTGTAACGCATCACTCCCTTTCACTTAGTCCCGAAGATAAAGCGAACTGTCATAAGCATACTAAGGGATATAGACTTGATCGGATACCGTTAGATTTCATGACGAGTGAATTAAGAAGAGATGCCTTGTTAGAAGTTATTCATCAAATTGAACGGAGTAGAGAAACACAAGAAAATATAGACAGAATCTACAATAATTTGTGTTCTGTTATTCAATCAGAGATGGAGGAAAAGATTCCGAAAGTGGCCTATTCTGATTCAAACAAACGACTAAAAACCCGGAAACCTTACTGGAATTCCGCTCTAATGGACCTTTGGAATAACATGCGATTAAAAGAAAAGGATTTTATTCAGTACAGTGGTAGCAGACATGTGAAGTCGGCACTTAGAAGAGATTATATTCAGGCAAGAGATGTTTTTGATAAAACACTAAGACGTGAAGAACGAATATATAAAAAATCTACTGCGACTGAGATTGAAGTGCTCATAACTACTAATCCGAAGAAATTTTGGGAAAAGATAAAGAAATTAGGTCCCAGAAGCGATAACAACATTCCGATGGAAATTGTTAATGATGCTGGAGAGATTGTGACAAGTGAGCATGAAGTTTTGGAAAAATGGCGCGAAGACTTTGAGAAACTTTACAACGGAAGCAGCAGTGACGAATTTGAAGAGGCACATTACACCCAATCTAGAACTCATAAACAATTACTGGAAGCCAATATGGAAGATCCGTTATTTGATTCAAACGGGGAACTGAACAGCAACATTACATATGAAGAAATTCTGGAAATTGTTATGCGTGCGAAATCAAAATCTGCAAGTGGTTATGATGAAATCCCTTACAATGTACTGAAGTTCCCGATTGTTATTAGGACACTACAGAACCTTTTTCAGTTAATATTTGATACAAGTACTATACCGTCTGTTTGGCGAAAGGCTGTTATATGTCCTATTATAAAAGATCATTCATCCGATGCCCGACTACCTATGAACTACAGAGGGATTAGTTTACTATCATGTATCAGTAAACTATATAGTGCTTTTATTAACAAACGCTTAGTCAGCTTTCTTGAAAACCAAGAAGTTCTTGTAGATGAGCAAAACGGTTTCCGAAGACATAGATCATGTGAGGATCATATTTTCACTCTAAACAGTGTAATTAGAAATACAGAGTCACTTTTTGTAGCGTTTATTGACTTGAAGAAGTGCTTTGACTTTGTAGACAGAAACATGATGTTGTACAAACTCTTGTTACACGGCGTGGATGGAAAAATTTACAATTCAATCCGGAGTATATACCAGTCCTCCGAAGCCTGTATCCGATTGAACGGAAAACTTACACCGTGGTTTTACTGTAAAACAGGCGTAAAGCAGGGAGATAATCTATCACCAACACTTTTCTCCATATTTATAAACGATCTCGTGAAGGAAATTAATGCTCTTGGCCTTGGGATAGACCTCCTTGATAGGAAACTATCTGTACTACTTTATGCGGATGATATCGCCCTAATGGCCAAAAGTCCAGAAGATCTACAGCGTATGTTGGACAAGCTTCATCAGTGGTGCAAGAGATGGAGAGTACTGATCAACACGGATAAATCAAAGTGTGTTCATTTCAGGAAAGTGAGAACGAAACAGACAACGTTTGAGTTTGTTATCGGCAATAATAGATTGGAGAAAGTTGACCAATACAAATATTTAGGTGTAACGTTCACCTTCAGTGGAAACTTCACAGAGAATGCAGAGATTCTTTCAAAAGCTGGGGGAAGAGCGCTTGGGAAGATAATCTCCAAAATACATACCAATAAGGACTTTGGAATTAAAGCCTATGAGAAGTTGTATTACTCTTGTGTAGTTCCCGTTCTGGATTATGCATCGGGAGTATGGGGATACAGCAAATACCAGGCCGTTGAAAATATCCAAAACCGAGCGATCCGATATTTTTTGGGAGTGCATCGTTTTGCACCTAAACTCGCCCTATACGGAGATATTGGTTGGATTCCTAGCTATTATCGACGGTGGATGAACATGATCCGTTATTGGAATAGAATACTTACGATGGATACTGACCGTATCACGAGGCTCGCATTCGATATGGATTACAGGTTTTGTTCTAACAACTGGTGCAGTGAAATCAAGGATATATTCCAACGACTCGAATTAGGACATGTCTTTAACTCACAGGTACCTGTGGATATGAAAACGGCTGAACTGTGTATATCACGTTATTACTCATCTCTATGGGAAGACGCTGTCCAAAATGTTCCAAAACTCCGTACATACGTAACCATAAAATCCGCCTTCGAACAGGAGGAATACGTGAAACTAAATCTAAGCAAAACGGAACGCTCACACCTCGCCCAGTTAAGGTGTGGTATTTTACCTTTGCGAGTAGAGACAGGACGCTACATTGGGGAACGACCAGAAGAGAGAGTATGTCGATTCTGCGATGCCGGAGTTACCGAAACGGAAACTCATTTTGTACTCGATTGTTCATTTTATACAGACATTCGACAAAGCTCCTTCGGTAATCTGCTAGAATCCGACAATTTTTTATCGATAGATAGCAGTGAAAAAATGAAAACTTTGACAGCTAATTATGTAAGGAAACTCGCCAAGTTTGTGGTAAAAGCCTATACAAAAAGGAGAAATAACATTTATAAATGTATTTCTTGCAAAAAAAAAAAACTGTTAATGCTATGGACAAGTATTTTAATATTTCATTTCTATGTGCCTAAGTGAATTAGTCAATGAATTATATATAATGTACATAAACTATCAGTATGTGGACAATCATTTTAATATTCCAGTTCTATGAGCACAAGTAAATTTACTCAAGAACTATACAATGTACATACACCATTAGTCCGTGAGGAAATGTATGATTTCAACGCAGGTGACTTATAGGCCCAAAGGGCCGGGTGTAAATATTCAGTCTTAATCTATATTTGAAATTTATTATAATATTAATGTACTACACAAGTCACTATAATAAATAAATTATTATTATTATTATTAGTAGTAGTTGTTAAGGTCTCCTAAAAAAATCCGAATTGTAATCAGAGTTTTCTCTCCTAGATGACCTCATCCTCCCTTGCGCCTTTGAGAAGTTAGCCTGGGATTGAAAGGTGCCCAGTATCCGTCTGCTTCCACATGGAGGCATCGAATAGGACTTTTGGAGAGTCTATGTACTGGCAGGGGGAGTTTTACAAATTGCTTCCCTTTTGGCATTGCTGCTAGCCAGCGGTGAGGGCTGAACGCGAGAGGTGAGAAGCACACAGACAGACACCAATACCAACACACTAGCCGCATCACACAACATTTAGCAGACAGGTAAATAGTATGGAGGGTAAAAATGTTCATTCAAAGGATGGTTAGTTTACCTCTATTTGTCGCAGTTTAGTGACATCAGGGTGGTTTGGTAATGTAGAAAAGTTGGTACTTACACCTAACACCCCTTTCCCCGACATAGGATTTTCGAGACTATTACCACAGCGTATACATGTATTTGGCTAGCCACAGCATTCATATCATTAGTGGAAAACTTTTTCTATTTATAATTTTATTGACGTACTTGTATCACATGTGAATGAAGTTTAGGTTGCAGGACCGAAGAACTCGGGGAGGGGAAAGGGGTCAGAGTGTAGTACCGGTAGTTTGCTATAGTATAAAGTTTCTTTAATATGCCGTTGCCCCACCCCTACATGCCGTTGCTGTAAAGTTGAGCATGCACTGGCAAATTTCAGGATTTGGAAGTAACAAATCTTTTGCTTGTCAATTTTTTACGTACTTGACATGATATTTGATAAACGCATAAATATTATTCGCCGCGAGATATTTACTATTGCTACATCAAATTATGATATAATAAACTACTGTGAGCACTGAGCTCACTAAATGATACCCCATCCTCCAATATGATGACAAAGTCCATGTTTCTGCTCTGGGAGACCCGAAATAAGTGTCGGAACAAATAGTAAAATAGAGGATGCATTATGGCATTGTCCGTCTGTTACGCTTAGGGGTACCAATCTCTTATCCGAAACTCCTCTTATACCACTAAATGAGACTTTTATAGATTCTTTGTCGCATATTGCCATCGTGCACATCAGCTCCTATTTTACTTTTTGATCGGAAACATATTTTTGGTTTCCCATAGCAAAATATAAACACTGCCACTTTTTCTATAATACATATTATATTAATTGAAGGGTACACATCTCTTATCCGCAACTCCTCTTATCTCACTGAATAAAGTTTATGGATACTTTCACAGATTTTTTCATTACATAATGCCATTTCAAAAAGTTGACCTGCTAATTTTTACTTCTTGATCTGACACTTATTAACGGTCTCCAAGAGCAAAACGTGGATTTTGGCATTAATATCATATGGGAGACGGGTGTATCATTTAGTGAGCTCAGTGCTAACAGTACCACTAGTTTTTATTTTTAGGCCTTTTTTCAAATAGAAAAAATGTTTTAGAGTTTCATTTAAACAACACGTGAAAACTTCGGTTGAAGAAAAAAAAAAATGGTTACAAAGCATATTTTATTCTAAAATGAATAATTACAAGGATATGAGCATAAAAAAATAATTTGAAAAATTGAAACTATCTTTTTTTTTACGGACAACATTTTTTGATATACAAGATATGCATTTTTTCCCCTTTAAAACTGCATGAAAATGAAACATATTGCAATTTGCAACGAAAGAGTTATCTTTCTTAGTTTATACTAAACATTGGCTTGGTATACAACTACCAAATTTCTTCTTTTTGTGACCCCTTAATCGAAGATACGGTGATTTATCGTTTTTGCTTTGTCCGTCCGCCCGTCTGTCTGTTTGTCCGCAAAAACTTGAACCTTGCCCATATTTCACAGGCATTTCTTAGAGTACCACCAAAATGACCTCTTGATCTCGGAGTTGGTAACATAGTTAAATTAATATGAATTATTAAAAAAAAAGCCTGACAAGTGAAAAATAAGAAAGAACGCACGTGTGTGTCTTGAAGTCGGTTACAATATCCAAATTCGTAAATCGGAAGTATCATGAATCATACATTCATGTGTGGCCTTTTTTCGATTTAGCGATATGGTGTTATTTCCTTCACCAAAAACCTTTAAATGCCTTTTTTTCTGCTAATCCCCGGTTTTCAATCTTAAATTCAAGCTGTCCTAAAGTGAAGTATCAGAGATAATATTTCGTATAGACGTGTCAAATTTTGACAAAAAAGACCTCAACAACCACAAATTTCCTATATCGAACCCCCAAATAGGCTCTAAAAATGAAAACTAAGATAAAGTTTCATAGAAAAAGAAATATATTTTTATCAAAGAATATTCACAAGGTCAATAATAGATGGACAATTCTTTCTATTTTGTCCATAAAAGTCTCATCTTTTTCAAAAGCTGCTTCACACGCTATTTTTTTCAGTATCACGTGTTAAATCATTGGGGTTTTTTTGTATTCAAAAATGGTCAACATTGTTTCACATACCCTCATTTTCGTTAACCAACATACACTAAAACATTTTTTTCTTGTCTTTGGTCAATATAATCCCAATAAAGAATATTCACGTGTAATTTATTTTTTTTTTTTATTCATTTATTTATTTTTGGAAAAAAGGTATTTTTATAGATTATAAACTAGATGAAAAATAAAAAAAAATATGCATTATTTCTTGTATATAGAACAGTCTATAGTATCGGTATAAAGAAAAGAAAATTTAAAAAGTAATTTTACTTGTGACAAACGCTACTTTTCTCAAAGCTGTTAATCTATTTTTTTTCGAAATTGACCTGGATGAGTGTAAATAGCCAATTAGACCGTGACAATTCACTGCTTTGTGTATTTTACTCATGTTCATTCCTTTCTGAGTCATGTTTTTGGGTGATCCATTGCAGTTCGCGTTTGTAAAACAAGAAAAAAATAAGAATTTTAAAACAAATCTTTATGTAAAATAAGTTTTTGGTGCAAAGAGGGAAAAATTAACGTCCATAGGGCCCTAGAATATATGCAGGAACTTTTTTTCCAGCTTAATGTATACTTAATTATACTCAATAAAGAGCTTTCCTCTAAAGTTGGTTTTGATGTGCATGGATAACCGATTTAGTTGTGAGTTGATTATGCATTGAAGATGCATAATGCATTATGCAACTCCGTGTCTGGTACCTAGACTTCAAAGGAAATAGATGTACCCAAATCATTAAACATTCATCAGGAAAAAAAATCAAAATATATACTGGGAAAAGCAAAAACCAAAGATTAAGCTTAACTTGGTATAACTGAAAAAATATTAAAAGTAACAATATCTATTTCCATGCACTTAAAGGAATGAGTTATTTATTTTCAAGGTGTAAATTACAATGCTGGTAAACTCATTCCCTGAATATGGGTAGGAAAATCCAGTGCGTTATTAATTCAGAAGAAAATAATGATTCGAATAATAACATTTTTTGTTGATTAAAAACATATGGCGACATTGATATAAGAACCACCTCTTCATTTTACATGTGTTCAATAATGAATATTATTTTTATTCATGAAAAATAATATGTGTTTGTGAAAACTGATGTCCCCTATGGCAGCTTAAAGCGAAGGTTATTTTTTTTTTCAAATGCAAGTCGAATTCCAAAAGTCAAGGTCAGAATGTCAAAATCATTGATATCCAAAGAAAAATCTTGTCACAAGGAATACAACTGTAAAATATGAAATCCCCCTAGTGCTAACTGTTCAAAAGCTATGGCGAGAGGTTAAATATTTTTTTTAACGCTTACATCAAGGTCAAAAATATTTAAACCCAAATTTGAATGGTTTTGTCACAATAAATACTCATGTGAAGGATGAAAGCCCTAGCATCAACTGTTAAAAAGTTATGAGTAATGTTAAAGTATGGAAATGTTGGGTAAAAGTGATTCAAACTCCAAGGTCAGAAGGCCAATTTGGTTGTACCCTAGGAAAGGTCTGATCACAAAGAATATATCTATGAAATATGAAAGCCATAGCACAACCCACCAAAAATTATGAACAAGGTTAAAATTTGCGGACAGACAAACGGGCATGGACAAAAACTATGTGCCCCCGAATATTCGATTATGGGGCTAAAAAATGTTTTCACTGTTGTTCGTAACATGTTCTGTTAATATGAAGAAAAAAAAGAATCTCTCTCTCTCTCTCTCTCTCTCTCTCTCTCTTAATATTCAGTATTTCAGTTAAATGTCGACTATATATAATAAAACAAATGAACATTTATGAAAGATTGATGACTTTCTACTTCATTTATTAAATGTTAATTCACTTTTTGATGAGTCTTCAACTCCAAATATGATAAATAAAAACAATGTATAAAAGCACTCCTAACACAAAAACTCCTCTTTATTTTTAGCTTCAAACGATATCACCTGCCAATTATCGTCGTAATTTTGAATATTGTGACACATAATGTCATCAGTGTATCTCTGATGTGCCATTAAGTTCAAATATTTATGATAATAAGCGTTGATTGGTGATACGGGATCAATACGATGTTTAAGTATAGATGGAAGGAAATGAGGCATGACTGTTGATGATACTGCGCAGCGGGTCCCTCCCTCAGGAAAGATCGACTTCCCGGACGGACGTGGTCACCACGTTAGTCACTCGCTAAGGTCTTCTTTATTCACTGAAAAAACAAGTTTTTTTTTAAGTGGGGGGGGGGTGCTTTATTGTATGACCTTGGTAAAAGTACTCAATCGACTCGTGATCAAAATGGATAATTAACACATGTATTTCTATATACAGGTGCATGTATATTAATGAACCTTGTTGGTAATTTTTTTCTTTTGAAAGATTCTTGGAAAAGCCTTGGGGAGCTGGTTTTTGACAGAGTTAATGTATTTCTCATAATTTTCATAATAAATCAAAAAATATAGAAGATATCTGACAATAAAATTATATTGAGATGGATGTTTTAGGAACAAGATCCTGCATTCAACGTTTGAAAGAAAACGTAATTAACATACATGTAGTTTTCATCAAGAACTCCCGTGCCGCCCCCCCCCCCTTAATAAATGTAATGATGAAGTAGTTTTTTCTATTCATCTAAAATGATAAAAACATAAAGTATCTTCAACAATATGTACTTTTTAATGCAATTTTAAACAAAATCTCTTTTGGATCTTGAATATCCCCGCCCCTCTCTCCAAAACTTTTTAAATTACAATTTTATTCGACATTGATCTTATGATCTCATCCTCTAAAGATTCTAACGTTGGAATTTTTTTTTTATTTTCCAACTTGTCTTTTACGGCATTTGAGACACTCTCCAAATGAGTTATTATGAAAACTTTGGAATAACGCCTTATTATACATATATAAATATGATCCAACGCCCTGACATTCAAACAAATATGCCGAAACAGCTATTAAATTGCAAATTATGATTAATAATTTAAAAAAAAAAAAAGCAGGATGCTTGTTAACATATTAATAATTCCATATTTAACAAGGTAATATTTTCTAAGAGTCAAAAAAAGGAAAAATGTCAATTTCATCAGAAGTTAATATATTCGTATTTTGGAAGTTTTGAAGGACTAACATTGTTATTTACAATTTTGCCGAAAGTACTATGGCAAGTGTGGGAGGGGGTGATACACCGGGTGTAGAGGTCCCCATAAGTACCTGATTTATTAAAAATGAATCGAAAAAGAAATGAAATTCTAAGGTGTTTCAAGTGAAACACTCTAATGTGATATCTCCCTATATCCCCAAAATCCGCCCAAAAAATTGATCACCGTGTATACTATGTCATTCATAATTATCTGACCACAACAATGGTTTGTTTTTGGTTGTAGTAAAAGTCATCACTTGTTTACTCTGTGTTTTGTTAATCAACTCAAGTGCTCTTAATTTTACTTCCTTTTGTCTGGCGCCATTGGTCTGTTCAGTAAACACATAGTAGCGGAAATCCTCGAGCTTAGAATATCTATATTCGGCACTATACCCCTGTTTCATCATCAATGACTCTTCTTGGTGAGTTTAAATACTCAAGAAGATATAGGAAAACGTATCATATACTTGTATAATACTTTTAATTTTACTGATGAATCTTTTAAAAGTTAATGCAATTCTTATAAATTTTTCATGAAAAAAAAGTTCGCTTATTGAGTTCAAGTACAACCAAGATGGAATATTTTATTACAGTAGGATTACTAAATAGAGTTTAATATTTACATTTATTTACATTTTCAATGAATTTCTTTGGAATTCGCTTTACATTTTGTGTTATTTATACAAATATTCTGAAGTATGGAATATTTTATTAAATCGCTTAAGTGTGTGTATAATGCACATACACTCTAAATGAGACCACGTACTAACAGAATTTACAATTTGAAAAAAAAGAAGCATGAAACAAAATAATTTATCATTTCTTTAACAGGCAAACTTATAGATATCGACAAAATCTGGTTTCCTTTTAAATCACGAAGAAAATTGTTCATGAAAAACAAAAACAACTATAGGTACTGTGAGCAATGTTAGGAGGTGCACAATGGAAATATGTAATAAAGATTCTGTGAAAATTTCATCAAATTTCATTCAGTGGTATAAGAGGAGTTGCGGATAAGAGATTGATACCCCAAAGCGTAACAGACAGACGAACGTACAGCTAGACGGACGTACGGACGGACAGACGGACATACCGTTTACCATATATCCTCCCGCTTTTCAAGCGGGGTATAACAAAATAGCTATTGAGAAATGGGCATAGAAATGGGAAAAAAATCATGATGACCATCGAACGATTCCCTTGATAGAAGACAAAATTAGAAACATAGAGCTCAACACTTTTAACGCGTTTGTCTCATAAAACATGGAAATACATGAATTTCTTTTCATTTTTAAGTTGTCCATTTTAATACCCCCGCTTGAAAAGCGAGAGGGTATATAGTAATTGGGAGGTCCGTCCGTCTAGCTGTCTAGTTGTCCGTCCGTCCGTCCGTCCGTCTGTTACGCTTTGGGATACCTATCTCCTATCTGCAACTCCTCTCATGCCACTGAATGACATTTGATGAGACTTTCACAGAATCTTTGTTACATATTGTCATTGTGCACCTCCTATTTTACTTTTTATCCGACACTTTATTTGGGTTTATCATAGCAAAACATGGACACTGCCATTATATTCAAATGGGAGGCGGGGGTATAATTAAGTGAGCACATTGCTCACAATACCTCTAGTTTAAGTTGTCGACCACACTAACAGAAATTTTATACTTGTTTTTAGTTTTCATAAGTTATCTCCATGGTTAATTTGTCTAATTCTGTCTAAAATAGAACATTTGGTTTACCACATTTAGATATATTAAGTGCAACCATTTAATCTATCTTGTCATGTCTGCATGAGTATTGTATAACAAGGAATCACTGTCTAGTGTGTTGGGTATGCCAGGCCATCAACGAGAATTGGAAACGTGGTATAATGTTTATGCCCGTTATGCATTATTTATCCCACGTTTCCAACTATCGACGTTGATGTCTATTGCATACCCAATAACTAGAAAATCATTCCTTATATTTTCATATATATGAAAATAAATTTTAAATATGATTTTTAAAATTTAAAAAAAAAACAAGATGTGTTTGTGAAACACTGATCCCCCCCCTTATGGTAGCTTATGGCGAGGGTTGTATTCTTTCAAATGCATGTCAAACTCCAAAGGTCAAAGTCAAAAGATCAAAAGTGTTGATACCTGAAAGAAGATCTTGTTACAAGAAATAAACTTGTTAAATATGAAAGCCCTAGTGCCAACTGTTCAAAAGTTATGACCGAGGTCAAAGTGGGTCAAGGTCAAAAGGTCAAAAATATTTATACCAGCTAAAAGGTCTTGTCACAATGAATACACATGTGAAGTATGAAAGCCCTAGCTCCAACTGTTCAAAAAAATATGGCCAAGGTTGAAGTGTTTTTAAGTTCACAACAGGCAGACAGTGACAAACAGACAGATAGGACAAAACAATATACCCCTGGGAGCTTTCGTTCCGGGGCCATAAAAAATGATGTCTAATAGATCTTAAATACTCGCCCAACGTTTCCAACTATATACATAGTTCATTCCCTGGCATACCCAACAAACTAGACAGAGATTCCTTAAGTATTTTGTGTATCCAATGCCCATTCACATGTCCCCAAGTCTTACAATTCAGTATGTGATTTAAGGTTATTTAGTGATTAATACTTGCTTTCTACATGAACTAGATGAGGACGGATAAACTAATTTGTAAAGATGGAGAAAGATAACATTCTAAAACATAATGGCAGTAATAATCAAAGCATATGGATGGTAACAGCCAATAAATGGATACATTAAAACAGTAGGTGGGAGTCCAGACTAATGATGAACACTCTGGTTAGCTATTAGGATGCAATTATTGCTGCTAACGATAAAATAATATTCTTCACTTTGGTCATTTTTTCATATTAATTTACACCTGCTTACTATTTTTATGCCCACGTAATAATGGTGTAATATAGTTTTGGTATGGCCATTTGCCTAAGGTATATTTGTCTTTCAGACTGTTTGTCTGTACGTAAAAACGTTAACAATTGTCTATTTCATTTGAATGTTGAAGCTAGGACTTTTATATTTTCCGTGTATTTCTTGTAACAATATTGTTCTTTAGGTACCAGCAGAGTTTTACCCACTTTTCAAAAAAATATTAATCAAACTTTAACCCTGGCCATTGCTTTTAAAAAATTGTTCCTATGGCTTTTATATATTAAAATATTTATTGCACGTGATGAGACCTTTACTTGAGTACAAATAATTTTGACCTCTTGATTTTGACTTTGGAGTTTAGACTACTTTTCAAAAACCTTTACCATATTTTCTGGGGATTGGTGTTAGGGCTTTCATATTAAACTCATGCAATCCTTATGACAAAAACTTTTGCGGTTCCTTTTTTTTTATCTTTACTTTGGAGTTTGACCTACATTTGAAAACTTTATCTTGAGATGATTAACGTGGGCACAATCACATTTTGTTTATAAAGAACTCGATTTTTAATGATCAATCAGTTTTTAGCACGTTTTATAAGCATTGATTAAAAAATTGTATGGGAATGTTGAATTTAATTGTGATTGATATGTTAGCCTTTGACAATTTCTTTATTTTTGGAGTATTTTAAAGGTCATATATTGATATTTACATTTTCAAGTAAGGTAAATGTCTGGCAGTATGGACTTTTTGATAGTAGACAAACTTCATTGATTGAAAACTGATTCACGTAATCTTGTAATTAAAATTCAAAATTCACAGGAGTGGCAAGGAAGCCTGAATTGATTTTGATGCGAAGTTAATTATGAGGTGAATATAATTGGCGAATGATCTTATAGAAGATCAAATGCTGTATTATCAATTTTCAATGACGCCATCAATTAATCAATTAGGATCAACAAGGTTTTGACTTTGAACGTTTTAATGCATGAATTTATGTTTGTCTTATGGCAATCAATATATCAGAACTATAAATGATTTATTGATCATATGGAATACAAATTTATTGTTGAAGAACGACACGCAGTGCAATTCAATTCATAAGTTTTTGGTTCGATAAACAAAAATAGAAAGATAACTGTTAACAGATCCTGCATTTCTGATCAATGTAAATACAAAATGTTTGATACAAGTATCTAAAGGTTCGTAAACATGCTCATTTCGCCAGATAGTACTTTTACATGTCAATGTTTATTCACATTTTACTCAATTTTTAAGAAATGTACACTTCTAACACGGTTCTTTTGCTACAGTTGTACGTTTTCTTTTAGCTTTTTATCTACCATTCCATGAAACCAGATGTCTTTTATTTCAAATGTTGAATATCATTGTCCATGTTTTGATATAGAAAGTGTTCGATCAAAAAGTTTAATAAGGAGGTCACAATGGTACTATGTAATAAAGATTCTGTGAACGTCTAATCAAATTTAATCCAGTGGTATTAGAGGAGTTGTGGATAAGAAATGGGATCCCCAAAAGGTTAAAAAAAATGATTGAAATTTTATGGAATTTTATAGAATCTTTGTTACATTGTGCCATACAGTGCACCTCCTATTTTACTTTTTGATTGGACACATATTTTTGGTTTCCCATAGCAAAACATAGATACTGCCATTCTTTCTATGATATTTGAAACATTTGAAATAAAAGACATCTTTGTTACATAGTCACACCATGCAGTTATACCCCACCCCGCTTGAAAAGGGGTGGGGGTATTTAGTGACCGGGATGTCCGTCCGTCCGCCCGTCAGTCTGTCCTGCCGTCCGCTGTTACGCTTTTGGGTACCCATCTCTTATCCGCAACTCCTCTTATACAACTACAATAAATAAAATTTGAAACCCTCAAGATTCTTTGTGCTATTCTGTCATCCTATTTTACTTTTTGATCGTAGAAATGTATCGGGTTTCCCATAGCAAAACATTGACACTGACATAATTTCTATAATATTGAAGGTACCCATCTCCACCTAAACCACTGAATGACATTTAATGATGCTTTCACAGCTTTTTTTAAATTCCAAAATGCCACTGTGCACCTCTTATTCTACTTTTTGATCTGACACTTATGTCGGGTCTCCCAGAGCAAAACATGCACTTGCCATTATGATTATAAGGGAGGTGGGGGTGTCATTTCGTGAACTCACTGCTCACAGTACCTCTAGTTATTATTTATCTTCTGTTTATAAAGATATAACAAGTTTTCTAACAAACCTTATTCTTATATGCCTGTAATTTACATGTTATAGTTTAAGATACCATTATGTTATTCAAAGGCATTTCATAACTCTATCTTAACAAAAAATGAGAGGGAGGGGGGTGTCATTATTAGATACAGAAACTCGACGCGGAGCTTCAAGTATGTATTATGTTAGCAGCAAGTGTGAATTAGGATATAGTTACATGAAAACATTTTTAAAAAGTCGTCAAAATATAATGTATGTCAGACGCGTACTAGTTGACGGACATTCTATTTAATTTTCCCCTAATAAACAACCAATATATGTGTAAGTAACTCGTTTTATGGAATGTGTCTTAAAACAGTCACCTCTAACAGTTTCTAGATCTCCTTTACAGTTTGAAGATTTGCTCTTACACAAAATCATCTATTTCAAGTCAAAACATTTCATCTTAAAAAGAAATAAAATTAATGCATCATATATATCGATTCTTTTTTTTAATTTTGTATACATTTGAATTAGAAACTCTCCTTCTACGAAACAGATTAGGTATCTTTTCAAAAGGGGGGGTATAACCTTATTTTTTTTTCAATTCAGCTCCTCGTACAAGTTAAAACAAAAAAAACTAGAGGTACTGTGAGCAATGAGCTCACTAAATAATACCCCCCGCCTCCCATATGAATATAATGGCAGTATTCATGTTTTGCTCTGGAAAATCCAAAATATATGGCAGATCGAAAAGTAAAATAGGAGGTGCACAATGGCAATATGTAATAAAGATTCTTTGAAAGTTTCATTAAATTTCCTTCAGTAGTATGAGAGGAGTTGCGGATAAGAGATGGGTACCCCAAAGCGTAACAGACGGACGGACGGACGGACGTACAGACGGACGGACGGACGGAAATACCGATTACTATATACCCCCACTTTTCAAGCGGGGGGTATAATGAGAAAGGAAAAGAAATGGTTGCAAGTTTGTACATTTTTATACCCCCCGCTTGAAAAGCAGGAGGGTATATAGTAATGGGTATTTCCGTCCGTCCGTCCGTCCGTCTGTCCGTCCGTCTGTACGTCCGTCCGTCCGTCTGTCCGTCCGTCTATTACACTTTGGAGTACCCATCTCTTATCCGCAACTCCTCTCATACTACTGAAGGAAATTTAATGAAACTTTCACAGAATCTTTATTACATATTGCCATTGTGCACCTCCTATTTTACTTTTTGATCTGACATATATTTTGGATTTTCCAGAGCAAAACATGGACACTACCATTTTATTCATATGGGAGGCGAGGGTATCATTTAGTGATCTCATTGCTCACAGTGCCTCTAGTTTTTATTTTGTCAAGAAGTGTTTATATTTTCTCTTTTTTCCTCCTGTTTCACCTCCAAAACTTTTTTTTTATTTTTACCTTTATTGTATAATAATTGAAGAAATTCTTTTATTTAAGAAGAAATGCATTGTTTGGTAACATTTCTAGAGGAATCAGTATATATTACTCAAACGCATCTTGTCACGTACAAGAGATAAACATGTACCATGACAAATTGTACCTGGTATTTCGGTAAGAACTATTTAGTATCTTCGATGTTATAGATAATTTCTGCATGTATACATTTTTACAAGGAGTGTTATTTCATGTGTGCTATCCTGAGCTATTTTGTGTCTTGTAATTCGTAAATAGACAATTATTATTTTTTTTATATTGATATAGCATGCATATATTTACTATATATGACTAACCGAATCTTTTTTTTATTTAGAAATGTATCAGCAGTTAGTCATAAGAAAATTAACGTTTCCATCCGCTAAAATGTTTCACTTTGTAATAAAACGAGACTATGAACTGAAAAAATATGTGAACGTGAATATTGAGACAGAAACAACATATTTTCTCCTAACAAGACGAAACAAGGACAACATTTTCCTTGATGTAGTTTTTTTTCTCTGTCTTCATGCAAATAAAAATCAATTTAACTTTAACATCGAACTGTACACACAGTGTAAAAGAATCGATATCTTTCATTTGAAAAATATATTTCTATACTTATTTTTTTATCAAACATAATTAATTAAACATCTAGAGCTTACGCACATTGTACAAATTTTCTGCAGACCTCGCTTAATTAATGAAACGTTGCTTTGCAAATAATGAGAATTTCACACATACAGTTTAAACCTACTTGAATAATTTTCTTTCAAAAAAGAAAAATATAATTTATTTGATCGCTGTGAAATCACGTTTCCTTACATTTATATATAGAAGGATATGGAGATAACAAACAGTATTCAATCTCATTTATATAAATCAAGCTTCCTGTCGCGAAGTATATTCAGGTTTCTGCAGGATACGGACGTGGGAGGTATAAATTTAATCCAACAAACATGAAGTGAATCTCAAACATCCTCCTGGAAGTGATCAGTAGAAAGGTCTATAACCCAGCTGATGGCATTGTGAAGGTTTTGTACACGACAGTTCATCGTGCTGGCCAGGCCAGGTACATCGTCGGAACTCACGGTTTGCTATCCGTTGAATGTGTAACGGACAGAAACCCCCGTTGGTTCCGAAGTTGGGACAGGTACATAGTGGTAACTGCATGACAACCTACCCGAGAAAGCAATAAAACCAAAAGAAAGAAAATCATAAACACACAAAACCCTGTCTCAAAAATTCAATTTCTTGGGGGGAAAGGGCTCCAATTTTTTTTTTCGAATAGAATTTTTTAACGGATTGTCATGGGAGAATATGATTAGACAGAGGCCAAAAGGAGAGGGTTTACCAGTCTTCCAATGAACATTGTCATGTTAAATTAACAGTGAAACTGTTTTGACCCACCCATCCCCCTCCCCGATACTTGAAGTCTGGAAGGAAAATGATGTCGACGTAACATTATACATGTGATTAATCTGATTAGGATCTTTAAAAATTACATTATATAAACACGTAGCACCAGGACGTCAGGACTATTCCCACAAATACTTAGCTAGTATAATCTTTTACTTCTGAAAATGATAATTAAAAGCCCCACTCTATCATGTTTTTTTGCAAGTTGTCAAGCATTTTTAGCCTTCCTTTTCAATCTTTCAAAAACGATACTACTTGTCTGTTCCAGTCTAATTTACAGCGAGTTATTTTAGGTGTTTTATAAATTTGAACTATCAAAAGGATTAAGTATTGGACAAATCGTATAAATTGAAATCAAAATACATAAATGTGCATGTCTAAGGCAGTTTATTATTTGGCACAATCATTAAAATGTACCATCCATATTACTCTCTACAATGTATAAGCTAAGTATGCATTAGTAGTGCCCCTAAATAGGTGCGTTGACATGAAAGTGAAAGGCGCCTGAATATCAATTTCAGTAAAATATATACTTCTAATTGTAAAAATATGATAAACATATGAGAATGTAAAGCCTATAAACAAAAAAGCTGCAAAATTAAAATAACAAGATGTGACTGTGAAACATTGATGCCCCCGATGGACAGCTTATGGCGACGGTGAAAGTTTCTCAAATTGAAGTCAAACTACAAGGTCAAGAGATAAAAAAAAACTGGTACCTGAAGAAAGGTCTAGTCACTAGGAAAAGAACTGTGAAATAAGAAAACCCTAATAGTAACCACTCGAACGTTATGGCCAAGGTTAAGCTTTTCAAAATTAGGTTTACCTCCAAGTCGAGGATAAAAGGCCTATGTGAAATATGAAATCCCTCGTACCTACTGTTTAAAGTCAAA
>PRKT01000015.1:1304575-1326332 GCA_003671525.1 Saccostrea glomerata | reverse complement strand
CCCCCCCCCCCCCCTAAATATTCAGGGGCAATAGTTTTTTCCGCGTTAGTCAGCGTGCATGTTCATCTGTCTGTTTGACCGCAAAATTTTAACCTTGCAAATACAAACGTAAGTTGAGTTGAGGCTATAGCTTTTGTTATTTGCATTTATGTTTCATATGACATGACTTTTTGTGTAACTATAATTTTTGTCTACACCATGCCCTTGCAATTTGACACACAATTTTGTAAAATTTTACAAAACTTTAAACTTGCTTACAGTATAATTTTCCATGGTAAGTACTTGGGCTTTCATACTTTAAAGATGCATTGCTTGTACCAAGTCCTTTCCTTGGGTACAAATATATTTTACCTTGACCTTGGAATTTTTCAGAAAGTGTTAAATTATTTTTGAACAGCTTGTGCTAGGGCTCTCATACTGCATTAGTGTATTTCTTATTACAAGACCGTCCTTTGGGTACCAACAATTTTGACTCTGGAACCTTGACTTTAGGCTTTGGCTTATTTATTTTGAAAAACATTAACCTAGGCCAAAATTAATTGAATTAGAGTGCTGGAACTTTTTGTACTAGTATTTCACAAATGTAATCCTTCTGAGAGGACCTTTTCTTAGAAGTTAGATTTTAGCAATTTCGATCCTTTGACCTTGACTGTGGATGTATACTTACTTTTTAAATGCTTCAATCTTTGTCATAACTTTTAAATGATTGATGCTAAAGCTTTCTTAATTTACGGACGTTTTTTATTTAACTGTCTTTCGGTACTTTTTTTAAAATAAATATTTAAATATATTAACCTTGAACTTAGACTTGCATTAAAAGAAATTAATCTTCTTCACCGTGAGCTCCCATACAGGAGTATCAGTGTTTAAAAACCATCTCTCTTCTCCCTTAAAGGGGCTTTAACACAGTTTCAACTGATTTTTTAAAACCAATTTTGATGTTTACATTTCCTACCTAATGCATCATCTATTGATTAGCAAAAATTTGAACATCATTTGTTGATTAACAAACAAGGTACAGAACTTAAAGTTCTTCATGATGAAAACAAGGCTCGTGCCTTGTTTTTGTTTACATATAGAAAATATCACATTTATAAGAAGATGAAGTTCAGCAAATCAATAGTAACTGTTGAATCGTATTTGAAATTAAATTTTATTTGAAATTATCTACTTTGAATGAAGATATATTAGTATATTAACCTGTGTAAACAAAAACATTACACTAGCCTTGTTTACATAGCAAAAGGTTTGGAGTTCTAAATCTGTCTTTCATCTGGACAACTGGCGTTCAAATTTTATATGATTATTAGAAAGACCCGATTTAAATATTTGTAAAAATGGGGGGAAATTTTTTGAAATTTTAGCTGAAACTGTGTCCATGCCCCTTTAAATGAAATCAAAAGTTACTTTTTTAATATGAGAAAAGTCCCTTCTCAATTATTTTCCCGATAAGATTACCGCTAATATGAGGCAATACCTCTTTGGTGCATTTAAAAACCCGTAATTTCAGTCCCCTCAAAGTCATAAAACATGTGTCATACGACTCTCCAATTGATAACTATCTTCCTTATACTCAATTGAGGTAAATTCCAATATGTGCTTCAAATAATAATAGAAAAGCATTTTGGTATCAATATTGTCCCACACTTATTTAATATGTATCCTGGAATGACAGACTAGTAACAGTTTAGGATTTTAAGCATTAAAAAATCTACGTGATTTTCCCCAGAAGTTTACTAAATATATTTGCATTTTATACCTTACATTTTTTGCTCTATCTTGAATTAGATAATTGTACCTGCGACATAAAGATTAAAGTTCCTGCTTTATTATCGTAATATAAATAATAACGAATAAATCTGTGGAGAATATGCGACTACTTGCTTGTCCTTATGAGAACGTGATTTCCTACCTGGTTTATATTATCGTTATGCATGTATGTTTCATCATTCTCACAACGTCAGAAGGATTCAGTCAAATAATGGCTTTGGGACCCCTGAAAAACTCTATTTTTACCAACAAAATTTAAGCATTCGTATGTTGATATGAAAAGGAAGCAATAAATGCCTCAATGCATGTGATAATTTTTTTCATTCTATAAAGTCACACAGTGTATTTGAGTCCATCCGGGCTAGTTGTGGCCCCGAACAAACTTTTACACGTTCGTGATATCCTAAAGGGAATGTGACATCCTATGGGATACGTGACTTCAAAATCATATGTCAGTTTTAAATATTTTTAATATCCCAAAGAACCAAAATGAAAGTACTTTATCTATACTGGATTCCTAAACTTCATAAAATTCCTTACAAACAAAGAAACATAGCGGGTTCCAGTAAATGTTCAACTTAAAGCCTCTTTCTTTACTCCTCACTAAGATATTAACTGTAGTAATGGAGAAACTTCAAGAGCACTGTTCAACAATATATTCAAGAAGAGGTGTTAATCAGATGTGGATACTTAAAAGTTCCAAGGAACTTTTGGACATTTTGAAATTACAAGATTTTACCAAAATCAACAGCTTTAAAACTTGAGAATTTTCATCTTTATAAACAAGCATTCCCCACGATAAATTAAAGTTCAGGCTTTTTGAAATCACTGACAGCTGCTTTTTATAAAAGGAACACGTAAATTTACTTATTTTGTCATTGATCATTTGCTAATTTATTTTGTAAAAAAAGAAAACCTATTCTGATGGTACACAGAAGTTGACATAAAAAAGATTCTTGAGTTTCTGATTGACAATATCTATGTGGTTTTTTGAGACTAGGTCTTCCAAGAATCTATTGGAATTTCCCTGACTATCAATTGCGCCCTGTTATTAGCAGATCCATTCTTATTCATATGAAGCAGAATTTGTTCAAAATCTTATACGTGAGAAGAAGAAAAACACTTGCTTTGGCTTTCAACTCGACACTTAGATACATGTATATCGACTGCGTATTGTCAATTATATAACAACGGTATTTTCCATTCTTATATGTCGATACGATATATCCCGTTGTGCTTGAGACAAAAGATACAACAGATTCCAACACATTTGTCTCACACATGTGTTTGGATATTTTACTTGAGATAGACGTTAATGGTAATCTAACAACAAAGCTCTATGATAAACGTGATGACTTTAACTTTTCAATCGTCAACTTTCCTTAGTTATGCAGCAATATACTGTGGTTTCAGCAATGTTCTTTGAGCACCAATTTTCGAGGATTAAGTTGTTGAGCAGATCCACGAATTCAAACGTTCATTGAATTAAGAAATATGATATTCAGTTGTATACGCAATGCTTTGGTCCAGGAAATTACGTTTCCTCGAAAACGTCTGTTTAACAAAATCCACGAAAATTGATGCCAATTTGCCAATGATGAAACCACAGTACCTTCGTCACCTGCACACAGCGTTTATATATCTCAGTTGATTTGATGCACAAGAGCATGCTCTACGTATGCACAATTTTATAAACGAGGTATATTATTGACAAAAAAGTTGATGAAACAATGACTTTCACCAGTCTCGTTTAGAATCATCATTTCAAGTTCTATGGTCGATACAATGACCTTGTCAGCAAATACAATTTATCATTGAGTCAAATGCTGACTGACGTTTTTCATACTTGTTGTAAGTCCCTTATTCATACACTGAATTGACAATTGATTCTTCCTTTAATTCCCGATCATGACAAGGAGCACACTGTGGGTGCGACCGGTTGGCAGGGGATGCTCACTCCTCAATTGGCACCTGATCCCACCTTTGATGTTTTGAGGTCGTGTTTGCTCTGCATAAGTAAGGGAGTTGACGATAGAAAAGTTAAAGTCATCACGTTTATCATAGAATATATAAAATTTTATGATACTTTCACAGATTCTTTTTACATAATGCGCGTGTGCAGCTCCTATTATACTTTTTGATTTGACACTTACTACTATTTCGAGTCTACCGGAGCAAGACATGGACTTTGCCATTATAATCATATGGGAGGCGGGGGGGGGTATCAATTATTCTATTACATTTGAGTACTTGTCTCTCATCTTAATGAGTACACGAGTTATCCTACTTGTTACTAGCCCCGTCTTATTCTGATGGGTGCTTGAATTATATTGATGAAAACTTTACTAGCTACCATCCACATACAATGAAACACTTAACTTATCAGAATTTAGCATTGTTTGACCATGTCTTTTCTACTTGAAACAAGTTCTGTTTTGAACTGATGCCCCCGTATGACAGCTTCTGAAAAAGCTTTATGTTTTCCAAATGCAAATACAAGTCAACCTCCAAGGTATAGAAATGTTACCCTAAGAAATGACTTTTCTCAATGATTATACATATGGAATATAAAAGCACGGTCACCAACCATTTAAAAGATTTGGGTTATTTTTTTAAGTGGATCCCAAAAGGGTAAAATTGAAATTCAGGGGAGGTCTTGTCATGAGCAATACACAACTTATGTTCTTTAGCACTAGTACTGTCACAATCTATTTATAATAGATGTAAATACCCCGGCAGAATCCAGGGAATCACTACCTGCCTACTGACCTGGCGCGATAGCGCCCCCACAGGTGACTGTGGGGGGAACATACCTCTTGTACCCACAAGAGTGAATGCCACATGGAATGAATGAATTCAAGTTCTAACTCAGACCCTAACTCTATACCTGTCTCCCCTGAAATACAAACAACAACCTGTGGATAACACCCCCAGGGGTAAACCCCAAAAACCTGCCCTTGGTACCACAAGGATCAAGCTGGTCCCTTAGGTAACCCAACAACATGGGGATTACACCCCCTGAGGCAACCCCCAAATCTTTCCCAGTACTGAGGATAGATTACCCAGAGTTTTGAGCCAGACATGATAGGAATCCTCATCCGTGGTAATCTCCGAACTCCGCCGCCCCCAACCCAGATTGTGACATAAGAAAAAGAGTAATGGCCAAGGTAAAATTTTTTACAAGAAGTTCAAGCTCAAAAGCAATGGTCGAAAGGTGAAAATTATTAAACGTATTTCGGGAAAGGCCTTGTCATCATCAAAAACATATGAAGTATGAAAGTGCTTACAAGCACCAATAGTTTTGACCGAGATTAAAGTTAAAAAACTTTTGGCAAAAGTGGGTCAACTCCAAGGTCAAGGTCAAGAGGTCAAATATGTTAGTACCCAAAGAAAGGCCTCGGCACAAGGAATACTCAGGTGAAATATGAAAGACTAGCTACAACCAATTAAATGGTATGGGCAAGGTTTAAGCAGACAGACGGACAGACAGATAGTAAGGGCAAACACTATATCCATTATTCTTCGATTATTGCGTCATAGAAACAACATTCATGTTTTTCGAATATCTATATTATTTTTATATATTCTTTAGTCTGAAGCAGAAGATTTGTATCGATAATATTTTTGTTCATTTTGACTTTTTTGGACTTAATAAACATGTAAATAGAATAAGCCAGAGGGCATTCACATTCTAAGTGTGAAAGTCGAGACAGTGTTATAATTGATATTGTGATAAAAGAGGTGTGTGACAATAGCAAAACCTGGAATCCACACGGCGCTAACAGAGTTTGAGATTTCTATACAAAACTGAGATATAGATACTAAATCTTAACACATGAAATTCTCAATGGAAGGTTTAGAGGATATTAAACTTATCAGATTGTTTGTCTAAATATCTGATTATCACACTGTATGTCTGAATTGTAGAAGTTTTGAAGGAGAAAATGTTGCTAAGCTTTCAGGTTTCAAATTTTGTTTTAAACCAAGAGACATGCATCACATAGGTATAAATAAATTATACGTATTATAAACAGTAGAAAATTTCATGAAATGTTTTAAATTGAATAAAAAATGTTATGTCAATAAATAAAAATTGTTTTGTAGAGATTGTAGAATCTTACCCTTGACATAATAAGGCATTGTTATTGTAATCAAATTTCTTTTGCCAAAAACAAATTCTTGTAGAGATATATTTCTTAAAAGAAAAATTCAAACTCATAAATAAAAGTTTATCCTGAGCTAAGATGATTTAAGCAATTAAAATTAAGGGTAGCATTATTTGATTGACCAAATTTATATAATTCAGAGAAGAAATCAAATTTTTACAAAAAGATTGAGATCGTAGAATATTTCACAATAAAACAATTACTCTTAAGCGAGGTCAAAGTCATATCCCTTATAAAACTAAATATTTTACAAATATATTACTATATCTTTCATTTCCTTGTTTTGGTTGAGTATTTTGTGAAGATATTTCTCAAATGCATCTGGGTAACGTAACAAGCAAACCTAGGAAACTTTGATAACTCACCCTCGGGGTCTCTGGTTGGTTGTAGGCGGGATGGTAGCGTGTTTGTCCCTAAAATTGAGTACTCAAAGAACTAAGTATTTTTATTTTAAATATGTATGTTCTTCAAACGTTAAGGTAAAAGTTTTTAAAAGTCAAACTTCAAGGTAAGGTTCAATAAGCATAAATCCATACATAGGGTGTTATAGCAGGAGCGACAAAGTATGAAATTCCGAACTTTGAATTTTTAAAAGTAAATCAAACTTCGATGTCAAGTGGATCACATTTTAAGATTAAAGTCATTAAGACGTCTAGCTGTCCGTCCGTCCGTCTGTTACGCTTTGGGGTATCCATCTCTCATCCGCAACTCCTCTCATACCACTGAAGGAAATTTATTGAAACTTTCACAGAATCTTTATTACATATTGCCATTGTGCACCACTTATTTTACTTTTTGATCTGACATATATTTTGGATTTTCCAGAGCAAAACATGGACACTGCCATTATATTCATATGGGAGGCGGGGGTATCATTTAGTGAGCTCATTGCTCACAGTATCTCTAGTTTTAATATTTGATCCAAAACTTTATAAAAACTTTCAAACAGATACATGGTGGAATTTAGCAATTGTTCTACCGAGCAATGTAAGTAATGTCAATCAAATATGTACATGTATACTAAAAAAACTCCAAAGATCTTTTCTGAAATTTAACATCACCGACGTTTACTTTAATAGCATCAAAACGTACAACAAATTCAGCACTTTATACAACCAAGTGGTTTTTGGTACATGTACCATGCATATTAAACTGCTTTTTATGAGGTCAATACCTCAATTTGCTATAAGCCTGTAACACAGTTAATATAGACATGTAGTTATTACAGTAAACTATCAAAGTAATACACAGTGAATACCTATTTATATGGTGATGCACGTTGAATACGAAATTATAACAAATTTACAATACCCAACATCAACATGGTAAATAACAGCAAATAAAAAGGCATAATAATTTGCCGTGTAATAACCTTTTTTGATTTGACAAACAAATAAGGATTTCTATATATGTGCTGTAAGATGTGAGCAATGTGTGTTTTCTAGCGAAGATGGTTTTCTACAAAGACATTCTATCTACTGTCTAATTTATATTTTAGAAATGATTTGTACTGCTACAAAAGTTACTCACAGAATAAAGTTTCTTGAAGTAAACCTTCGAGGTCAATACCAGGAAGTCAAATACATGTATCGCTAAAGGTTCGGGAAGGTCTTGTAGCAGATATTGTATATGTGAAGTAAGAAATCTCTGTCTTTTCTATTGCAGAATTTAGGGCTTATGATAACATTATTGTAGAGTATGTCAAACCTGAGGGTCTTAAGATAAAAAAAATTATTAGAAAAGGTTTTCTCACAAGAGTTCAGATTAAAGACTAAGTATATTCATGCGCATGCAAATCTACAGTCAATATTTTTTTTTTGGAATAAGTCAACTTCAAGGTCAATGGGTAAAAGAAGATGGGCTAACAACTCGGGCAGAATGCCTATAGCGTCAGATATTAAGAAATCATATTAAATATGTGAATTGATTATTTAAATTAACTTCTAATTATTTAAATTTTTGAAATTATGAGAAAAAAAATCTTTTCTGAGAAAGAAAAAAATCTCGTAAAAAATTTTTTTCATAAAATTATTAGATGGTGTTCGTGGGATTCGAACGCTAGCAATAAAAATCCGTCTATCAATAGCATACTGCTTTGAGACTATCGCGTTAACCACTAGGCTACACCTCTCTTGATGATTTTAGGCATTTAAATCGTGTTTGTGATATGACCCGCGACTTAATGGACTTGAAGTATTTCTCGGAAAGATGCTAATGTTGTGTCATAAAAGTGTACTTTTAAGGTATAGTGGGTCTTCGCTCCATGTTTTTGAAAACCGAAAAATGTGTATTTTATTGCATACTTTTAGGATCATCTTTCAAAAAAATGGAGAGAAGACCCACTCATATTGAAAACTTTTGTTTAAGTATGAGAAAATGATCGTTTTTGTCCTTTTTAGAGTGTGAAAGCTTTTTCATAAGCAAATATTTTCAGTCTTTGCGAGATTTTTGTAAATTGTAGAGATTTTACATAAAGTATACTTTAATATTAGAGGAAATATCAAGTAAAATTTGAATTCAATCGAGATTAAAATTTTCGCTTCTTATCTGTCGCGCTATAGGCATTCTGCCCGCCTTATTCACCCATCTTCTTTGTAGTACTTTCGGTAAGGTATTTCACAGCTGGTAATACGAGAAAAAGCAAAGCTCCATTTACTCATTCAAAAAGGTATTACCAAAATTATATATTTTTTAAAAATATGTCAAATCTGAAGGGCATAAGGTCAAACATCCTAGTATACCCGTAATGGTATTGTCGCAAGTAATGCATATGTGAAGTATATTCTCTTACTCAAAAGATGTGACCAAGGATAAAGGGATTTTTTATGTATGACAGAATGGCAGACAGACAGACAAATGAGAATTCGCGAAATCGGGTAACATCAAAGTTTAAGAAAAGGTAAGAAGTTGTAACAAAGTAATACACAGTACACAGCGAATACTAGTACATTGTCAAAACACTATGATTCAAACAGAATACATAGTTATGTCAAGGAGATGCACACTGATATAACTAATTGTAACAAAGTGATACATGAACATCACTTCATTATTTATTATAACACGACAAAATACAATATGTACCTAATTACTTGTATTTACAAATCCATACCCAATAAATAAAACTCAGTAATAAACTAGTTATATGTAGCAACAATATAATAATTGTCAAGCAATGAAAGAATTGGCAGTTTAGTGATCTAAGGCGAATGTCTAGTTATTTTAAAAATAGAAACAAAGTATTTGTTTTTTATGCATATTCAATTTTTATCCATTGTTTTATTAAGTTATACATAAGCGAGTAATGTTCTGTGAATATCAAAATACTGCACAATGAACACCTACACTTAAGCTAGATATGTAACAGAATTTTGCTGGTTTCCATTTTTAAAACTACATGTATATCACCTATAAAACGAAATTCATACATGTATATATCCAAACATGATAGCAAAAGAGAGCAATATTCTAGCTTAAGAAATAAATATTTGTGCAGGAATAAATGACTATTAATGTAAAAAGATGAATAGCGGACATTGTAGCTTACGAAAAAAAAATGCACAACAGGGTGCAACATAGTGTAATGATTATGAATATAATTAGAATACAAATAATATTCCTACGATTCTTGTTAAATGTAGCTTTTAATGGGGTGATTATCTTTGGATCAAATGTATTTTGGTCATTATTCGTCATGCTTAAAGCTGGTGAAAAAATTCTGCTATCCCTTGTCTTACAAAACAACACACCAGTAATTACGTCAATAAACACATAATTTCCATACAGGTATACATTTGTTATTAAAATTTTATTTCATATTACATATCTGATAAGATAATGAAAGGTTATTATTTTTACTTTACATTTAATTTTTTATGGTTAAAAGTTTTGAAATACATTTCCAATGTAAATAAAACCCATAGATTTATACATGAGTATTCTAAATTTGATGCACATATATGATTATAATTTGTGAGTAAATTTTTAATGAGCATTAATTAGGTTCAATGACCCTCTCACAGGACAAATAACCAACATTGGAAAGAATTTATCCCCACATATTCTTTTCTGAAAGGTTTAAGTTAAAAGGTCATCACTGTAAAAATATCATCTGCAAGGCATGTTGAAATTTTGTGCAATTTAATTGTAAATTAGATTTGTTTGAAAAAAATCATAAGCTTCAAAAGAAAACTACTAGTATATCTGATTGAAGAGAAGGATGAGACACCTTAATCAGTATCTTTTACTGTGACTCTTATTTTTTCCTTAACTTCATTACTCGTATACTTCACTAATTAATCCAAGATGAAGCAATGCCAACTGATCATAAAAAAAGCTTGCATTTGATTTGAACGACTGAGTTGCAGATGATATATGAAAACTGTCTAATGGTTTGCATTAAGAAACCAATTTCATAAAATTACAATGTATATATATCTTACACAAGCAACAATAAAATGGGTGTATTACAATTTAATTCATGGTATTGTCACTTTTGAGTAGGTGTTAGTTTCAATCGTAATGTAATACATCAAGCTTTGACAGCATTTGTGCAGGTGTCTCTAAGATGAATGAAACTTGAAACTTAAATTACAGACCACATTAAGGATAAACGTATTCCTTTCGTAATATAGGTTTCTGTATTGATGTCTTCATATATATCCAAATTTGATAACCTTTGACCCTTTGATTCCCCTCGTCTCTCTCTCGCTATCCCTTTCTAAACAGGGTATTTTTGTGTTCGGGTTTCTGATATTTATCTCGTTTCCCCCAAGCTAGAATGTCCACGTGATGTGACTCACTGCATTGTGCAGTTTTATCATAATGTCTTCTGTATAGATTTAAAAGGTCTGTGCTGTTCAGAAAGGAAATTACCTGCACAAAAGAGAATTAATGTTATCCTGGTGCATTTCATGTGATTTTTACAATCTAGAAAACAAAAATACAGTCGAGACTTAATGCAGATAAAGATTTTGTGTTGGGTTTCGGCCTCGCTGGTGGTAATTCTTACGGAAGCAGGACAGCAAATTTAATGATTACAATTCTTGATATTGGTAGTAAAAAAGCCAGATTTCTATAGTGTCTTTATAATGCAATTGTTTTGTTTTTTTCTAGTAGTGACTTAATTAAAACAAAAATAATAACGTTATTGCCTTCTAAACTATACATAATAAAAATAACCTCACAGTTAATCTCAAGGTTTATTGAGAATTCAACCAAAAGAGAGAGAGACTCTTTCTGCTGCAAACACTCTCCGGTGAATGTCATCAAACTTCAAGTACTATAGTATCAAACTGGGATGACATATTGTATCGCTACAATGTGCAAATTTTACAACAAACTTCATTATAATTTGAGGCGTAATAATAAAACACCGACAAAAATATACATGTAGACCACTTTTTTAGAATTAAGGCTTACAACAAAATAATTTAATGCACAAAGTGCATGGATGTTTATGAAGGCAACTTATTAATTCAATCGCCATTTAATATTAGAAAAAAATAATATATCATCTTAAAAACGCAAAAAAGTAATTAAGTATTAAAGTATTATCAAGAGAGAAATATGACATTCAGTTTGGTAAGATTTATTTGGAAAAAAAGAAAGAAAAATTTAGATTTTATATCTTCGAAAACAATTATTCATGATATCCACAAAGAAGAAATGATTAACGGTGATAAAGGATAATGTATCGCGACCTAAAGGCTAGTAACATAAAATCATTCATTTTCAGCATAAATGGGTACAAAAGTACTCTTCCGCGAAAACAGTATATTTAATTTTCAAAAATGAGACCTACCCCTTCCTTCTTTTGATTTCTTCCTATTATAGAAAGATGAAGAATCAAACATGATAGAGCATATTTTCCCCGGATATTCGAGGATGTATCTACTCAACAAATTAAAATCTTATATTATTCACGAGAGCTGAATTATTGCCATTTTTTTCCCTGTATACTTTCGAGATTCCTGATGAAATAAAGGGAAAAGATAATTTGGTTAGATAAAGGAAAGGGGGAAATGTTTTATTTAAATAGGGAAATTGTGCTTTTTAAAGTTCTGAAGCTATTTTATCAAATGATTTTTCCTTTTGTATTGTATATAAATATTAAATAATGTATATTGTTTGTTAAACTAAAACAAAAAAGTTTTTGGTCGGCACAATGACCTTGTCTGCAAATATAACCTAACATTAAGTCAAATGCTTACTGGTGTTTTTTCCTACTTATTGTTATGCCATTATTTACACACTAAATTGTTAACGCGTTTGTCTGTTTTCTCGATCATGACAAGGAGTATACATCGGCTTTGATCGGTTAGCAGGGGATGCTCACTCCTCCATAGCATCTGATCCCACCTCCGATGCTTAAGAGGTCTGTGTTTGCTCTTCTCCTCCCGATTTGAATTGTTTAAATAGATTAAGAGCTTGAATACAGTTCGTTTTCTCCTTTTTTCAAATGATCAATGAGTCTGTGGACTTTACAATAAAATACACACAGTTAACATGCTTTATAGGAAAAAAAATTTGAGATTTTAGTCTTCTTTTTCTTTGTCCCACCTCTTAATCTTAAACAAGCACATCAACCTCAGTCTTACAGATTATGTAAATTGTGGCAATTCCACTCGGAGACAGGGGTCAGTGGTTGATGAATCCTTCTGAGTAATTTTCTACAAATTTTCACGCTATTGTAGATTCAGTGAATTAAATCACACAATAAAGCACGAATAAAGGGTAAAAAGAAATAGACAAATATCTCGATATGTTCTTTACTGATGAGTTTTCATTCTTTCTTTAGAATTAGTTTATTTTAACTTGACGTCACGGGGATAATATGTCGAGTTTGGGGTCTTAGTTACTTTATTGATTGTCTTTTTCTGAAAATAGATATTTTACACTCACTGACTGGACTATGCATAGTGTGGCAAACAATTTGTGGTTAGTTTAGGGTTGGTAAATAAATCAGTGAAAAGTAAAGTGTGTAATGATTTACTCGGTAGAATCTTAACAATCATCAAAACATCAGAAATGTTATGATGTCAAAATTGTTTAATCAATACGGGAAAGGAGCAACATATAAAAAAATTTACGAAAGTGAAATAAATATTAAAACTGGTTAGCCCCTTCCCAAAGACAAGATTGTATCCGAATAAATTAACGATGTTTATGATTGAAAGAAACTTATCTTCAACTCATTTGGAGCAACGTAAAGTTATTTGAAGATAGGTACTAATATTTGACTGAAATAGTAAAAAAAAAAAACAAGATGCAATTTTAAGCAAATGGGTCTCAGTCAAGGTCACACGTTGTTCTTGGTGTCAGTTGAAAGTGTTTATTTAAAAAAAAAGCTCTTTTTAGCATGTAGGTCACAGTGAAGATACAAGTTCATTGACCTTGGTGTCCGTTGAAAGTGTTTAATTAGTAGAGAATGCATACTAAATATGAAGTCTATATCTCTAACGATTCAAAAGATATGGTGAAAGTTTGAAAACACTATTTTTAGCATAAAGGTCACAGTCAAGGTCACAAGGTCATTGACCTTGGTTTCAGTTGAAAGTGTTTAATTAGTGGAGTATGCATACCAAATATGAAGTCTCTACCTCTTACGGTTCAAAAGTTATGGCGAAGGTAAACGTTGACAACAGACAGACAAACATATAATTAGACAAACAGAAAGACAGGACAAAAAAAATATGCGCCCCGAAAAAATTTGGGCGCATAAAAACAATTAGAATTCAAGTTAAAAATCCATTTAAACAATATCGTAAACGAAGCAAACACAGACCTTCAAAAACATCAGAGGTAAAATCAGGTGGGGGAGTGAGCATCCCTAGAAGACCACTCACAGTTGCCGTGTGTCCTTTGTCGTGATCGGAAAAATGGACAAACCTGCAGACAATTCAGAGTGAAAATAATGGGCCAACAATCAGTATCAAAAATGTCAGTCAGCATTTGACTTTTTGATAGTTTGTACTTGGTGACTAGATCCTTATATCGACCATGCCGAATCAGCTAAATGTCATTTTAAGTGCGTATTTCTACATAAAAGAGTTGACGTCTTTTTCTTGTAAAATATCCTAACCTGAAACAGATGTGTCAGGCTCTGTGGTATTCCTTTTATTCTCACTGGAATATATCAAGCGCCATATAAATAAAAGTAACTATTGTTATTACATGTCAATAATACATCCTCCATACTAAGAATTTCAAAAAGTCGAAGTCTTCTTCTCATGTAGGAGTTTTAATGAATTCTGTTTCGTTTTAAAATAAAAAAACGTCTGCTAATAACAGGTAGCAATTAGTATCCATAAAAATTCCAAACGAATTGTTGGCAAACCTTATCTCCAAGAAGTACATAGATTACTAGTATGTCAATCAGAAACTCAAGCGTATTTTTAATATCAACTTCAGAGTATGTATGAGTACAATCAGTTCGAATTTTACAAATTATAATTTTTTTTTCAAACTATTAATGTCATGGTAAAATTATATAGAATATTTTCCAATTTTATTGGAAAAGCAGATGACTAAGGTGTAAAAAAAAACTTGACTAACTTATCGTGAGGACTAGTTGGATAAAGTATTGAAAAGTCATACGTCTTGAATTTTGGAAAAAAGAGTTTTGGTATATCCGAATCTGATTTACATCACTTCTCGAATACTAGAAAGTATCGTTGGACAATCTTCTTGAAGTTTCTCCTTCACTGCTTCAAATATTTTAGTGAGGAGAAAAGAAAAAGGTTTGGTACATGTCATATATTTAATGGAAATGGCATCATTTACTTGAATATCTATGAAAATTTGTCTTTATTTGTAAGGATTTGTAGAGAATTTTGCAATCCATTAGAGGTTCATTTTGGTTGTTGGATATATTTAAAAATATTTAAAACTGACATATTTTAGAAATTTGAATAGTTACGCATATTGTTTTCAACAATATCACTAGAAAGGGAGCTAGCTATTGATTTAAGTTTGATTAGGACTTCCAGAATTAAATATATCCTAGTTCTTCTAAAATACAATACATGTATATATGTTGATTTGGTGTTCCATATAGGTTTCAAAATATTCAAAACAGACATATTAAAGGTTAATATCTATGTCTTTTTATATATGCTTCTCAGAACCTTTTCCAATGGTAGAGTATCCATAAGGTTTGAAAAAAACATTTACATTTTTTTACTGTCAATCACGAAAATAAGTTCTCGTGTAAAAAAAAATTGTCAATCTCTTTGTCATATACTAGTAATTGCCATCATTCTGTGAATACTTCTAAAAAGATTAATTTTTTAAAAAAAACATGTAAAAATTAAAGAACATTTCTCACGTATATCCCCACAAAAATGTGGAAATATAATTATTGTTAACTTTATTGTAATTGAATCTCTGTTGCTGTTGCTGTTGGTTACCTCCTTGAAAACATTTTTAAATGATATTTTGTTAAACTTGGACATCACAGCAATTTTATTTTAACACAAACTTTAAAATTTATAAACAGCTATTTATATAAAGAAGAGAGGACAAGCCTTAAATTGTTGTTTTAATAAAAAGCACGTGATTGAGATTTGAGAATTGATGGAGTCCAAAAGGCTTAAATTTATGTGGAAACCTCTAAACAAATTTTTAACCATGTAGATTTTAATCAGATGACATACCAATTGGTTTGGAAAATTTGACAGTTTATAGTGATGAATTTTTTACTACTCGCCTAAGGATACACAATAATGAACATTTCCAACGTTTTGTTCGGCCTGCTTAGCAAACAGACGAAATAAGAGTGAAAGATATGTGGTGTGGTTTTTTTCTCTTCTTTTTATTAGAAAAAAACCCTCATATCTTAAATTAAATATTTTCATACAGAATGGAATGTTTTTGATTGACACAAATTTATAATTGTATAGCTTTCTTGTAAATATCAACTACAAAAGCAATGAAAAAAATATTTATTAAAAAAAACCAGTTCGCACTTATTTCATTTTTCATGGGTAAAAACGGTATCATGACAGATGAAATGTTTTAGAAAATGAATGTAATGTTAATTATGCTTGGACTGTATATTTAATTATTGTTTTCATACAGCTATCTTGACATGAAATGAATAAGAGATACATGTTTAAGTTTGGCTCCAAAGTATGAAGAAAAATAAATATATATATTTATGATACAAGACGGGTTTTGAATCTCCATGAAATAAGAAAATATAATGTACTAGTTAGTTATTAAGTAAAAAGGTCTCCAGGTGTAATAATTTGCCAAAGGGAAAAAAGATGGATAGGTCACCTAGGACATTCAAAAACTGTGTCTTGATCGCTCTTTGATCGTCAAGTGATCTCCATGAGCGTGGTGCTGGTCAATCTATAGTGATTGATGTATTCATTCTAGGGGGTTCCCTAATATGGACAACCATAGTGACCATTGATTCTACTGGTCAAGCAGTGCAAAGTTATAGCGTCGTTTGTATTGTATAAGAAGTTTTTATAATATTATTTTTGATAGTGGTTTCGTTCCAGATGAATGGTTAATTGGTATTGTTAGACCGATATATAAGAATAAGGGCGACCCAACCCAGCCTGAAAATTATCGTCCTATATCTCTGCTAAGCTGCCTAGGCAAACTTTTTACAAACATATTGGCGAATAGACTAGAAATGTATGCAAACGAGGTTAACCTTCTAAATAATAATCAAGCAGGTTTTAGGAAAAATTACTCAACATTAGACCATATTTTAACTTTGCAATTTCTATCTGATATCCTTATGAAAAGAAAAAAGAAACTTTTTTGTGCATTTATTGATTTTAAACAGGCATTTGATACTGTATGGAGAAACGGTTTGTGGAATAAGCTATTCAGAAATGGTATTAACGGTAAATGTTTCAATTATATAAGGAATATGTACATGGGAATTAAGTCTTTAGTGAAACAAAATGGAATGTCCTCGGGATTTTTTGAATGTAATGTCGGGGTAAGACAAGGCGAAAATCTGTCACCTTTTTTATTTTCTTTGTACATAAACGATCTTGAAGAATTTTTGGTAGAAAAGGACATAGTCGGATTACAAACTATTAGTAAAGAAATTGAAGATGAATTATTACTACATTTAAAACTTTTGATTTTATTTTATGCTGATGACACTGTTATTTTGGCAGAATCTGCTGATGATTTACAAAAGGCATTGAATGAATTCTATACTTATTGTACTCAATGGAAACTTAATGTGAATGTTGATAAGACAAAAGTCATGGTTTTCTCCAAAGGGGCAATGTTAAAGAGGAAATTTTATTACAATACCCAAAATATTGAAAATGTAAAAGAATTTAAATATCTAGGAATTGTATTATCAAGAACAGGTTCATACTGTAAAGCGAAGAAACATCTTTGTGAGCAAGCACAGAAAGCAATGTACGGGGTGATAAGAAAAATTAGACAATTTAATTTACCGATCGAATGTCAGCTTGACTTGTTTGATAAAGTAGTCACACCCATCTTACTCTACGGATGTGAGATATGGGGCTATGAAAATATGGAAATAATTGAACGTGTCCATTTAAAATTCTTAAAAACTATATTTAATTTGAAAAGTTCTACACCAAATTACATGATTTACGGAGAAACTGGAAGATTCCCTTTGTACATCAATGTTTTTACGAGAATGATTACTTACTGGTCAAAGATGTTTACATGTGCAGAAGATAAAATTGTCAATATTGTGTACAAGTATATGTATAACCAATTAAGTAACGATGGTATTAAATGTCAATGGATTGAATGTATTCAAAAAATTCTAAATAATTGTGGACTTTCATTTATATGGAATGAGCAAGGTGTTGTCAATGCTAAATGGCTAAGTGCTATTGTAAATCAGAATTTAAAAGACCAGTTCATTCAAAAATGGTCAAATGACATAAATAGTTCTTCCAAAGGCCAGATTTACAGAATTTTTAAAACCAATTTCGGATTTGAAAGCTACATTAAAAATTTACGCCCAAAACAAAGAAAGCTATTGATGAAAATGCGTACCTCAAATCATCATCTACCTGTCGAAACAGGGAGGTGGTGTGGCACCCCATTAAATGATAGAGTATGTTTAGTTTGTAACAATGGAAAGATAGGCGATGAATACCACTACATTTTAGAGTGTACAGCTTTTTCAGAGATAAGAAAAAAATTTTTACACAAAAGTTACTGCACCAGACCAAATGTTGTCAAGTTTTATGAACTCATGGCCAATTCAAATATACAATCTTTACAAAAACTATGTACATTTATTTCAAAAATATTTGAGACTGTCTGTCCTTCTTAGCTGTCCTCCTGGTATTTTCTTTTTGCATATACTTTATTATTACATGTACTATATGTACATCCTCTCTACATGCAGTTGTAAAACATTTATTTACGTATATATATTTATATTAATTATTTATATGTGTGTATATTTATGCTAATGTACCTCTGACGACTTTATAGACATTGTATATACTTTATGTTCCTCATGTACCATGCTGTATGGTTTGAGCGAATAAACTGATTCTTTAATGTTTGACAAGGACGTGTATCAGTCATACTGGGTTTTAACTAATTAACCATAATTGAATCCAAAGACTGGCAGAAAGACAATACTTGAAAGCAAGGACGCTGCATGTCTAGTTCCTCTTGTTTTATTACATTTCTCGGTGCTGATTCTTAGAAACCGGATTTCACAATGTAAGCAGTATAAACGCAAGAAAATCCATTCATTGATAAAATTTAATACAATTGCATCACCAATATTGATTCTTAGTTCTTTTTTGGGAAAAAAAAGCTGAAGATAGTGAATTATATGCCGCACCTACTACGAAAATGTTGAGGTAAATAACTTTTATATGAATCTAATGTCGCCATGTTGACATTCATGGGGTGATGCTATCGACTGGTAGCTGGAATATCTATCAATATACTAGCATTACAGGTCTTCGTCCTGGAATTAAAGCTGACAGCAGAAAAACAACATGAAGCACTGATTAAATTTCATGGATTTTATAAAAACAGAGGTATATATTTTCTAATTTTATATAAGAAACACATACTCTAGGGAAGAGAGATCGAGAATGAATGAATATGTGTCCGATTTTACCGGTTTAAACTAATAAATAAAATCAAGAAATTAAAGAAATAAAATTCCGTGAATCAATGCTCTTCTGGGGTCGCACCCGATTTTCTGAAATGTAGTTCGAATTAACTTCAAGCCCGTAGGAAGCAATTTCAGATGGGGCTGGGGTGGGGGCACAATTCAAACATTTTCAGTCTAGGGGGAAATGACACTGCAAAGCAAAAAAGGTTACGAGGTGTTACCGATGTCAATGATGGGACAGAAGCATATAATTATCACATTTTCTCTACAAACGGCAAACTTATAGGCGGCATATTCCTCGTCTTTCTACAGCTTAGTATAAACGTACCATTTCTAGTTTCCGAAAAAACCTATAATATTACATGGCCTCATATACATATTATCTATTATTTTATATCATAAAGCTTCATTTTTCTTGACTTTTATCAGGTGAGCTAGTTTATACGGTTTCTTTTTTTCAATTTCCTACGCACTGTGCTTTAGGGAACCATAACCTAGATTTCTCCCTCCTTTTACTAGGTTCGTCCTTAATCATCTTTCTTCACGCTAACCTGGCGTTTTATGCCTTCCTCTTGGTCTCAGTTTTTGACATTCTTCCTTAGATGGCCGGATGGGGCTAAATGGGAAATTTTATCTTCTATTGGAGTTAAGTAATACTTGCGGGGACAAAGCACTAATGATGTTTCTCGCCCGCCGTGACTGACAGAGCGTTTGATAGTTAGTAATCGGAGTAAACAACAATACTGTTCTGTCGGGCTGTATACAGGAGAGTTTTTAATTCTTCTTTACCTAAGAATCTACGTATTTAAGGATTTATTTTGTAAATGAATTTGATAAATCTCTGGTTTTCTGTTGGCTAAATCCGTACCGATTTGACGCAAGGTTTACCAGAATCTCATTTGTCAATGATTATCAAGGAAATGTATCTAGAATATCATTATCATAAATATTCCCCTTTTACAAACAGTGATCTTTTTGGTATCTTATTTTTTTCTGAAACTAGAAAAGTGACCGAATAAATATTCACACTGTAAAAATACATATGTTACAGCATTGAAACATGAATCTTAAAAGATTTCGAGCATTAAAAAAAATCGACTAGTTACATCGTAGATGCATCCATATACCAGTGAGGTAGGGACTTTTTGAACACAGAAAGTTTTCCGTGTGATTGCAGAACTGTAGTTCTCTGGTTAGAATTCGAAAAATTATATTTCATTTGTTAGTAATGTTGGTTGGATGGTTGGGGAGGGGTGCTATTTCTTTCACGAATCAATTCTCCATGATAAAATAACCACATTCCTTGTATTGACTACGCTTCAACAAAAAGTGTCTTGGTCCGTCTCTTTATGTCCTTTTCTTCTTAAAGTAGATGCTAAAAGGTGTGTCATGACCTTAAGCCAAGGTCATTTGGAGAGTTCAAGGTTACAGTTATTATTGAATTTGTTATCAGTAGTAACACTAGAAACTTATACTTGATTCAAAATTAATTGTTATCAAATAAAGTGTTACCAATACGACCCAGGATCTCTTGGACAATTATTCTTCTATGGTTCTCTTTTGTTTTATTTATTGAATTTCTTAAGCATTTGCCAAGTTTTAGTTCCTCTGCCTTCTCTCCTTTTCTAGCCTACTTTTATATCAGTTTCATTGGTTTTCTGCTCGTTAACGCCGTGTGAGACAAAAATGTTGATCAGAAAGGAAGAGAGTGTTCGAGTAATTATCGACAGAACGGTCCTTCTTCAATGAATGATATGTTTTAGGGTATAGACCTAACTTTTGAAAAAAGGTGTTTATCAATATGTGCGGTGAATTCTAGTAATCAATGCTTCCAAAGCCTCCTGTCTTTTTCTCATCCGACATTATTGAATGCAGAATATAAATTAACATACAGCGGAGGTCTGAATACATACATATATAAATGTATTCACACAAAATAATAAAATGTCAAATAATAAAAACAATCTAGATGCCTTGTATTAAAAAGATTTATTGTAACACGGTGTTCAAGGTTGCAATATGGGTTTTTCAATGTAGGACAAAGGCGGTCTTCTTTTCAGAGTTTTTTTTATGTCATTAAATATTCTGGCAGCTCCTTGAATTGATTGTATCGCTATACAGTAAAAAAAAAAACCTTCATAATTCTATCAATCGTAGAGCAGAGGAATATTGATTTGGTCGATCTGTGAGCGGTGGGGCGGAAAGCCATTTACAGCGAACTCAATCTTGAAATATAAAAACTGCACCTGAGTGGAATTGGAAACTAATTTACATACGTCCCTGCTTCTTTTTATGCACAGCTGTGGTTTTTTCTTTCTCTTTTGTAATTTTTCTGTGAGTAAATCAGAGGGTGTGTCTGAAAATAACAATAAAGGACACAGAATTAGCTAATAGTGAGGTGTTAGAGGAACAGTAGCTGGCACAGTTAAGTTTGCCTAACTACCGGTATCTGATCTGCATGTCTAAATCTGTCAAGAAGGAAAAGGATTTGTTAGGTACATGTATTAACCAAAGGTGGATCCAACCCCCCCCCCCCTTTGGTTTGATTTTTAAAAAAAATTATAAAATCAAGGGGAAAAACACCTCTTATTTGTTAGAATTCCTCAGTTTTTTTTTCTTTGAACCTGGACCCCCACAGGGCTTTGCCCTGGATCCACTGGGGGGTTTCAATGCAGCCCCCAGATCCCCTGCCTTCTATTGCCCCCCCCCCCCC
>PRKT01000015.1:1231174-1301757 GCA_003671525.1 Saccostrea glomerata | reverse complement strand
GGGGGGGCAAGTCCCTCCCCCGTTGCCTACAGGCCTATGCATTTGGTAGATACAAAAAGTAACCCCGCCTTAATTCATCTCCTACTTCTAGGGAAGACTTTTTTGTACATATACACTGCATTAGTTGAAATCTTATGCTTATATAGGGCAAACATTTGAAGCAATTTTGAAATTAAAAATGATATAATTAAGAATTTTGTTCAGAAATTCGTGTGAGCTCGACCCTTTACTTACATGTGGATCCTATTTATACATGTACGTGTTTGGTGTATAGCATTGTCGGATTCCGAAATAAATGTCACAATAAATAATCTATGTGTGACCCTTCTGGTCACCGTGGCCAATTATTTCATAGGGCAAAAACTGGGCAGGGAGGCTGTCGTGCAAAACTCGAACATATATACTGTCAATAAAGAATACGAGGGTTACTATTTTTTTAATTTATGATATTTTTTTGACCTTGCAACTATGATGTAACTCACAAAAGAAACAATCAGTTAAGCTTGTTAATTTCAAATGTTACAAAACATTTAATGTACAATTATACTTTAAAGCACTTCTCAAATAACCCGTCTGTATGTAGTTTAGTCAGGTTTCAGGGCGTGATTTTTTAAGACAGATACGTGTACATTAATTGAACCTACTACAATTACAGACAATAAGCATAAATAATGTTAAATTTAATTTAAAATTATCTCAGTTGTAATTATTCAAATGTTTGACAGTGTGTTTGCATTTTCTTAAATATCGATGTAACATGGCTATATAGGCTATATTCCACATTTTAAATATGATTAATCAAGAAATTATTAACATTTTTAACGTATGCAAAAAGATACAAATTATCCTTGTCGTAAACAAAGGGGGAATTTGTCGGACTGCGTCAGATCTGCATATAATTAAAAAATGATGTTGGTAGTTAACTTAACCTGTATATTACATTTTGTCATTTATCATATATATTTATTTTTCAAAATCATTTATCAAAATGAGTGAAAACATCATCCACCAAAAATACATTACTATAGCTGTTTTTTTAATATTTTATTTATCTCTCTGACTTCTTATCTTTTTGTCTTTATGGATAAGATTATTGAACATAATTTTTATTTACTTTTTCAATAGAGTGTGAAAATTTATACAAACCGAAAGTTAGCATTCCTTCAAAGTATGAAAATATTTATGTGCACTATTAATAGTTAATAGTTAGATAAAGAGTAATTAAATAAAAGTATAGCACGCTTCACATATAATTAATTTTTTCTTTTATAAAGTATCTTGAATTAATTTTCGTCCTCCTTGTAAGATAAAACAAAGAGGAGTACGTGGAAGTTATAATAAACAATTTTAAACTTTAGTCTCGACGAAACCTAATCTGCGATACGGCCCTTTTTTACCTATACAGTCACATGGTTAATGCTCAGCCAATCGCTCGTATCGCTCGCACAGCAGGTTAAATACATTAGCACATTTCAATACACACACATCATGGAATATCGAGGAATAATGTGTTGATGTAAATCAGTAGCTAGTGATCAACTCTATTAAATTGATGGAGACTATGTTTCACATAAAATTTTATTCACATGGAGTAAAATTCAAGTTTTAAACTTTGTTGTGGATATTTCTGTGAAAGTATAAAAACATTTTAGTGCGAGTGCTCTGAAACACGGCTATTGGGGCACCTGTTGTACAGTCAAGCCGTACAAGATGATGGAAACACAACCTGTCAGTCTTCACATGAACAATCCGGCGAACGGGGTTTGTATATCTTTTTAGCTTCAGCATTATATGTCATGTTTTATTTGTCCCTATATCATTTGGACACTGTCCAAAACCTAGTTATTTGCTGTTGTAATACATAATATTAGGAGAATATAGGTTGTTGTTTGAGAATCTCTTTGGGTTATTTCGATTTGTGTCATTGGGGTTCAAAATGATTATTTCAGTGAATGTACACGTGTAAATAGTTATAAAGAAACAATGTTCAGATAGTTTTCAGCTTCTGCTACCCTTTGCCACCTTGTCAAATATTTTGGTCAGAAATGTGTACCATCTTGACCCGGAAGTGACCTTCACTTTGGATATTACGCTCATGCGCACATCGACATTTCTGACGTCACATTCAATTCTGCATGTTCACAGGTTTTATGGCAAATGGTGTCCGCTTCCTGTTGAAGGAATATTCTAGTCATTACATCATATCTAGGAATTCTTTTTTCGACATATACCAATTATTCTCAAGGTTCCAGCACATCTATCACCCAAAATGACATGATAAGTCTACCAAAACAGTTTTCACGTCGTCGCACGTGCGGTGGGAACATGGTCGCCATATCTTGGAAATCTGCTTTGTTTACCTGTCTCTGAAACAAAAGAGTAATGTGATATTACGCTCAATTCTAAAAATAGACACCGATTCGTTAAAATAAAGAAGGAATTAATTTCAAAGGAAAGGATTGTGCGAAATGCAACTGAAACAGTATTTCACAGACGGTTTAGTGCAGATTGCCATTGTTCTTAGTTTGTTGCGTATTGATCTCAATAGTTACTTGAACACCAATTATGTGAACTATCCGGAAGTTCAAGAGTTAATTCTTGGACAGACAGCAGTGTATACACAGACAAGTTTTCATAGAAGTAGGTTAGAAAACCAGTATTCGGGGTATGACCATCTGAAGACTTTAGAAAATGAAGCATCTATCCTACAGGATCTCCGTTCATTAAGTCGTTTTGCTAGTCATCAAGTTACAAGACAACAAGGAATAACCACATTTCTTGTTGGAATTTCTAATGGAGGAGGTCATCTTTTGACAAATTCTCAAGAAACGCAATCTGCAAATGTGGAAAATAATGACAGTGTGTCTGCAACAACAGAACAGTCAACTGAAAATGCACAAGAGGAGGACAATGCAGTGTCTCAAGAAAATGAAGAAGTTGTTCTAGTTCAAGTGAATGCAGAAAACCCTTTAGCAGTAGATCCTTCTTTTGAGGTGAAAATGGAAATCAGTTCATGAATTGTGTTGTCATTCATAGCATATGTAGATTCTCTTAGATTATTTTCTCCCAATTATTCTTACCTTGTTCAGTTTATCAAATGTATTTAAACAGATGGAAAGTGATATGCTGCAGAATATGCCAGATTTATCATTAGAATCAGTTTTTAATTGTCATATTTGCGTTGTGGGGATTTTGTACTTCGATCTTGGTTGAAGCAAAGTTTTACCCTCCGACAGTCTGTATTAGTGGTTTTCTTAAGCTGTTGGCCTGTTGCATTTATACCTCTTGTTTTTGATGACCTATTCATATTTATGTATTCTTAAATAAATATATGTTTGAAATACCAGTACTATAATAAGAGTTGAGCCCTCCCCCCGAAAAAAATTCTTATCTGAAATGATCTGTAGTTCAACTAATGTAATGAAAATTTGACACAGAAGGATTTAGATTAATACAATGACCACGATCTACAATTTATTTTTGTTTATTTTTTTTTTTGTGTTATGCATTTTCGGGTAAATATTGCCTTGATCTTTGACTTGGTTGCTGTGGATATTTTGTTTAGAATTTATGCCAATTTCATAATTTCACACCCTGTCAGTAGGTATATACATGAAAATGGAGCATTTTGAGCTTTCTTATTTCTAAGAAATTTTCCTTATACATGTACAAATTTCTTGCTAGTATTCCTTCTATTTGACCTCTTTAAATGTATATCTGTCTTTATATTTCTAACTATAACCATGATAACCTCGTTTTATAATAGTTAGCATTGACAAGTATATGTTAAAGAAAAACTGGAAATTGTTAGGAATCATGAATAAGCAGTGATTTTCTCATTACTGGTATTTGAAAAGGTTGAGTTATTGTGCAATTATGACAAGTATTGCATTTGATTGGTTATAAGGAGATTTTAATATATAAATACAAGAAGTTAAATTTTTTTTAACTTCATTTTAACCAGATAATATGTGGAATAGGTTTATTTGTCTTACTTTCTGCTATAGTTTGGCAAGACTTCTTCAGTAGTCAGTACTGAAACAATTTTAATAAATGTTATTTGTTTGAATATTTTGGCAAGGACAATCATGATTGCAGCAATTAAAGTAACGGATATCATAAGATCTTGAAAGGCCTGATGTTACTTTAATAAATGTAACAATGTGTAAAAAGATAACAAACTTTTCCTGAAGTAAAAATAATGTTCAAAACCTTAACGCTTAAAAAGGTAATTTTAAAAGTTTAGAAGTTCTGTTTCTTATAGATAATCGTTTTGAGGAAGTGTCATGGGTTGTAGCTTTATTCTATTTTTATTGCATGGTTGTTGATGGGACTGCCTAGAATGTGGGAGAATTGTCAAGGCAAATAAGACTAGTTTATGTCTTCAGTCATGAGTCATATGATCCTTAATTATACAGTTGTAGTCAGATTATTAGACATGAAAAATAAATAGTTTGTCGTGTTAAAACATCTTCTCCACATCACTGTAAAGTTAAATTCAATATTGTTCATTACGAACTAAAACAGAATTAAATAATATCATGTGTCCAGTTTGTTTGAACATTTATGATAATAAAAAATTACCTTACCTACCCAAAATATAAATTTTTTTTTAAATTTATGTATTAAAATTTTGTGTGTTAGTGTGTTTAGGAGTGAAAATTAGTAAATTGTGCATCAGTAGGCTTAAGAATAAATTCTTAATTATTTACTGTTGATACCAATCCAAATTTTGCTTGTAAAAACCAATAGTATGGTGACTTTTTTATCGACTGTTTTCAACTGGCACATGTATTTAAATATATTGTCATAATTTTGTTTAATTTAAAATCATCTGCTTCATTTGTTCCTAGTCCTAGTTCATTGATATCATTTTATGCTCATTTTGCTGTAAGTAAAGGGCAGTCATACAGTTTAAGTTCAAAGGTAAGGTTCGTGGATATTAATTATTATAAAAAGGTTTTGAATCCTAAATCTGTAAAAATAGTATATCTTGAAAGTTAGTGGTAGATTGATTATATTTGTGGAAATATTCTTATAACAGTACCCTATAAAAAGATGAATTTCTTAAATTTCTTAATTTTCATTTATAAGGTTAATGAATATTGATTTTATCACAGCAACCTTACTAACTGTTAAGCATTAAGAAAATGTTTCTGACATCTTAATTTTCATATTTGACTTGAGATATCCCAAACCCAAGCAAAATAATGTGTCTGATATGTATCTAATATATTTCTGTCAACAAATTGCAATACGCTGGAATATCAATATTATCAGGACAGCCGTAGTAATCAGCTAGTTATGCATGTTTTTTGAGCTGTCAAGGTTTGTGTTTAATAAACATGCTAGAATGATAATACAGTATAACTTCTTTAGTTCGAGTTATTCAACAAATTCCTTGTACAGATATAACAAATTGTGGATATAGCAAAAGAATTTCATGGGTCCCAGTGACTTTGTTATAATCAAGTTTTACTGTATTTTTCATTTTCTAAAATGACCATGATGACTGGAGGAATTACTAATTCCTGCCTCTTTAGGCATGACTATCTTCAGAAACCAAGATAGATATGGTATAGGAAAAGTTGGAAACGACTAGCTAAAAATGTTATTTTAAAATTTGCATTTTTCCTGATATAATTTGAATTATAAACTATTCAAACTCTGCATAGATATTTTAAATTTTGAGATTATACAGTTTCACTCTTAGACTAAATGTTAGCAGAGTGCACCTATGGAATGAGAATGTATTTATGTATTCTTTATGATTTTGTCAGTGGTAAGAAATATTGTCAGCATGCATTAAGAGAATTGAAATACTTCAGAAATATACAATGACTTGGCCTTGGTCATAACAATAGCAAATAATCAGAAAAAGTGGATTAATTAAGTTATGTAAGAGGAACTCAAGAGGGTTTCTTAAAGGTCTTGGAGATTAGGATAAAAATCCAAATTCGAATTACAATGTGAAGTCTCGGTAATTAATGGTGATGGACATTGCCTGGAATAGTATTCTCAAGTGCAATTTATTACTTTGATGCAAGACTTGAAAGGGGGGGGGTAGATTTGTTTGACTTTCACTGCATAAAATTTAAAATTCCTCCTGCTCTATATTTCTTACAAGAATTTATACATTTAACATGCTATATGTTAGGACCAGTATTTATATATTCTCTTTATGCCTGATCATATGAATTTTTATTTCTGTTTATTCTGAAATCTGAATTCTTTGTATTTAAAAATTTATATAGTATGTGTATGTATTTTTAAAATCTTTTTTCCCTTAATAGACAGGTTTTTTTTTATGGTTAATATCACTCTAAACTGAAAAGAAATCTATAATTGATGAAGAAGGAACATTCCCAGGTTGTTAAATTTTGGATATCCCACTGTCAAAGGTTGTTGAGTTGTGAAGTATTCTGAATACAGCAGAAATCACCTAAGGGAATAGTCACTTGAGATCCTCATTAATGTGCAAGTTGAATCTTGTCATCATGTGTAATATTTTGAATGGAAGTATAGCCATTTAAAAAAAAAGTATTGTATGCAGAGCACAGGTTTTGAATATTTTATTTACATGAGCACGTTGAGAATTGTTCTGTACAGGGTTGTATGGCGGTAGCAGCCGAGATCAATAGAGTTTAGCGCTAGGAGTTGTTTTTTAGGTCACACTGTTGTTGCCAGAACTTGGGATTTTTTTATTCTCCTGGTATGAAGGAGGTCAGTGGTTTGCTTGTGTTGTATTACATATTGGATAATGATGTGATGAGCTTGATCAGTCAAGCTAGACCGATTTACCTATGGTTTAACCGAACTAGTTCACTGCTGTAGAAGGAGCCAATTTAATACACTACAATAGTTACACACAAACCTTCATTTACAGGTATAATCCGTGGGTTGGTGCCGCAGGCATTCGAAATAGAAAATTGACATTCATTAAATTGTTGTTTGTTAGTTTAGACTTTGATGGATGGGATGGAATACAGTGAATAATATTGCTCTTTGTGATCAACTATTGAAAACAAGAAAGGGTGTTTTTTAACATTGCCATGCTAAAACTTGACTGATCTCTAAATGCTATGAAAATTTTTGGACACAAATTGTTCAGTTTGTGTTTTATGATCCACTTTCCTATGATTCTTATATATATTTCTTTCCATACCTAAGTTGAGCTGGGTAAAAAAAAAAACACTGAATGCCTCAAAGTACCTTGTGAATATTGAATAAACCTGGTGTAGTTCAAAGCTTTCATGACTAAAAATAAAGCAAGCCCTGTACTTTGATAAGGAAACTCAAATCGTCAGGATTTTTATCTCCTGGGTTTTTCTGTTGCATAATTTCTGTAATCTAAAATGACATTAAATACAGTTTTGTGTCAGTTGATACGAGTATGTCATAGACAGAGCCTTGTGTTGTTATATAATTGGTATGCACCAAGGCACACATGAAAATATATATTACAAAATGTGTACATTGTTATAGGTTTATCATATAAACTTAATTTCACATCACACATATTTCATAAATGTGACATTGAAATGTTTATAATGTAAACAATATTTTTGAAGTTCTATATTTGTATTAAAGAAACATGCATGAAATGCTGCAAGTATGTAAAGAAAAATGTTTCAGGTATGGAGAAATTAAAATTTTATTGAATTGTGTTATGCAGGATTTGGACCTGATAGACGTACTATGGCGCCAAGACATAGATCTGGGGGTGGGGAAGGAGATGTTCGACGTCAATCTCCGAAGAGAACTCGAGCGAGAACGAGAAATCGAGCTACAAAAGGAAAGACAGAAAGTGAGTTCAGATTGTGTACTAGAGACAGATTGGAATAAATAAATTTATAGAAACTGGTTAAAACCTCTTGATGAAATAATTTGGAGTTGCATTAAAAATGTAAACCTTATTTAAATGCACATTCAAGTAAAGTATTGAAATTTTGTGTAATACAGCAAAAAGATAGAGAACTATTGCAAGCCAAACTAGAAGAGCAGCGAAGACGCAGAGAACAGCAATGGATGGCAGAGAATTTTATGAGGGATGGAGAAACAGGTCAGACACGTTAACAAAACAAAATTAAGATACAGAAAAATGTATGGATTAAATTCATTAGTCAATACAATTCGTTCTAATTCAAATTTGCGAACATTGCGATAAGAGTTGCATTTACTATATATTAGAGAAAAGTTTTTCAAAATGACAATTGTTTTATACAGGTGAATGGGTGCCACTCAATGGGAGAAGAACATCTCAGCCCATGAGTTCCCCTTCCATGGTTCCCCCAAACATGTCTCCTCAAGTATCCAATGTGCCCCCTCCCAATGTAACAAATATTCAACAGAATAACCCCCACAGTATGAATCAGACAAGCCAGTTTCAGGTGAGAAGATACTGAGATTTTGAAATTTTCTTACAAATGCATTTGTGCAGATTGATAAGTATTTGTTGCAAAAACTTTTACTTCATTTACAATATTTTTAATGCTATTTTATTCGATTTTCAGAATTACCAATCTTATGAAACTGGAATGCCGGTGATGAGCAACCCAATGCAGCCACATCTAAATGTGCTTGAGAATGACTATCACATTCCCACATCTAACCAGAGTTACCAGCATCAACTGGCCTCCCCCTCCCATCAGCCATCCCCCTCACATATCACGTCCCCCCTACATCACATGTCCCCAGACCAGAACCACCTTCAGAATTACAGTTACAATCAAACTCAACAACAGGTATACTTTATTGAAAAAATTCCAATTTTTCAGTTATATTGTAAATATGAGTTAATGCAAAACCAGTTTTCAAATGTGTATGCATATGCCTGAAATGTTTTAAAACAGAAAAAAGCAAAGGAAACAATGAAAACAACAGATGTTAATTTTGACAATTTTTTAAAGCTTCATGCATATTTGATACAGTGAAAATGTATTTCAACTTTCTTTAATATGTTGGGCATAATTTTCCAGAGTCAAGGTAGCTATCGCCCCCAGGAGAACATGACCCAAGCCCAGTACCCCCAGGCTGCCAACAGAGGCTATGGTACCAACAATTCTCTGGAGGAGACCTGGATGGACCTGGTCAACATTCTGGAGCTGCCCAGTAATGATTCTAATAACGGCATGGTGAACAATATGAGTACCAGTGTCGGCATGATGCCCCCACAGAATCATTCCAATGCCTTGATTCAGAACGTCACAATGCCCACTCCAATCAACAATACTGTCAACACAAACACATTTGAACCACGTAAGCAGTGTTATACAATTGGTGGCAAAAATCATTAAGTATTTTACAGTTCGAAAATTTAAGTCATTTCTGTACACAAAAACAAGAAATTTTATTTTCTGAACAGTTATCTATATTCAGAAGAATAATCATATATTTTCATTTTCATTGATGGCATAATTTCTAAAATAGTTTTGTTGATACATATACTTTTATTTTTTAGAAACGAGAAACAACTTCACATCAGCTCCCCCTAGTGAGGGCTGTTCCTCTCCCTTGGAGTGGGACCCTGCCAACATGCTGTTTAACAACAACAGTGCTGGTGCTGAACAGAGTTCTAACTTGACTACCCAAGTGGATGACATCCTCTCCAATATCATTGATGAAGGACTGGATGACCTCAACATTACAGAGATGGCCCTTGAAGAGGGTAAGTTTGTCACCTGTGATCTGGGGGAAATACAATAGTCAAAAGTTGCACCTTTGACAAGCTTTACATTGAAAAGTTTTGTGTGAAATTATGAAATTAAAACGGTATTTGTCAGTCCTTAATTCAAAGACAAAACAATAAGAAATAGAAAAGGGAAGTGCAGTTCGTAATTATTACTTGTGCAGTAATGAAATAAATTTCTTTGATAGGTCTGGGCTCCTCCATGCAGATGCTTGATGATGCAAGCAGTGAGTCAGGAATTTCTATGGGCAGCTCTGGAGGCTCTCCTTCCCAAGTAAGTCTCTTAAAAATCTCTTTTCTGCATTCAGCTGTGGGACATACACTTCTATATTTGATAACTGAGAATTTTCAGATTTTGTCAGATATTCTTTATGTTTCGTTTGTTTATGATAAAAAGTAAACTAAGTCAATGTTTACAGTGTCTTCTACTTTTATTTCCAGGACCAGTTTAGTGAGGGAGCCATGTCCCCCTATGATGGTATGGAAGGTGGGGCAAGAGGTGGTGGAGATTTTGGTGATGGCACCCCAGACTTTGGAAAGAGACCAAGGAAGTTTAGTTTCAATGGTGGATTTAACTACAATGAGAATGGAGGAGAGTCTGCCCAGTCCAACTATTCCTCATCTTCAAACGACACAGATTATCACTACCGTCCATCCAGTGCAAATCATATCAGACATAACCATTCTTACCCACTGCAGCCAGGCCAGGAACCTCGCGAATACAAAAAATACACCATCTCGGACAAGCCTAAACAAAAGGGGCCTCACTGTAGGGACAAAAAGAGACTTGAAGATCTTAAGGTCCCCTTATCAATGGATGAGATCGTGGACTCTCCTGTTGAAGAGTTTAATGAATTGCTTACTCGTCACAAGCTGTCCGAGTCCCAGCTTCAGTTGATCAGAGACATTAGACGACGAGGCAAAAACAAAGTGGCTGCGCAGAACTGCAGGAAGAGGAAAATGGATGTGATCGTCACTTTGGAAGATGAAATGACCCAACTGAAGGAATCTCGTGAGAGACTTATGGCAGAGAGGCAGATGATTGACAAGCAAACACGAGACATGAAGGACAAATACAGTGCCCTATATAGAGAAATATTCCTATCTCTACGGGACGAACATGGCCGACCCTACGACCCTGCTTTATTTTCTCTCCAGCAATCCAGTGATGGAAATGTTTTCCTTGTGCCTAAAAACGTTACATCTGAGGAGCAAATGGAAATGAACAAGAAGATCAAAGAAGAGCGAGAAAAAGATTCACATTAGAGGACCAGCACTCTGTGTTTGGTGTTGAAATCCACTAAATGCACTTGATCTTTAGTTGAGATAATTTGCACTTTTTCCTTATTTTTGGAAACTGAGAATTTAATTTTTTCAAAATCTGTGATGAAATTAAGTGCTAGAAAACCTTTACTCAGGAACAAAGAAAGTTTTCTAAAATTCTTCTTAATTTATGAAAGTTTTTTTTTTGTTTGTAATGAAAATAGAGATGGCCAATGCCTTTAAATTTTGGCATACAAATCTCTTTAGGGTGTAAGGTTTGAGTAGTTGAAACTAACAATTAAGTCCCGGTGGTGTACAACCAAAGAGTAAAATATTGGAAACAAGCAAATTAGATATTAAAATTAATATCCTCTGGGTATTGTGCTAAAGCAGTTTGAGATGTTCAGACAATTTGCCAATAGGGTATTTAAAGTTGGGAACAGAAGGTTTTCAGCACGTAAAACAGGAAATCAAGGTAGCTTTTGTTCAAAATGTACGACAATTGTGTCATAGAAGTGCTGCCAATTTAGTTATCAGTTAAAGTCCTACAAGTACATGTACATTTCAACAACAATAAGACCAGGTCAAAGGGGAAATTCATTAGGACTTAAAATTATCTTGATTAGATTGGTCTTTTGTTACGTATAGTGCGGATCTGTTGTTTTAAATGCTTATTAGATTCAAGCACTCCTATATGCTTTGTTATGTTTGATTATTATATAACAGATATTCATCATCAAGGAGTTATTAGATTTGAAAGATTTCGAATTTGTCATGCACAAATGGAGATCAGCATAACTTATCATTTTTTGTAGAACTTATTTGACATAATAGGTTTGTTTTACTGCCATCAGAAATTACTGTATAACCTAGAGCCTTCCACTGACTTTCCTCTCTTTCTCTCTGTTCTGTATACAAATATTTATTACTTTTAGACTATTTAATCACTGCATGTGAAGAATAAACAGGCCAGGTATTGGTCAATATCCTTAAAAAATAGAAACAAAGTCTGACTAAGTATTCACATCATACCAAGTTCGAATCTATGGGTTTTAAAAAGAAATTGCAATTTATTTTTTTGTATTGATTAAATGCTTTTATCACAAAGTGATGTGATAAAGAAAAATTTATTTCTGTTTTTCATGTGTGTATACTGATGTTATCTCTAAGTTATGGATCATTGTCAAGTTCTCATGTTTGCTGTTTGTTTTTTGTCTCTCATACTTTGTATGCATATCATTTGGAACCCTTCATTAGTTTGCATTGTTCGTAAAACATTCATGATTTATAACATTCTTTAACCTGATTTATACCAGGATACTGAGAATTATGTGTTATGTTCCAGGGTCTGGCTTTGTATATTATTATATTGTTGTTATACACTACCCCCTTGTGTCTTTTACTTTGACGGAAATCAGAGTCTTACCACCTATACTGTGGTTGGATCATTAAAAGTGCTCTCTATTGATGTCCAAGCCTCTGATGCTTACAACTATTTATAAAGATAAAAGGAAGTGTTAAAAACACTGTTTTAAATGTTATGTAACCTAGTTATTTTCCCAAAGAATTTTTTTTTCCAAACTATTGCAATTGAAGATATGTTTTTGTTTTAAATTTGTGAATTACAACTATTAGTAAGCAGATTATGCATCAAAGTGTTTGTTGGATTAAAAAGTCATACATTAAAATCAAATATTGTGTAACACGCAAGTTTTAAATTTTATAACGATGGAATGTCTTTCTGCATTTAAGTGTAATATTCACAGCATTCTTCTGTTTTTTTTCCCTGTGTGATTGTTAATGAGTATAAAATTGATATCGTCTCACAAGTTACGGTTGTTTATAGCTGTATTCATCTGAATAAAAGTATTCATCTGAATAAAGTATATTTTCTGTACAAATCTCTTATGACTCCTGTTTTCAAATTGGAATTGTGATACAATATATCATATTGGAATAAATTTATGAATCATTGTACAGATGTACAAAATACAGAAACCAGAGTTTGGTCATTAGAGAGATTGAAAACAGAAGTTTTCATCCTAGTGAGGTTTACGAGACAACAAAAACCCTTCAGTTTATACGGACAAAATTTTTTGAGCGTCATTCCTGAGCTTTCTCCTATGCAATGGAGGGTCTAAATATGTATTTTTCAAGGAAAAACTTCATGGAGAATATTAAATGTTTGTGCTTGCAAGCCACTTAGCACACTTTTAAGATCAATGGATCAAATTCCTTGAATAAATGTAATTTTGTGCATTTGGATTTGACAAAAAGAAAAATGTGGTCTTTTAAATTTGTCCCAAATTTTATCCTTGCATGGCCAAGATGTACTAAATTAAGACACAATGACATATACTGTATAATTAATCAAGGTCTAAACTCCATGTTTGGTAAAAGGGAAAAATCATGGAGAAAGAATTGGTCACTGTAGGATTTCTCTTTTTTTTTTTTTTTTTTTTTTATACAAATTGTTGTTGAATGACCTCAATGGTCAGCAACTAGGTTTATTAAAATAGAAAACAAGTTCTATGAATGATTTTTATGTTATATCTGTATCACATTCTTACGGAAGCGTACATATATTTTTTTTTTCAAGTTGCAGCAATACGCTTCCGTACATTCTTAGTCATGATATGTTCCTTCAATTTTTTTTTAATTCATTTGATTTATAAGAAAAAATTGGTGCTTCACACCAATATTCTCCAAATTTACGGTTCCTAGAGAGCTTAAGGATGTACATATAGTACCACTCTTCCATTTGGTTTTAATTTCCCAGTGTCAGTGCCTGAAAGGTTCTTTCTTGAATTTCAATCTCAATATATTGCTTAGGCTTGAAACTGATAGTGCTATAGTTTGATTTTTATGGCCCTTTCAACTTGTAAATCTGCATTTGCAATTAAGTGATGAATCTGATATACCTTGTCTCCAGAGTTTACCTTGATCCCTTTAGAATTCAGAAGTGGAACTTTAATCCAGTCCCAATTAAAAGATTATTTTTAAATCTCACTCATCAAGATACTATTTTTTTTTAAACTCTCAAGAAAAGAAGAATTGATTGAAAGATCATCGATCTAGAAAGACCAAAAAAATAGAAGAATTAGTTTTAAAGAGTTAGTTTTAATGTGGTTTCTAACTGTTCAGTTTATATTGCCAAACATCATAATGAAAAAATTCCATTATCAATCCTTGTACCAAACATTTTAAAAACTGTTTATAACTTGTGTAACTGGAAGGACGAAAATAAACGACTGGGCTGGGAATTAGAACCAAGACTCTTGTACCTCTGACCTGAAGTATTACATGTATGTGCACAAAGAGGGATAACTCTATCACACAATAGCACAACTGCTGATCGTCTCCTGGTTAGCCAACTTGGCAAAGTCCTGTTCACTCCTCTAAATTAAAGGAGAATAGATTGTTTCCATGCTTGAATCAATCCAAGTTACTAGACTATATACTGTATACCGGAAAATTTTCGCCCCTTTCGCCCATACAAAGGTTAGGCAAATTTAACTGGCGAATTCAAAGAATACAGTATAAGTTCTCAAACAAAACTGTTACTGGGCGAATTTAAAATGGTGCAAAATTGTTTCCAAGTGTGAAAGGGCGAAAATAACCCTGTATACAGTATACCTTTGAAGAAAAATTCTTTTAATCGATATTCATCTTATGGTAGCAAATTATGGAGGGGACCCTAAATATAAATATGTCAAACTAGATACAACATTAATGTTAATTAAATCTAAAGAGCAGGATAAGTATATCTAGCATGCTTAAGTTAAAAGAGGTGAATTTAAGTATCAGAAAAAAAATATATCAATAAATGTGAAGTATGAGTGGCAATACTTAAGGAATACTGTCAGATGTTTTGGTTTCATGACGATGATCCGTTGATTGGCTTGCATGATAATTTGCATAAACACCAAAGGAGTTTAGATTTAGACAAGCCAATCGATTGAAAATTGTTATGAAACAAAAAGAATCAGTTCATTATTCCTCAAAACTTCACTAGAACCTTAATAGGTACATATTTAGACAAAAATATTCAAAGCATTTTTAAAAATAGTGATTTAATTAACTTTTCTTGGCTTTATTGTTAATTATCTGTATTATTGCAAATAGGTATATATGCATAAGGTACATGTTGAACAATTTTTCGCTAAGTACACTTTATAAGGGACAAAAAACAAAACTATTGCACCTGTACATAAAAGTATAGGAAAGGAAATTCATTATTTTGAATAACAAAATTAAAAAGCTTTTGATTTTTTTTTCTTAAAGTAACAAAAAAACATTCTGCACAAAATCTAAATGTTGACAAATATTACATCCATGTATGCACTTAATTCTAAATACATAAATATTAGGTCATATGTAAATCATGATCATTTATAACAATCAAAGAAAAATCATACAATAAATGACTTGAATATCAATATCACAGAAAGAAGATAAAAATTTTGTATAATATCAGATGTTGATCAGTCAGTACAGAGAATTTTCAACTCCCCCATCTTTAAAACTCTCTCCAGGAATGGTGAAACTCAGACATTTTGTTGCAAGCAGCAGGTTTGGGAGATCCCTGTAAATAAAATTAAACAGAACTTTTGTAAAGCAGTCATCATTCACATTTTACTGTAAGTTAATTCTGTCACTCATGAATAAGTCATTTTTGCCTTCACATATTATTTTTTTGTCTTATATTCATTACTTTTAAAATGAAATGTTGAAAATATAAAAAAAAAAAAAAATAGGAAATCTCCAGCTGCTCTCTTGTGTAAAAAGGAAAACAAGAGGCCCATCAGCCACAATGCTCACCTGAAACATTTTGGCCTTACTGTTTTTTTTTAAATCAGATTTTCCCCCATGCAAAATTTTCATTCCATTAAATTGTGGCCCACCCTAGAATCTTCACTATCTCAGGATGCTTCGAAATAAGTTAAGGTATTTCTTGTTTTTCAATGTAGAACTTTGATTCCCTGTTGTGGTACAACTCTATCCCTGGGGATCATGATTTAAACATTTTAGGATCTACAATACCTCAGGAAGCTTCCACATAAGTTTCAGCTTTTCTTGCCCAGTGATTCTCAGGAAGAACTGTTTATCCTATTATTTATATCCCCCTTGGAAGGGGGCTTGGCCCTTAATTTTAATAATTCATATTTCCCTTCTCCCAAGGATTCTTTGTAACAACTTTGATTAGATTTGCCCAGTTGTTCTGGATAAGAAGTTGAAAAAGTGAAAAGTTTGCAAATGAACGAACAGATATTAACTGGATGATGAACAATGAGTGAACAGAAAAGCTCACTTGAGCTTTCAGTTTAGGTGAGCTAAAAAGTGCTCACCTTGTAAGTATCACATATAAGCTTAGTCAGATCTGCCTCTGCTTTCTTTTCTATATCTTCTGTGTGAACCTGGAAAAGATTAAAAGAACATTGTAAATAAACAATCTATAATCTATAGCTTATACTTTTTTGTCTTCTAAAATATTTATTTGATTAAAATCAGATTGCTAAAATATCTTCTTAGGACATTACTTTATTAGGTCATACTTGAAGGAAAATATAGTGAGAATACACAATAATGAAATCATTGTAGGGATATAACACATTTGCACAAAAGTTGACATGGCCTGATGCTTACTCCATTCAATGTGACCCAGGGGACATATTTATGGGGTGGGTTGAGTGCATTTGTCTTCAGAGCCATTTCATGTTCCAGGCTATTTCCCAGTTTACTGGTGGAGCACTCCAAGATAGGCTTCAGGTCAATACCTTGACTCTTGGCACACTGGTCAAATAAAATATAGACATTTGCAACATCTTGTGAATAAGCAAATTCAATCTCTTCTGAGAGCAAAGGCTTGATAAACATAACAGAATTTATAAATATATAATAAATAAAACTAATGCAGGAAATTACAATATACATGTACTATCAGACTCAATGATATTGACAGTTTCTTCCAGAGTAATCATTACTGTACTAACTTTGTTTGCTGAGAATTTTGGTGTTCCAAACTGATCATTTTCAATGCAGCTGATGAAAGGAAAGTAACTGGAGATATTCTTCAGTATATGAATAGCACAGGTCTGAAAGTAAAAGAAAATTCAGCCAGGTTTGCTTAGTACTGGGTTTACAGGAGTATGTCTACCCATGTTACAGATGAGGATCACTGGAATACAGATGTAATATGTCTACCTAACAGTATGTTACAGAGAAGGACTCCTGGGATTTCACGAGTATATCTACCTATGTTATAGATAAAGACTCCTGTACAGGAGTGTGTCTACCTATGTTATAGATAAAGACCCCTGTACAGGAGTGTGTCTACCTATGTTATAGATAAGGACTGCTGTACAGGAGTGTGTCTACCTATGTTATAGATAAGGACTGCTGTACAGGAGTGTGTCTACCTATGTTATAGATAAGGACTCCTGTACAAGAGCATGTCTACCTATGTTATAGATAAGGACTCCTGTACAGGAGTATGTCTACCTATGTTACAGATAAGGACTCCTGTACAAGAGTGTGTCTACCTATGTTTTAGATAAAGACCCCTGTACAGGAGTGTGTCTACCTATGTTACACATAAGGACTCCTGTACAGGAGTATGTCTACCTATGTTACAGATAAGGACTCCTGTACAAGAGTGTGTCTACCTATGTTTTAGATAAGGACTCCTGTACAAGAGTATGTCTCCTATGTTATAGATAAGGACTCCTATACAGGAGTGTGTCTACCTATGTTACAGATAAAGACTCCTGTAAAGGAGTATGTCTACCTATGTTACACATAAGGACTCCTATACAGGAGTGTGTCTACCTATTTTACAGATAAGGACTCCTTTACAGTAGTTTGTCTACCTATGTTACAGATAAGGACTCCTGTACAAGAGCATGTCTACCTATGTTTTAGATAAGGACTCCTGTACAAGAGTATGTCTCCTATGTTATAGATAAGGACTCCTATACAGGAGTGTGTCTACCTATTTTACAGATAAGGACTCATGCACAGGAGTTTGTCAACCCATGTTACAGATAAGGATTGCTAAGTGTACAGGAGCATGTCTACCTATGTTACACATAAGGACTCCTGTACAGGAGTATGTCTACCTATGTTACAGATAAGGACTCCTGTACAGGAGTATGTCTACCTATGTTTTAGATAAAGACCCCTGTACAGGAGTGTGTCTACCTATGTTACACATAAGGACTCCTGTACAGGAGTATGTCTACCTATGTTACAGATAAGGATTGCTAAGTGTACAGGAGCATGTCTACCTATGTTACACATAAGGACCCCTGTACAGGAGTATGTCTACCTTTGTTACAGATAAGGACTCCTGTACAGGAGTATGTCTACCTATGTTATGGATAAGGGTTCCTGGCTTACAGGAGCATGTCTTCCTATAGTACAGATAAGGATTACTGTACAGGAGTTTCTCCACTTATGTTACAGATAAGGACTCTTGGGCTTACAGGAGAATGTCTACTTATGTTATAGATAAGGAGTACTTGGCTTACAAAAGTGTGTCTACCTTTGTTACAGATAAGGAGTCCTGAGCTTACAGGAGAATGTCTACTTATGTTATAGATAAGAAATTCCTGAGCTTCCAGGAGTACTTGGCTTTCAGGAGTGTGTCTACCTATTTTACAAACAAGGAATGGAGTATATCTGCCTCTGTTAAAGATAAGAACTCCAGGGTTTATTGGAGTATGTCTTCCGAAGTTACAGTTAAGGACCGTTGGCTTTCAGGAGTGGGTCTTCCTATGTTAGAGATAGAAACTCCCCGGGATTTAAGGAGTATGTCCACCTATGTTACAGATATGGACTCCTGGGATAAAGGAGCTTATGTACCTTGGTTACAGATAAGGGCTCCTAGGCTTACAGGAGTATGTCTATCTATGTAACAGATATGAACTCCTTGGAATTACAGGAATATGTCTACCTATGTTACAAATAAAGACTCCTGTGCAGGACTGTCTACCTATGTTACAGATAAGGACCTCTTGGATTACAGGAGCATATCTGCCTATGTTACAGATAAGGACTGCTGGGCTTACAGGAGAATGTCTATCTACGCACAGATAAGGAGTCCTGAGCTTACAGGAGTATGTCTACCTATGTTACAGATATGGACTCCTTGGATTACAGGAGTATGTCTACCTATGTTACAGATAACGAGTATTGAGCTTACAGGAGTATGTCTACCTATGTTACAGATAAGGACTGCTGGGCTTACAGGAGTATGTCTATCTATGTAACAGATAAGGAGTCCTGAGCTTACAGGAGTATGTCTACCTATGTTAAAGATATGGACTCCTTGGATTACAGGAATATGTCTATCTATGTAACAGATAAGGAGTCCTGAGCTTACAGGAGAATTTACCTATGTTACAGATATGGACTCCTTGGATTACAGGAGCATGTCTACCTATGGTTACAGTTATGGATTCCTTGGATTACAGGTGTATGCTTCTCGGTGTTACTTACCTCAATCAGGTTTCCCACACATTCATCCTCTCCATGCTGACAAGTATATTTCCACTGACCAGTTTCATCCTTTGTTTCCTACAACAAAATAAAGTAAAAGACTAGCTATATATTAAAATTATATTTCAAGTTCAATGCTTAATCAACTTTTTCAAACACTCTCAACTGAAAGTATTGCAAATTTTCATTAAAAACAATGCTACATGCAGTATACTATTTTTAGTTTCTGGTCTTTTATATATAAAAATTGGCATAACGGAACCATAATATGTTCATATATCTAATTATATGTAGAGAATATTATGTACAGTATTACCTTCAAAATTTTCATATTTAATACATATAACAGTAATCAATCTCTCTCTCTTTCTCTCTTTCGATCCCTTACCCACAAATGTAAGGGTGCACAAACACAGACACAAATGCACAGATAATTACCCTTGCATTCCCATATGGCACAAGTGTAAGATTTATGATTTCCCCTATGTCATTGTATGTTTTAGTCAACTGTTTACGGAAAAAGTTCTTGCAATCTGGACACAAGGATTCAAAGTACAGTGTGAGTTCCACCTTATCTGCCCTGCCCTTGGACTGATAATAGTGACTGCATTGCTCAGTCACCTGAAGAAATAAAAAAAAAATTACCACATTATTTCAGAACAACAAAAACATGCTTAATATTTTACAGGCTGTTAAGTTTCAATTAGAACATCTATATATTGGTAACAATTTCCACCCTAGAATAGTTTTAGCATTTATTTCTATTTGTCTTAAAAGTACAATTTTAAACAACCCATAGATATTACAGATGATATCAATTTGAAGTTAAAATCACCACTCTTGGAAAAGTTTGTATATGTTATACCTACAACTGCATGAAATTAAAAAGCTGTGCAGTCATGTGCAAGCATGTTCTTGGTTTAATATCTCTTACTTTCAAATATTTACATTTGCAAATGTTTTCCTTTATATAACACTACTGAAAGCAAGCGTTTTTATAACTGTATAAATACCGGTACGGGGTCAAGAGGTCATAGATGTTCGTATGGATAAACGTTCGACGTAATTTTTCAGTGACGTCATAAAGGGTCGACGCGCGTTCAGTGGATTACATACATTCCGTTGGGTTTGAAAAATAATGCATTTCACACGTTAAAAGTCACAATCGGGCAAATTTAAAGTATGAATAAGTCACAAATGTAAATATAAGTAATAAGGTATCATTTTTTTAGTTTTATTGGGATGTAAAACGGGTTAGCACATGATCAAATCTTCCATAAAGCCCTTCAGGCTTTATGGGATTTGATCATATGACCAACCTGTTTTACATCCCAATAAAACTCAAAAAATGATACCTTATTTCTTAAATGATTACCAGTTTGAAATGTCTATGTATGATGACTTGATACCAAATAAATATAAATAAATAATTATAGCTTCATTGGTTATAAGTGTAATGGTTTAGGTCGTTGACTGACTTGGGTAGCTCAGTGCCAGTGGTTAGAGCATGTGAAGAGTACTTGAATAGCAATTCAGGTGTTTGAGGATCATTAAATGTGGGATTCGTGCAAGAGGCAGTCAACCCAATACCATGAACTAAGAAATAAACTGGTATAAAAAGACATGTGAACCAACATTTTAGGTTGAAATACCCGATAGAATAAATATGTTATTTTCCCCTAGAAAGACCACCGAGGGGTTCAAAACAGGGTCAAAACTTTTCTTTTACAATGCAGATAGTGGGATAGTTTTTGTGTGGAATGATCATTGATTGATTTTTCCTAGAGTATAGAACACTGTTCAAGAAAAATATGTGTATTAAATGAATATTATTTTTGAAGAAATATTCCAACAAGCTCCAGGATTGAAAAGTTGGGGCAGGGATCCTGTTCACAAGTAACCTTGGAAAAGATTGCAAAAACACACTTTGTACTCTTCTGAATACAATGCATGTAAAAATAATGCACTCACCGAATTGTGTCTCCTTGAGAGACTTTGTACTCAAAGTTTTAAAAGTTTTAGGGCTATTGGTGAGTGACCACACAGTATCTGAGTTATGACCAACAGGATAAATGATTGGTTATTCTCAACTAGATTCGTCAAGACTGAACATTTTGGGTCGACGTCTCTTTTGAAGAGACATCGATCTGTCCACAATTAATCTCGCTGAGAATTAATGATTGATAACAGCTAGTTCAGCACAACGAAAAGCAATCATACTTACCCTCGCCTCACTGCACACTAAGTAGTGGACAGTTACTCAAACAATGGAAATTCATCTTTTGCTTAAAAGTATTTAACAGCTAGAACTTTCTATGATTTAGGTAGTATTTTCAATAGCCCATAGTATATATGAATAATCAATTACTAATGTGAAATTTTGTTTATTTTTACAAAAAAGAGTTTTTGTGAACAACCACATATACATAGCTTTTTAAAGCTATATACTATAGCTTAATCAAGAGATTGTGCTGGACCTGCTAGGCTTTGTGATCATTTAAGGAGCATGGAAATGGAAAGCAGAACTGACTTGGTATCAAAGTAAAGGCCTTTGTTTGTTTGTTTTTTTTTGGTTGTTTGTTTTGATTTTATGCATTAAATTATATTTATTTATTATTAATATTGAATATATTTATTATATTAATATTTTTTTTCTTTCTTAATATTTAAAGCAATTAATATTCAATTTGTTTAATGGACTGTCACAGATTAAAAAAAAACTTACCTGACACAGTGTTGCTACTTCCTCTGAACTACACCAAAATTCTGGTGGAACATTACATTTATTAGCTGAAGATACAGCTAGAACCACAAACAAGAAATAAACCACTTGCTTCAACATTGTTTTTGGTTTACTGTCACATGATTATCACATGCAATCGGAGTTCCTCGGATGACTCGTACCTCGCACATAATGAATGGAGCGTAGCGGAGTCAGCCGAGGATTGCCGATTGTATCACATGCGCATGAATTGCTGCATCTCGATCTCGATGTTAATATAACTAGAATCGCGTAACCATATCAGTAAAGTGATATTAACACTTAGAATGGGTGCTTTTATCTACCCGAGAAAAAGTTATCAACCATTAGAATATATGATATCACTTATTCCCTCATTAAAATATATGATATCACTTATTCCAAATGCAATTTTAAGTATTACTTTTATTTAACCCCCCCCCCCTTTTGAAAAAAAAAAACTTTTAAAAAAGTTATATGATTCCGGTGGTTATTACACAATAAAATAAGCTGCTTTTTCTCGTAGCTTTTCATTGTATAAATAAACTCTCAATCAGAAATAGGAAAATATAACTTATATCAATTATTGGTTTATTCAGGTAATTGAAATATTGGTTCTTTAGTTCAACCCCAACTTCCTGTGCGCCATGTTTTTATTTTGACAAAAGATGGAAATGACAGAACTTTGTTTACCTCTTTTGATTTATCTTCACCATAAAATGCCATAATGTTTCCCATAACACCAGGTATAAAAAATATCATGTTTTCCTCTTTAAGCTGGTAAGATGTTGGTGTCGACATTTTTATGAATCGAGAATTTTACTTTAGTGATGGTGCTTGTGTTTTGTTTTGATGTTTCTTACTTCAGTTTTTCACAGGTAAGATAGGGACGGATCGTGCGTTTTAGATTTTTATGCACTGAATTGCAAATATTTAAAGCACTGCTATGGAAGGTACCCCAAGCAGTTTTCATAACATTGACATTGTTAAAACTTAAATTTGAGAAGAAGAGTTACTTTCCTTAGAAAGAGAAAATTTGTCTTATTGAATGAAAGGGGTAACACTAAAATACGCCTGTCGACGCCTGCCAGGAGAAAATACGCCTGCCGAGGAAATCTGTATGCCTGCCGTTTTATTTTTATTATGTTTTACCAAACAAAAATATGTGGTGTTTTATTCGTTTTATAGTTTGCATACGTCGTAGAGTACGCCTGCCGAGAAAATCTACACGCCCGCGGTGTTGTTTCTTTTATTGTGTACTATTTTAAAACTATATTACTTTAGTTAAGTATTTGGTTGTCATTTAAATACAAACAGATCAAAAATGAAAGAAATATTTGATTTAATAAAAATTTACACACGAGTTTGGAAGTAATATAAAAGATAACTCATGCTTCACAATACTTTATATGCCTTAGGCGTAACAAAAAATTATGTTTGTTTACGGTTACCCGACCGACCCTAATTTTAATCGCCGACCCAAACTTTTTTTTCGTCATAAAAATCCGGAAGTTACTGGCCGGTCAGTTTACCTTTTACATTCATCTTTGAAATCGAAATTGAAAGTGAAGAAACAAAACCAGTGAGTTCAATTTCTACATCAACAAGTTCGTTGCAATTTGCTTACCATTGCGTGGCAGTTGCAAGGGTGTGCAACTAGCATCGCCCAACGCCCGGTGCTACGTTTTTTGGGGGTAGCAAAAACAAAATTAAAATTATGCATGTATAATTATAAGTACATGAGAAACACAAACGGTATTTTCACTCATTGTTTTGCTATTTAATTTCCAACTAATGAAAATTTTCAAGGCAGCATGCTCCTACTGTTCTTAAATCACTTTAATCTCATCCATTTTGCAGTACTACCTGACTTATTTACTTTAAAAAACGATCGTTTTTTCATAATCCGAATTTCCTCCATTCCTCTGTTAATGGTAAATACATGCAGATATCTCATTCAATTATATACGATCCCCCAATCAACTGAAAGCTAAGTGTTATATGATTAAACTTTAATATATATCAATTATACTTAATGGTTTGAAATGAAAATAAAATGATTTTTGCTTCATTTTAGATAAGCTAGACTAGAGCAATACGTTCAGAAAAGAAAAGATAATTTCTTAAAATTTATAAACTTCAACTTTAAAAGGAATGGCTTAGGACCTGGCCTGGCTTTCTCAACAATGAACTTTTTGAAATATTAGTTTTTACAATTTTTTGTTGCCCCTATATTTGGACTGGTCACTTTTAACTGCAGACTAGTAACTTTATTGCTGTTACAAAACCTGTGGGTTAGTACTTGATTTTTCTTTCAATTGCACACCCCTGAGTTATAAGGCAGTTGGCCAGAAAGATAATATTGTCTACCACCCAAATTACAAGCCCAAACAAAAGTAAGGCACCATACAATGGTAAAACTGTTTTTTAATTCAATCAATTCATGTGAATTTGTGTATAAAAAAATTCAATAAAATAAAAAAAAATTCCTACCTACCGACCCTATTTTATTTCAGCATGTAACAGTAAACAAAGTAATTTTTTTGTTTGGCCTTATACCAGCATTTTCTTTTCGTCTAATAAGACTAACTTTTATAAACAATGTAGGTGATGTTTGTAACACAAATGAATTAAAATATATAGATATATTTATTTTAAAATTTACCTAGGTATGTCCAAGAGCACACCTGCCAAGAAAAACTATATGCCTGCAATGTTTAACCTTTATAGATTATATATCGATACACATAGAGTTAATATTTGATAAATACTGAACATGGAAAAATTGAATGATGTTTTATTCCTTTGAAAATCTACACCAGAGTATATAGTAATATCAAATTTGAAAGAGATAACCTTCAACTGGTCATGACTAGACGAGAGGAACTGAAATATTTCATTCCATATTATATTTCATGCTTCTAGTTTTCATTCCTGCATTCCCCCCCCCCCCCCCCCCAAAAAAAGGAAGAAAGTCGAATCATAAACAACAAAAATTTCGGAAAACTTTTATGAAGATACATGTATATATGTATTTTGATTCATGATACAGATTGTGTAACCATTATTACAATTTCTACAATACCAATTGGAAGAAAAGAAGAAGAAAAAGAAAAAAAAATATTTGAGACTCTGGGGTGTATCATAGTTTGTGTGATACATTGTATAAATATACGTCAATTAGTTATTATATCTTTTTCATTGCATTTATATATTAATTATCTTTTCTGTTACTGGATTTAATACATTCTCAGTCATGTCAAATTTTTAAAATGCAACATTCAAATGCAAATCGACAATCTTTTCAATAGCTTGATAGCATTTGTATTAAATTCGGAATTTTCTTCATTGATACATATTTTCTTAGAATTCATTTATTTAATAACCAGATATATGTAAAATTTACTAATTATGATTTTGTGGTTCATGATATACAACCATGGAGTGTGTATAGCGCACATGCAAATCTTCTCAGTTTGTCAGTACCTAATTATGTAATACCACATAATATTACGCATTGGTCAGGTAAACAGGAAGATCGATTGTGAAGTCTGAGTGTGTATTCACAGTAAACATAAATTCAGACATTCATATAATTGTAGACAAATTTTAACAATTTTGATAGAACAATAGCAGAAGTATTTAGAACTTTCGGGGTATTAATTTTTCTCTAATTGAAATAAACAAATAAAATCGAATCCGAGTTCTTTGCATAGACGAAACTTTGAAACGTTAAGATGAAAAATAACGTGTTTATATTTTGAAAATTAGTAACTTTTAAAAAGTTTTGTTTATTTCCATGACAGACCAGATCGCTCATACATGTTGCATACATGGTATAAACACATCATGCTTTCAGTTAAATTTACTGTACAAACTGTTCTTGGACGTTACATAATTATATCTGAAAAAAATAAAATGAAACCCCATACCGAATCATTTGGTGGGGGTTTCAAGTTTTATTATATTTTTAGCTCTACTGGTCAGAGACCAGAAGAGCTTATGCGATAGTAATGCGTCCGTCGTCCGTCCGTCTGTCTGTCTGTCTGTTTGTCTGTCTGTCCGTCTGTAAACAATTGTTCAAAATGCTACTCCTCCTACAGTTTTGGTCTGATTTCAATATAACTTGGCACACAAGTAGACTACACTAAGATACATAATTCTGTGTATCGGTTTTTGATTTCGATGAACGGTGTTGCCATTGTTACTAAAAATAGAATTTTTGGTGAAAATCTTTCAAAATGCTACTCCTCCTACAGTTTTGGTCTGATTTCAATATAACTTGACACACAAGTGGACTACACTAAGATACATAATTCTGTATATCGGTTTTTGATTTCGGTGAACGGTGTTGCCATTGTTACTAAAAATAGAAATTTTTGTGAAAATCATTCAAAATGCTACTCCTCCTACAGTTTTGGTCTGATTTCAATATAACTTGGCACACAAGTAGACTACACAAAGATACATAATTCTGTGTATCGGTTTTTGATTTCGATGAACGGTGTTGCCGTTGTTTCTAAAAATAGAAAAATTTGTGAAAATCATTCAAAAGGCTACTCCTACTACAGTTTTGGTCTGATTTCAATATAACTTGGCACACAAGTAGACTACACAAAGATACATACTTCTTTGTACAGTAGTGGTTTTTGATTTCGATGAACGGTGTTGCCGTTGTTACTAAAATTAGAAAAATTTGTGAAAATCATTCAAAATGCTACTCCTCCTATAGTTTTAATCTGATTTCAATATAACTTGGCACACAAGTAGACTACACAGAGATACATACTTCTTTGTACAGTAGCTGTTTTTTATTTCAATGAACAGTGTTGCCATTGTTACTAAAAATAGAATTTGAAAAATACTTTCAAAATGCTACTCCTCCTACAGTTTTGGTCTGATTTTATTATAACTTGGCACACAAGTAGACTACACTAAGATACGTAATTCTGTGTATTGGTTTATGTCATTATTCTATTTATTGGCACGATAAACAAGATCGATCCCTCCCTGCTCAAAGTCCATAAGTGCCGAGCATAGGCCTAAATTTGCAGCCCTTCACCTGCAATGGTGACGTCTCCACATCAGTGAAATATTCTGGAGAGGGACGTTAAACAACAGTATACAATCAATCTATTTATTGCTTTTGTAAAGTTTTATTTCTCAACTGCTACTTTTCTCTTTCTTTATTATAAGTACAAACCAGTAGAGCTTCAGTCTCGACAGAGACTTCTGGTTTTAAAGAAAAGTGTGGAAAATCAACATGATCAAGTGCCTGTGTTATTTTTTTCTTAAGAATTTGATTTACCGTATCTTCGGAAGTTCCCTTTCTCTACATGAATGAAAAGGAATGATTTGAACATAAAAGTACAAACAATATTTTGTACACGTTTCATGATCAAATACATATATGCATGTATACATGCTGATTTTCTTACTCATTTCGTTTATTTCCTTCTCTGCTTGACTTATGCATGGATGTGTAGGAACAGCTTAATTATATACCCTTTCTCTTACCTGTAACATTTTGTATTTACTTTTATAACTTTGTTGCACAAATAAAACCTGAAATAATAACTCAATTTACAGATGTTTTGAAAAAGTTCGATAGACATTGGGATATTTCAGATTCTGATTCAAAATAAAAACGCATAGTTTTTACTGCATGTGTGTTCCTGAACCTTTGTAAATTCTACAAACAAATACGAAAATCAAATGCCTAAAATTTTATGGAAAGAAAGCAAGAAAATTTTTAACACAATGTCCGTGGTCTTCACACAGCAGTTCTAATTGTCAAGTAAGAGTTATCTCCTTTAACATGTTTAATACTAAAAATTCTTGTATCACACACTAAACGAATAAATTATATATATTTAAAATATTTTTTGGATTAATTTTTGGTCAAATATTAACCAAATACTTTATTAAAGTAATATATCAAATATTGTAATAAGAAATTAGATAAACAACACCGCTGGCGTTGGATTTTCTCGGCAGGCATTTTGCTCGCCGTATGCAAACTTTAAAACGATTAAAAACTTTATTCTGTGCTTTTAAAATTATTTTTGTTTCCTAAAACATCAACTACAAGGTCTGTGAAAGTAATAAATAAAACAAATGAGTTCAATAAATAAAATGTCAGGTGTATGGATTTTCTCGACAGGCGTATTTTCTCCTGGCAGGCGTCAGCAGGCGTATTTTAGTATGACTGAATGAAAGTATTTTTGAATATCAACAGGATTGCTTCCTAATAAAACTAGTCATGGCTAAGCGTCTTTTTGTTTGTTGTAGATATGCTCTTCAAATTTGATAAAGAAGCTCCCAATTTTACAAATTCATTTTAACAATTGTTTCATTACTGACCCTAGCACTCACCAAAGCAGCTAAAAATTCAATTTCATCTCATTTAATGAAGGTAAATGGTGCAGATTATAGAATCAAAACATGAATAAAATCAGTAAAAACTAATCATAAGATCAAATAATTTATCTTTCACATTTTTAATTCATTTACTATAATCTTAAAATTTGTTGTTGGCATCAGGATTGAATTTCTGGTGATGAAACCTGCCTTTTATGGTAAAAGGTATAATACCTATATGACACAGAGTTCATTTGCAATCAGGCGTTATGTTGTAGGCCATTTGAAAATAATGGCCAATGAAAACAAAAGGTTGCTCAGTAAGTTTAACACTCACTGAACAGACTAAATAAAATTAATGAGTTATTTTTTGTTCTCATTCAATTTATTTAACGGTACTTAAATTACTTTTAGTACTTTCCACAACCGCATACATTCAACATTCAATGAAAAGTCAGGTATTGGATTTTGATCCCCAGTTTGCTTGTTAATATCTTGTTGCTAACATGCTTTCCCTACGAGTACCAGTAGTAATGTGGAGTAGTGAAGGTTTTTTAAATAACCGTGCACCCGACCGCCCGAGACACAAATTTTGTCACAGGCGAACATATTTGCACATGTTGACACCTGGCTGGACGTGTAAAAAGTTTCCATAAATTGAAATTCAGATATTTGATAAAACTCTCTCAAATCAACTAATATTACTGGTTGCAAAGTGTAACAAGCAAATGGGTAGAATTTGTCATGCAGACTTTAGGTCCAGGATTGAATATATAGTGAGCTGGCCCCATTCACATTACAGTTATGTATTGCTAAAATGAACTTATCAAAGACTTTTATTTCTTCGGGCTAGTACATTTTTGGCAGGGCGGACAACTTTAACTAGCATCAGCCCTGCATGTCTAGCTAATTTTACAGTAAGTTTCAAAAACTGGTAGTGAACTCGCAATGGAATATTATATTTACCAGATATCATACTTCTTCTGAAAAAAAAGTATGCTTTCAGATGAAACTGAAGAATCAGAAAAAAAGGAAAAATTCACAGAGAATGAGATGTGATTTCAAAGGACATGATTTAGCGTAAACCTGTAGCCATCAAGATAATAGTTCTATTCAAGTGTATCATTGCAAACCACAGTCAAAATGCATAATTTTTCCCATTTTGGCCTTAGGTATAAGAGAGCTGTAAGTGGACATTTGACCATGGGTTGAGCCAATGATCATAGCATCTTGGCCAAAAAAGATAAAACAGAATTCTAGCTGTGCATTCTGAAAGCATAAATGCCATGCAGAACTCTGTACATGTAATGATAATTAATAAAAACAATTTTCTGACTTGGCAGTATGTAAATGTAGTAAGTGGATTACTTGTTTATTGAAAGCTTTAAAACCAACAACTATTTTCTATATTTGTTAATTCATATCATGTAGTTGATTAGAGTATAACAAAATATACTGTTGATAAAGTACATGTACATGTATATATAGCTTGTCCCATAAGTAAATAAGTTTTCATTATATTCAACATGGCTTCAAAACCAGGTTTCTAGAAAGAACATTAAGTCTTATAGACTATAAAACTTAAAATATGTCAATAGACCTTATTTGAGTTTGTCAAAGTCAGACAATTTAAGAATTCAGTAAATTGAAAAGGAAGGAAATATTGCAGGAGGAAAAATCATCAAAGACTTGTTTGTTTTGAAAAAAAATCCCCCAATATCTTCTGCATTAGATGAATATCATAATGGGATTTAATAGAAAATATTGATTTAACATGGGATTGAGGTCATGATGATATTTAAGTCACAGTTCTCAAAAATTCATGTTTGGTCAATTGGGACAAACTATAGCATGTATCTTTGATGGTGGGTGAGCAATGATATTGGTCATGTGCATTTTTCAGTCAGAGAGGAAAAATTTCAGGAAAATATAATTTGCATGAATTTACCAGGTATACATGTTATAAAATAAATGATAATCTTCTTGGCACATTTACTGCAAAATGCAGTTTGTTAAAATTTGCTAAAATCAACTGAATTCATTCATTTAATCTAAGAGATTAAGTAAATCACAAATTGAAAGCAAAACTTGAGAATATGAAACAACAGTGTCAGGGTTTTGAACACCGGTATTAGCATTTTATGATTGTCCTCACTGACTGACAAAAATAAAGGATTATTTTATAGAAAATTTCACTGGTAGACCCAGAATAATGCATGATTGACTTATGACATTTGTCAAAAAAAAATTTTTTTTATTACCAATTATAAAATATTTGGAAATTTTTCAGCAAATTTCAGAAATAAATGGTGTCCTGTTGGAGTTAGGATCTACCAGTGTCTGCCCTTTAGACATTGTCCTCGTCCTTCTACCTCGGTTAACTCGATATTTTGTTGTGTCAGTGCTTTTCTCCCATAATATGAATGACGCTGCTTTTTTTGTTTTTATTGCAAGGTATAGCCAGCTTAGTCACCCAACAACTGAATGTGGCAAGCAATGGTATGTGTGGAGTCCAGATGCCAAATGGACTGTCATCAGACATACGTAAATTATCCCCCCTTTATTTCTCTCTCCACATTGAATTGTGTTTACACAATTCCAGAAGTATCAATGACATGTTCTTTGTGGCAAGCAATATATTCTTAACACATGACAAAACTTTCTCTTCATTCCAGGTGCTTTCAATGTTGCAAATAGTTTTAAACAAAATCATATGCTTGATATTTCTGGTATATGCATTTATGTAAGCACAATGTTTCCATACTGTGAAATGCTTCAGCCTAAGCACTTACAGTAGGAAAGTTTTCTGCATGATGTAGATTTTAATTAAACTAGTGTCCACAGGTTATTAGTAGCAGTGAGCAATAGACAAAAAAATAATTTGATGTTTTCACCATAAAAATCATGTTGACTAATGTTTTTAGCGCAGAGAGAATTTTGTCAAAAAATTATTTGCAGACAATCAAAGTGCATGAGTTAATGGGTTGCTTGTATTTCCTTTGAAAAGCAAGTCATACTAAATTAATGGAAAAGTAATTTCCAAGCCTTTTTATTATATATTCCTTAGGAAATATGAATTTCAGTTATTATGGTTGTGGACAAAATATAATTCTGAGAGCTTGCATCATTAAATCTCTCAAAATTTCAAAATGAAACACACAAGAAGTTCAATCACAAAGAGAGCAGGTGCTTTTCTGGGTGTAGTGTAACAAGTCTTGTATTGCCGGATTTGATGGAATCTGTACATGTTTCTTTTTCAGGCTCCACGCCTCTGTCATTCGGTCCATTCACCACTGTTCCTCCACCTGAACGTAAGTTATACTTAGCTTTTAAATTTACAAGATTTTTCTATACATATATCATGAAATTTGTTTATTTCTGACATAGAATATAATGTTTAAAAAAAAAAAAAAATTAAGTTTAATTTATTTTTTTATTTGTTTGATTTTAGTTACATTTGAGGGTAAGAATTGATATTTAACCATTATAAATTTATTGTTTTTGTGTATGCTGATTTTTCCGTGAATGTTTTTAATTCTTTTCAAATAATTAACTAAATCTTGGCAGGTCATTCTTCAAATTTCAATCAAAAACTAGGGAATAAATTCAACTAGAAAAATTACTTGTAATAGATATTGTTTCATCAAAAGAAATCCATGAAAGAACCTCTTTTTCTTCGTGTCCATTCATGTGGAAAACAAAAAGAAATAACTAAACAGAAAGTGTAAAAATTTATGATACCGTATTAATTTTGCTAATTCTCAAGTTTATGTGCATCCTTATCAAACTTAAACAGACAACTGAAAATGATCTATGAATCTTAGAATTCTTTTCATAAATTCTTAATATTGTATGCTTTGAGTATGCACATATAAAGCTATGATATAAATTAAACAGAACCACTTATGATACAATTCTTGACTTTGTATATGTACATGTTGTATACCAGTATGAATCGGACAATATTTTAATAATTTATGTATTCTATGTATTCTTTTGCATACTTTCTTGATGAATCATTGTGAGTTACACAGCTTTTATGACTTTTTTTCCTTAAACAGCTCCACCCCACCCTGCTGATCAGCCCCCACCTCCACCCCCACCATCTAATGGGAATGCGGGAGAGTTTGTCTGCCCTCTCAGACCAGACCATGGCCGAGAGGGAAAACCCATCGCTCTCCGAGCAAACCATTTTCATGTCAACATCCCAAAGGGCTTCATTCACCACTACAATGTAGCAATCACACCTGAAAAATGTCCCAGAAGGGTCAACAGGTAAGGTATCAACCAAACTGTTCATCCTTTTTAACAGTAAATTACATGTATTTTAAAATCTAAGTCATCTTTCAAGGAGTATTTTGAAGTAATAGAATGCCAAAAAAAAACTGGAGCAAACACATGTATCCACATTATTATTATGGAAAATATATGATTATGGAACCCATGTTTTTAAAACACAAATCTAATTGTTATATACATGTAATAAACTTGATACAGTCTTGTTTTAGCAACTACTTGTGGTGTAAAAGGAGTCTTTTAAATGTCATAGATGGTTGAGCAATTTTACACAAATTTGGTTGTCATCCTCCTTTTATCATTTCAGAGAAATAGTGGAGACAATGGTAAATGCCTACACTCCCAGAATTTTCTCAGGCCAGAAACCTGTCTTTGATGGAAGAGAGAAAATGTATAGCAGAGAACCACTGCCATTTGGAAAGGACAAGGTAATATATTGGCTGTTCAGTAGTCTTTATTAACATTCAATGCTGTAGTTTCTGTGGAATACGGAAGTAATGTGTTTGACCTGTAGGTGGAGCTGGAAGTGACCCTGCCAGGAGAGGGGCGGGACAGAATATTTAAAGTGGCCATTAAGTGGGTGTCTCAGATAAGTCTGTATGCCTTGGAGGAGGCACTGGAGGGACGGGCACGCAGGATTCCTGAGTGTGCAGTAGAGGCTCTAGACGTCATCATGAGGCACCTGCCTAGCATGATGTAAGTAATGGGAAGGGGGTGTGCAACATTCTTTCTTTCTCAACTACATATAACTGAGTCACCATTCTAAATTTAGTTTAATCTGATCAGTTTTGGCATGAAGTGTATGGTGTAGCTAGTTTTGGTCTTTGAACAGGTACACCCCAGTAGGACGGTCATTTTTCTCCCCACCGGAGGACTATGATTACCCTCTGGGAGGGGGGAGAGAGGTCTGGTTTGGTTTCCATCAGAGTGTTCGTCCCTCCCACTGGAAGATGATGCTAAATATTGATGGTAGGTTATGCATCATTTGCTTTTGGGTCTGTAAATGATTCTAAAGATGAATAATGCATCATTGCTAATACAATGTACACAGATAACAAACAACAAGCTTGATTCTATTTTCAGTGTCAGCTACAGCCTTCTATAAGGCTCAGTCTGTTATTGACTTCATGTGTGAGATCCTGGAACTGAAGGATGCCAATGAACAGAGGAGACCACTGACTGATTCTCAGAGAGTCAAATTCACCAAGGAAATCAGAAGTAAGTCTCACCTATTGAAAGTCGAAGAATGGGTTGTTGAGCTAACTTTTTAAAATTATGAGAACATATGCATGTACCGGGTATTTCTATTAGAAGCATGTTGTTGTAATATACTGGGTTTACCAAATCTTCACTAGTGCCATATAAAAATCATTCACAAAAGAGTCAAGTGTAATCTTTTAATTTTTTTTTTTTGACAGATTTAAAGGTAGAAATCACCCACTGTGGAACCATGAGGAGAAAGTATAGAGTTTGTAATGTCACCCGCCGCCCTGCTCAAACTCAGTCGTAAGTACTGCCTCCTACAAATTCACATAAGTTCTTGGTTATGTATAAAGCTTTCAATAAGTAATGCCTGACACAGAATCATAGAATCGTCGTCACAGAACACTCTCACTGTAAAATTATGCTCCTCCCATTTCATGAGTCATCGACAGGATGTGAGGTAATTTTTATTTTTCATTAATTACATGCATTTACATGCATTTAAATTTTACAAATTTTTTGCATGTATGAAGGGGTGAAAATAACCTTTTGTACACAACAAAGACTGCATACTTCTAGGGTGCTCAAATCTAAGGATCATTTGCAATGCCGATCAAGGGTAATTCTACACTTCTGTTTGCTTAATTGTTTGGATTTTTGCAATCATTATTTTCAAATTATGAATATTATCGATAAGAAGAACAGTATAAAACACAATCAAGTTCTTTACATTTTTGTTATAACAGGACATTCATGATTAAATCATTTGAATTTACTTTTTAAAAGTCAAAACAAACTTATCATTTTGAAAATTGTCATTTTTGTAATATTAATTTAATGTTAGAAAATCTTAATATAGTTTCTGTCTTATTTGATAGACTCAGATTAATTGTATAATGAGTATAAACATATCTGTGGTGTAAATGAATTCTTAAATGTCACAAATATTACATTCTTTGCACAGATTTATTATTAATAAAAGATCCATTTATGCAGTATTTTATTAAATTTTATTCTACATGAGGTCTTGTGTCCTTGGTTCCTCTGAGAATCTCTGTAGATATGATTCTTGTTTCCAGATTTCCCCTCCAGCTGGATTCGGGACAGACAGTAGACTGTACAGTGGCCAGGTACTTCCTGGAGAGATACAAGATGAAATTACTGTAAGTATACCTCATTATTTAGTACTGCACATTTACGACTTCTTATAGCAATTTAAACCATTATGAAACAATACTTGAAGAATTTTTAGGCAACTACATCTTAATGCAGACAAAGAGATGTGATGCATGTAATTGTATTGCATACAAATGTATCTTTGATCAGTGAGAACATCTTGTTTCTCTTATCTAATCATCAATTATTGTTGATAAAAAGATGTAGATGTTACACTGGTATGCATATTGTGAAAATGCATTTTATTTAAAAAACACAGATAAGTTTAGATAATTTGGTATCTTGATTATCAGAAAATGTGATGATATCTGGAGTGTGTGTCAAGATATCAAACTTGAGACTTGTCAAAGATACCATTATGATAACAATACAGAGTAGAGACATTTTTCCCCCCTTTGCTATGTAACAAAACGTACATGTAGCAACATTTGTTTTCTTGAAATATTAAGACTTTTTTATGTGGGTAAACTTTTGTGATCGTGTAGAATGTGTCTTACAGTCAGTTGATTTTATACTTGGCTTTCTGAAATGTAATTCAATGAAAAAATTACTGGTTTTAAAAATTTCTTATTTGTATGCAAAATGTACATGTATATTACTTGATATATTATGTCTGACTCAGCAGGATTTTCTCATGATAAAAATTAATCTTTAAAAAAAAAGTATGCAATTAAATGCACCCACTCACAGTGTCACACTTTTATCAATTTAATAAGAGATATCAGACAAGTCATTGAAATTTGAGTGGGATTTATGTAAAATAAAAAAAAGAATGTTTTATAATCATGAAAATACCTGTTGTGCAATCTGAACATGGGATGAATTATGTCAATGTAGTGATACAATGAATTATCTTAACAGTTACTATCTTAGATGCATGGGCATCTAACAGGGCAGAAATACTGTATACATGGAAATTTTTACCGATTTTATTTTTGCCCCCTTTACTTTTGTTGCAGGTGGTAAAATTTTAAATGGAGAAAATTCAAAGAAAACAGCATTATCCCTTAATTAAGCACAACAGTGTAATACACAAATATATATACTAATCTTTAAGTGATTTTAAAACAAGACAGGAATGTTGGGTTTTTTTTCATTGTGAAAGGGCCAACTTAAACCTGTAGACAATATTCGATTTGAGGGGGAAATTTTGCTAGCCTTTAAGGACCTGAATATACAACAAGATAAAGGGGATGATGACATTATTTAAGTCAACAAGTCAAAGTTTTTCAAAAAGAGTATGAGCAGCAAGTAACAGTGCAACTATAAAAATATCTTTGGTTGTCAACATATTCATTAATTAATCTCACTGGTGAAATAAATTGACAACAATTTATGAATATTTTTTTTTTCTGCAGACATCCACATTTGCCATGTCTACAAGTGGGACAGGAGCATAAACACACATATCTTCCATTAGAGGTAAGTTTTATATTTAAATCTACCAGTGTCATGGGTTTTCGTTTAGATCTACCATTGTTATGAGTTTTTCATTTAAATATATAGGGTATTATGATTTAATTTATCTGGAGTACCTGCAGGCAACATGTGTTCTTTATTGTTACTCTTGCAACATTCATTTTCTGTGATTTAAATTCTTGAATTAAATGATGCATTAGGTACAACTACAAAGTGAGAATAAAATGCCAACAGAGTCCATTTAAAGTATAAAGGTCTCATCTTGAAATATCAGTGCAATGACATGTTCAGTAGTTCTCTAATTATAGTAATATGTCTAGAGAATTTGGAGGTACATGTATGTAATACTTTATTCTTTCCGTATTGTAGGTTTGTAATGTTGTTGGAGGCCAGAGATGTATAAAGAAATTGACTGATCTCCAGACATCTACCATGATCAGGGTAAATAACTCTGTCACAATGATAATAGAATGCTGTAGCAGTTATTTAACCACTGTGAAAATTTGATCATGTTTAAGTACAAGGTATAACAGTTCTGTATTTGTTCTGTATATTTTATCTACAGGCAACAGCAAAGAATGCACCAGACAGAGAAAAAGAAATCAATACTTTGGTATGTAATAGAAAAGAAATTAAAAGAATGAAATTTTGATACATTTTATAAAAAACAAGACCTTCCATTGTTATCAAATGTCAATATATCTAGGTCAAGAAGGCTAACTACAATGCAGACCCCCATCTGAGGACATTTGGAATCACCGTCAACCCCCAAATGATGGATCTGCACGGACGAGTCCTGTCACACCCTAAACTGCAGTATGGGGGAGCGGTCAGTATATATACAAGCATACAAAAAGCATATTAAAAATTGTCAAGCAATTCAAAAAATAGACCCTCCCCATTTATGTCTGAAGGAGAGGGGTGTTCAGTTTATTTAAAAGCACACTATAGAAAATTTACTCTCCTCTCTTGTTACTTATATACCAAGTTTGCATGGGAAAATGGTCACTGTATATACTGTCTTTCTGGGAAAAAAAAATACACAAATGTCACAATTCATGTCAGAATTAAAGTCTTGTCTACTCTTATGCAACAATTGAGCTTTCTAAGATATTATTTCATATGTAGAATTAACAGAGTTTGAATATATATATAATTTCAGACTAAAGCCCAAGCTCTGCCAAACCAAGGTGTATGGGACATGAGAGGGAAGCAGTTTTACTATGGAATAGAAGTGCGAGTATGGGCCATTGCCTGCTTTGCTCCCCAGAGGAGTGTTAGAGAAGATGCACTAAGGTAAATCTTTAATATTTAGTGGTTTGTCCAAAAATATTATAGGTTTTCTTAGCTTTTCTGAACTTTTGTTTTTTGTTGTTTTTGTGATTAAATTTGTATTTCACGAAAATATTATCTTGCCTTAGTATATTTGGAAATGCTTTTGTACATGTACATGTAACTCTATTTCATAGTTAAATATCCCTATGTAAAACAGCAAAATCTGATGTATATATTCGACTTTGTTGGTAGGAATTTTACCCAGCAGTTACAGAAGATATCAACAGATGCGGGCATGCCTATCCTGGGTCAGCCCTGCTTCTGTAAGTATGCCACGGGCCCGGACCAGGTGGAGCCAATGTTCAGGTACCTGAAGAACACGTACGCCGGGCTACAGCTGATTGTGGTGGTACTACCTGGCAGAACACCAGTCTACGGTAAGACATCTGACAAATTATTTATGTGTAAAAAGTATTTGAAAGCGTGTAATTAATTCTGTGTGCTCATACATATTTCTCATGCAAATTTATAAAATTAAAACAAAAAAAATATTAATCATTTTTTTTCCCCATGTGTATCCCCTTTCTGCTTTCTTTATAACAACCATTTCTGAATGATGAAAAATGAACGAGTATAAATAAGGTACAAAGTTGTTTTTGTAATTATAGCGTTTTCTTTCTTGATTTTATGATATTAAAAAAAAGTAATTGTTAAATGGGTTTGTAAGCTACTTAATGATATTTTCAGTCTGTTTTGTTCTAATCCCATAAAAGCACATCGGGCATTTCAGTCATTTTTAAATTGAAAAAATATGGAAAGCTGATAATGACGAGTCATTAATTGATTAAACAATTATTGGAAAATGTTATGTACAGTGTCAGAGCATATTGGAATTAAATGAATATGACACAACTTTTAACTTGTTTATAATGATGTTTTGGTGAAACATAAACAAGATTTTTATATTTTAACAGATCACAACCTGATTTTTCCTTTGTAATTAATCATTACTTTTTTTACTTTTGCGTGTACATGTATTTTGAAAAAGTGAAAATATTTTTCACTAATTTTAGTCCATTTAAACATTATGGGTCAAAATACTGGAAATGCATTAAAAAAACTGATAAGAAATAAGTCTGCAGAGGAAATGTGTAGGCACAAAGCATTAATTGTGTATACGTGATCTTATGTTTGTAGCTGAGGTAAAGCGAGTGGGTGACATCCTGTTTGGCTTAGCCACACAGTGCGTGCAGTCTAAAAATGTCAACAAGACTTCTCCGCAGACACTGTCTAACCTATGTCTGAAAATTAACGTCAAACTGGGAGGCATCAACAACATCCTACTGCCAAGTAGTAGGTAAGGGGTTAACGACCGTGTAGCATCAATACATTTAACTTAAAAATGCTAATTGTTATGTTAATGAAAGTAGTATATTGGTAATTTTGGAATAAATAATGTATTTTCCATGGTTTGTGGCTTATGTGCTTTATTTGCATTGTAGACCCCTTGTGTTTCGAGAACCAGTTATTTTCCTGGGGGCTGATGTGACACACCCTCCTGCTGGGGACACCAGCAAGCCCTCCATAGCAGCTGTAAGTTGAAAGTCACCATGAAATACTCTAAGTATACAGTCATGTTTTTCTGCATATTAAAATATTTGCAAAAATACCTGAAAAACTTGTTTTAAGATTATGTTGTCCTATTTTTGCAATTCTCTTTGTTACGTGTATATAAAAGACTTATATTTGTTATTAATGTGGTAAACAACTGTTTCGAATTTCATGTGAATTTAATAATTTTATGCAAGCTTAAAGTACATGTACTAGCAAAGAAAGTGAAATCTGAATTATTGTTAAAAGTACATGTACCTGTTTTATCTGAAAATATTAGAATTAATGAAGTCAAGATCAGGTGATCATTTAGCTATCAAAATGTTCATGTAAAGTTATCCTCTGTTGTTTTTAGGTGGTTGGTAGTATGGATGCCCACCCCAGTCGTTACTCAGCCACTGTGAGGGTCCAGGAACACCGAAAGGAAGTGATAGAGGAGTTCTGCTCTATGGTCCGTGAACTTCTAATCTCCTTCTACAAGTCCACACAATTCAAACCGACCCGTATCATCATCTACAGGGATGGGGTCAGTGAGGGCCAGTTCCAGAAGGTAATTAAATCCAGCTCTTTTTGTTTATAAGTAGTTTTTCAAATGTACTGTGTTTATGTTACAAATATTAATGTGAATTTCTCTTTTCATGGAATAGACTCGAAGCTTTTTGGAAAAAAATTTATTGTGCTAAAAATTTGTCCTCTTTTCCTGCATATATCTCTTGGTATTTCTTTAAACTCAAACCGTTTGTATGACAGGTGCTTGCCCATGAGCTGAGAGCAGTAAGGGAGGCATGTATGAAGTTGGAGATCGGATACCAGCCCGGGATAACATTTATAGCTGTCCAGAAGCGACATCACACTCGCCTGTTTTGTGCCGACAGGAAGGACCAGATAGGACGCAGTGGAAATATCCCAGCAGGCACCACTGTGGACGTGGGAATCACACACCCCACTGAGTTTGATTTCTACCTATGCAGTCATGCTGGAATTCAGGTAATCAAAAAGTGCACATGAAAATGTATATCTTTATATGTCAACATTCAGTGTCTGAAATAACAGTTCCACTCATAGATCTCTTCAAATTTCCTCTCTTAACTTGTTGGCCTCATGCTACATTTATTTTCTGTCTTTTTTTTTTTAACAGAGAAATACAATTTAAAGATAGGCAATTTGCTAATTCATCAAACTTACACAATTCTATTGCATAACAATGTGATGAAACTTTTCCAAGTAGATTACAAACATTTAACATAAACTGTAAAATCTGAATTTGGAATGATTTATTAGTATGTAATTAATGGATTTGTTTACTTACAGGGCACAAGTCGGCCCTCTCATTACCATGTGTTGTGGGATGACAATTGTTTTAAAGCGGACGAGCTTCAACAACTGACATATCAGCTGTGTCACACTTACGTACGATGTACACGCAGTGTATCAATCCCTGCTCCAGCATACTACGCTCATTTAGTGGCATTCAGAGCACGATATCACCTCGTAGAGAAGGAACATGACAGGTCTGTACTAAAAATGATTCCCTCTGAGATTACACTAAAGTCAATAAAATTAGAATCCAACAATAGATCCAGTTGTTGAAGAAAATTGATACTCTTTGCTAAATGGTGTCCCTGTAAATTTAAATTGAGATAATATAGATAGAAAGTGAATGCATTTAAAGAAGCTGCAGTATTGTGGGTATTGAAGTGTTTTGTAATATTCTTATCCACAGTGGAGAAGGAAGCCGTCATTCGGATGAAATGGAAAGGACCCCCTCTGCCATGGCCAGAGCCATTGCAGTTCATCCAGACACTGTGAAGGTCATGTACTTTGCCTAGGTCAAGGACACCACCATAATAAAGACAAAAACTCACCAGAAAAGATATCAGACAGAAACCAGCTCAGCCAAACCTCGGAAAGTGCTAGTACTGAAGATTCTAGTCATTGGCCACCAATGTACTACACACTTTTATTTTTCTCTTGTATTTTTTCAATGTCTTTTTTGAAACCTTCTTTTCATCTAGGTTTTTTTTTTTTTCATCAGATAAATTGATCATTTTGTGTGAATAAAAAACACCAAACTTTTTTCCTGTCAAACAAAGTGCTAATTTCTCTTTTAAAAGTTTTTTCCCCCTACAATACTTTGTAAATTCATTTGATAGAAATATATGCATGTTCTTGTTTTTAGTTCCCATGATTTATGTCTGTTTTGACACTAAATATTTCATTTGGGGCAGTCCTATGATTTCTGTTGTTCTGAACAATTTGTTGATAACTTAGGGATCAATGACGAGATCAGCTGAACATTATATGAATAAATTAAGATGCAGACTTTGCAATAAAGTGTGAATATGTCATAAAAGAGGTGATGGGGTTGTTCAATCTTTACCATTGTGGTTTATATATATTGTTCCATTTTTCTGTTCAGTACAGTAGAAATATTCATATTTTTTTTCCATCTTGTTAGCAGAATCTCATAATTCAAAGCAAATATCCAATTACCAAAAATAAAGTTTGATAATTTTTTTGAACATGTAAAACTGTAAAAGGAAAAATTGCTTTTGATATACTTGTATTGAATCTGAACTTAAAATATTTATCTTTAATCTAGAATATTTCATATACATTTGATTAAATCAGCTGCTATTTTTCATGCATGTACTTTGTCCCACTTTGAATTTTGTATTTTCATATCATGTTTTTCATGTTTATAGTGACACGTAAGCCGGGAAAATCATTGTTATATTTAGACATTTTATGACTTTCTCTATTGAGACCAAACATTATATTTCACCAGTGTTTGATGTGCATTACAGTTTTTGTTTACAATTTCTCAAATACATGTACATCTGAAGATTCATCATTAACCATTTATTCTTGGATTGTTGCTTTTTGAAAGAATTTTGATTCTTGACTTTACTTTTTCATGAATCTTGTTAATATTGTCAATGTTTTACATTGTTAGTGCTCAATAATGTCAGATTTTAATATGAAATTACATGGACAAAGTAAAAATCATGAAAATTTTCCATAGATAAATTTCAGTCTTAGTTATTAAGGTATTTTAAGTGTTCTAGTCCATGAAAAGTTTTGAAACATAAAATAAACTTAATTTGTTGTATGCAAGAAAATACTGCATAAATAGTACAATTTTTGTGAACTACATGTATTTCCCAATTTTATGTCTCTAATCATGTCAAAGAGTACTCAGATGTCATCTCCCACAAAGCAATGAAATGGCTGTGTAAAAAAGATAAATAATTATATATTGTGTCTATAATCAGTGTGTTTTACCTTTATACACGTGTTTGTACAGCACTATCTTCTCTTTTTGTTAGGACAGTATATTTTGTTATAGAATAATGTAAAATTACTGTAATTTGGTGCAAATGTATGGTACCATGTAAACAATATATTTAAAAATAAGTAGTGATAAGTAGAAATAATATAATGGAAATAAATAATTGCTGTAAATGTGGAAAAGAAAAAAAATACTATCAAAAACTATAATTTTTATATTAATAATGAACAGCTAGATTTTCCACATTTGCAGCACCTTGAATAGCAATAGGTATGTGTAATTAATGCATGATCTTGTGTTTTATTCTGATTTATGACAACAAATATTATTGGTCTGAAGTTTCATCAACAATGTAGGCAGCTAATGGTATGATAAAGAATCAAGTACAAAGTGGTATTTTGGGAGGGATTTCATAGTTTGTCCCAGCATGAAGATGTATGATGGTTCTCATACAGCTAGATCATCCAACAATTGACACATTTCAGGCCTATTATTGTTGCAGAAGGTTGTAAACAAAGATTTAATATGATATATATTATTTACACTTATTTAGTTTTTCAGTGCATAGTGTTCAGTTTATTATTAAAGAATTTAAATTATACTCAAAGAATTATTGACACATGACATTGATGCTGGGATAAATTATGAATGTTTAACATATTTGTCATTACAGAGCATTCTTTTAAGGTAAAAAATGCAACATTGAATCCATTGAATAGTTTATCATTTTTAACAAAAGTTTACTAAAGCACAACTTTATTCATATCCTATATACAGTATATTTAAAATATGTTGTCATTTATCTGTTAAATATTTGTTTTTTTTATCTGTTATAATTGTAGGTTTACAGCTTAAGATTAACAAAATAAAATATTTGTCTTTTACATGTGGTTTGTCCATAATTCTATATAGGAAGAATCCCACACTTGCATGTATGTACCTGATTGTTTAGGACAAGAAGGCAAATATAAAGAAATGGGGGAAAAAATGTTTATACAGTTGAACTTCGCCATCTCAAACATTGATATCTCGAATACCATGGATACGTCGAAGTGATTTGGAAGTCAAAACCTTCTTTCAAGTATTTTACCCTCGATATCTCAAATCATTGGATATCTCAAATCATCGGGTATCTCAAATCATCGGGTATCTCAAAAGTTTTTATTCAGTCCCATCAAGTCTGAGGTAACGATATTTGACTTGACCTGTTTGGACTATTTCTGTTGTTGGAAATAATTAAAAAGCTTGTAGTGACAAAGTTTGCTTTGATCTATGAGTTAAGTATATATATTGGTCTTGACTTTTTATTTTGCACGACTCGGTTTTGTATTTGTCAGGTCTTGAACCCACTACCTTCGGAATCACAGAGCAAGCACTTGACCAAATGAGCTTTCGAAAGTGGTCTTCTCAAATTTGAGAAATAAATTTCTTTAATGATGCTTAGAAACTTCTCTTGACTGAAATAAGGTAAATTGAGGTATATTTGTGGACAAAAACAAGATTAAAATGTTTTTGAAACATATCTGCTCTTCCAGTGTGGAAATATTAAAAGGATTTATACAATGACTTGGCCTTGGTCATAACAATAGCAAATAATCAGAAAAAGTGGATTAATTAAGTTATGTAAGAGGAACTCAAGAGGGTTTCTTAAAGGTCTTGGAGATTAGGATAAAAATCCAAATTCGAATTACAATGTGAAGTCTCGGTAATTGATGGTGATGGACATTGCCTGGAATAGTATTCTCAAGTGCAATTTATTACTTTGATGCAAGACTTGAAAGGGGGGGGGTAGATTTGTTTGACTTTCACTGCATAAAATTTAAAATTCCTCCTGCTCTATATTTCTTACAAGAATTTATACATTTAACATGCTATATGTTAGGACCAGTATTTATATATTCTCTTTATGCCTGATCATATGAATTTTTATTTCTGTTTATTCTGAAATCTGAATTCTTTGTATTTAAAAATTTATATAGTATGTGTATGTATTTTTAAAATCTTTTTTCCCTTAATAGACAGGTTTTTTTTTATGGTTAATATCACTCTAAACTGAAAAGAAATCTATAATTGATGAAGAAGGAACATTCCCAGGTTGTTAAATTTTGGATATCCCACTGTCAAAGGTTGTTGAGTTGTGAAGTATTCTGAATACAGCAGAAATCACCTAAGGGAATAGTCACTTGAGATCCTCATTAATGTGCAAGTTGAATCTTGTCATCATGTGTAATATTTTGAATGGAAGTATAGCCATTTAAAAAAAAAGTATTGTATGCAGAGCACAGGTTTTGAATATCTTATTTACATGAGCACGTTGAGAATTGTTCTGTACAGGGTTGTATGGCGGTAGCAGCCGAGATCAATAGAGTTTAGCGCTAGGAGTTGTTTTTTAGGTCACATTGTTGTTGCCAGAACTTGGGATTTTTTTATTCTCCTGGTATGAAGGAGGTCATTGGTTTGCTTGTGTTGTATTACATATTGGATAATGATGTGATGAGCTTGATCAGTCAAGCTAGACCGATTTACCTATGGTTTAACCGAACTAGTTCACTGCTGTAGAAGGAGCCAATTTAATACACTACAATAGTTACACACAAACCTTCATTTACAGGTATAATCCGTGGGTTGGTGCCGCAGGCATTCGAAATAGAAAATTGACATTCATTAAATTGTTGTTTGTTAGTTTAGACTTTGATGGATGGGATGGAATACAGTGAATAATATTGCTCTTTGTGATCAACTATTGAAAACAAGAAAGGGTGTTTTTTAACATTGCCATGCTAAAACTTGACTGATCTCTAAATGCTATGAAAATTTTTGGACACAAATTGTTCAGTTTGTGTTTTATGATCCACTTTCCTATGATTCTTATATATATTTCTTTCCATACCTAAGTTGAGCTGGGTAAAAAAAAAAACACTGAATGCCTCAAAGTACCTTGTGAATATTGAATAAACCTGGTGTAGTTCAAAGCTTTCATGACTAAAAATAAAGCAAGCCCTGTACTTTGATAAGGAAACTCAAATCGTCAGGATTTTTATCTCCTGGGTTTTTCTGTTGCATAATTTCTGTAATCTAAAATGACATTAAATACAGTTTTGTGTCAGTTGATACGAGTATGTCATAGACAGAGCCTTGTGTTGTTATATAATTGGTATGCACCAAGGCACACATGAAAATATATATTACAAAATGTGTACATTGTTATAGGTTTATCATATAAACTTAATTTCACATCACACATATTTCATAAATGTGACATTGAAATGTTTATAATGTAAACAATATTTTTGAAGTTCTATATTTGTATTAAAGAAACATGCATGAAATGCTGCAAGTATGTAAAGAAAAATGTTTCAGGTATGGAGAAATTAAAATTTTATTGAATTGTGTTATGCAGGATTTGGACCTGATAGACGTACTATGGCGCCAAGACATAGATCTGGGGGTGGGGAAGGAGATGTTCGACGTCAATCTCCGAAGAGAACTCGAGCGAGAACGAGAAATCGAGCTACAAAAGGAAAGACAGAAAGTGAGTTCAGATTGTGTACTAGAGACAGATTGGAATAAATAAATTTATAGAAACTGGTTAAAACCTCTTGATGAAATAATTTGGAGTTGCATTAAAAATGTAAACCTTATTTAAATGCACATTCAAGTAAAGTATTGAAATTTTGTGTAATACAGCAAAAAGATAGAGAACTATTGCAAGCCAAACTAGAAGAGCAGCGAAGACGCAGAGAACAGCAATGGATGGCAGAGAATTTTATGAGGGATGGAGAAACAGGTCAGACACGTTAACAAAACAAAATTAAGATACAGAAAAATGTATGGATTAAATTCATTAGTCAATACAATTCGTTCTAATTCAAATTTGCGAACATTGCGATAAGAGTTGCATTTACTATATATTAGAGAAAAGTTTTTCAAAATGACAATTGTTTTATACAGGTGAATGGGTGCCACTCAATGGGAGAAGAACATCTCAGCCCATGAGTTCCCCTTCCATGGTTCCCCCAAACATGTCTCCTCAAGTATCCAATGTGCCCCCTCCCAATGTAACAAATATTCAACAGAATAACCCCCACAGTATGAATCAGACAAGCCAGTTTCAGGTGAGAAGATACTGAGATTTTGAAATTTTCTTACAAATGCATTTGTGCAGATTGATAAGTATTTGTTGCAAAAACTTTTACTTCATTTACAATATTTTTAATGCTATTTTATTCGATTTTCAGAATTACCAATCTTATGAAACTGGAATGCCGGTGATGAGCAACCCAATGCAGCCACATCTAAATGTGCTTGAGAATGACTATCACATTCCCACATCTAACCAGAGTTACCAGCATCAACTGGCCTCCCCCTCCCATCAGCCATCCCCCTCACATATCACGTCCCCCCTACATCACATGTCCCCAGACCAGAACCACCTTCAGAATTACAGTTACAATCAAACTCAACAACAGGTATACTTTATTGAAAAAATTCCAATTTTTCAGTTATATTGTAAATATGAGTTAATGCAAAACCAGTTTTCAAATGTGTATGCATATGCCTGAAATGTTTTAAAACAGAAAAAAGCAAAGGAAACAATGAAAACAACAGATGTTAATTTTGACAATTTTTTAAAGCTTCATGCATATTTGATACAGTGAAAATGTATTTCAACTTTCTTTAATATGTTGGGCATAATTTTCCAGAGTCAAGGTAGCTATCGCCCCCAGGAGAACATGACCCAAGCCCAGTACCCCCAGGCTGCCAACAGAGGCTATGGTACCAACTATTCTCTGGAGGAGACCTGGATGGACCTGGTCAACATTCTGGAGCTGCCCAGTAATGATTCTAATAACGGCATGGTGAACAATATGAGTACCAGTGTCGGCATGATGCCCCCACAGAATCATTCCAATGCCTTGATTCAGAACGTCACAATGCCCACTCCAATCAACAATACTGTCAACACAAACACATTTGAACCACGTAAGCAGTGTTATACAATTGTTGGCAAAAATCATTAAGTATTTTACAGTTCGAAAATTTAAGTCATTTCTGTACACAAAAACAAGAAATTTTATTTTCTGAACAGTTATCTATATTCAGAAGAATAATCATATATTTTAGATTAATATGTCATTTTCATTGATGGCATAATTTCTAAAATAGTTTTGTTGATACATATACTTTTATTTTTTAGAAACGAGAAACAACTTCACATCAGCTCCCCCTAGTGAGGGCTGTTCCTCTCCCTTGGAGTGGGACCCTGCCAACATGCTGTTTAACAACAACAGTGCTGGTGCTGAACAGAGTTCTAACTTGACTACCCAAGTGGATGACATCCTCTCCAATATCATTGATGAAGGACTGGATGACCTCAACATTACAGAGATGGCCCTTGAAGAGGGTAAGTTTGTCACCTGTGATCTGGGGGAAATACAATAGTCAAAAGTTGCACCTTTGACAAGCTTTACATTGAAAAGTTTTGTGTGAAATTATGAAATTAAAACGGTATTTGTCAGTCCTTAATTCAAAGACAAAACAATAAGAAATAGAAAAGGGAAGTGCAGTTCGTAATTATTACTTGTGCAGTAATGAAATAAATTTCTTTGATAGGTCTGGGCTCCTCCATGCAGATGCTTGATGATGCAAGCAGTGAGTCAGGAATTTCTATGGGCAGCTCTGGAGGCTCTCCTTCCCAAGTAAGTCTCTTAAAAATCTCTTTTCTGCATTCAGCTGTGGGACATACACTTCTATATTTGATAACTGAGAATTTTCAGATTTTGTCAGATATTCTTTATGTTTCGTTTGTTTATGATAAAAAGTAAACTAAGTCAATGTTTACAGTGTCTTCTACTTTTATTTCCAGGACCAGTTTAGTGAGGGAGCCATGTCCCCCTATGATGGTATGGAAGGTGGGGCAAGAGGTGGTGGAGATTTTGGTGATGGCACCCCAGACTTTGGAAAGAGACCAAGGAAGTTTAGTTTCAATGGTGGATTTAACTACAATGAGAATGGAGGAGAGTCTGCCCAGTCCAACTATTCCTCATCTTCAAACGACACAGATTATCACTACCGTCCATCCAGTGCAAATCATATCAGACATAACCATTCTTACCCACTGCAGCCAGGCCAGGAACCTCGCGAATACAAAAAATACACCATCTCGGACAAGCCTAAACAAAAGGGGCCTCACTGTAGGGACAAAAAGAGACTTGAAGATCTTAAGGTCCCCTTATCAATGGATGAGATCGTGGACTCTCCTGTTGAAGAGTTTAATGAATTGCTTACTCGTCACAAGCTGTCCGAGTCCCAGCTTCAGTTGATCAGAGACATTAGACGACGAGGCAAAAACAAAGTGGCTGCGCAGAACTGCAGGAAGAGGAAAATGGATGTGATCGTCACTTTGGAAGATGAAATGACCCAACTGAAGGAATCTCGTGAGAGACTTATGGCAGAGAGGCAGATGATTGACAAGCAAACACGAGACATGAAGGACAAATACAGTGCCCTATATAGAGAAATATTCCTATCTCTACGGGACGAACATGGCCGACCCTACGACCCTGCTTTATTTTCTCTCCAGCAATCCAGTGATGGAAATGTTTTCCTTGTGCCTAAAAACGTTACATCTGAGGAGCAAATGGAAATGAACAAGAAGATCAAAGAAGAGCGAGAAAAAGATTCACATTAGAGGACCAGCACTCTGTGTTTGGTGTTGAAATCCACTAAATGCACTTGATCTTTAGATAATTTGCACTTTTTCCTTATTTTTGGAAACTGAGAATTTAATTTTTTCAAAATCTGTGATGAAATTAAGTGCTAGAAAACCTTTACTCAGGAACAAAGAAAGTTTTCTAAAATTCTTCTTAATTTATGAAAGTTTTTTTTTTGTTTGTAATGAAAATAGAGATGGCCAATGCCTTTAAATTTTGGCATACAAATCTCTTTAGGGTGTAAGGTTTGAGTAGTTGAAACTAACAATTAAGTCCCGGTGGTGTACAACCAAAGAGTAAAATATTGGAAACAAGCAAATTAGAGATTAAAATTAATATCCTCTGGGTATTGTGCTAAAGCAGTTTGAGATGTTCAGACAATTTGCCAATAGGGTATTTAAAGTTGGGAACAGAAGGTTTTCAGCACGTAAAACAGGAAATCAAGGTAGCTTTTGTTCAAAATGTACGACAATTGTGTCATAGAAGTGCTGCCAATTTAGTTATCAGTTAAAGTCCTACAAGTACATGTACATTTCAACAACAATAAGACCAGGTCAAAGGGGAAATTCATTAGGACTTAAAATTATCTTGATTAGATTGGTCTTTTGTTACGTATAGTGCGGATCTGTTGTTTTAAATGCTTATTAGATTCAAGCACTCCTATATGCTTTGTTATGTTTGATTATTATATAACAGATATTCATCATCAAGGAGTTATTAGATTTGAAAGATTTCGAATTTGTCATGCACAAATGGAGATCAGCATAACTTATCATTTTTTGTAGAACTTATTTGGCTGACGGATGGACAGACGACAGAAAAAAATGTGATCAGAAAAGCTCACTTGAGCCTTTGGCTCAGGTGAGCTAACAACATTTTATAATGTATATTTAATATGGCCCAGCCCAGAAACAAAGATTTGGGGGTATATAGCACAGTAGGCACTTGTTTCATATGGTGCACCCCTTCTTATTTTTACCACAAGGTATCTAACTCAATTTCAAGCACCCCCACTTCAAGCTAGTATTTTGATAATATATCAATCATTAACCTACTTTAAAATGACATCGTTCTGTTTGAGAGACTTTTTCCTTGTCAAAAAAATCGTTTCAGACATCTTTTGTCAAGCCTCTTTATTGTAAAGTATCCATGTAATTCCTTGAAGATTACCTCGGTACATATTAAGACTTTAGATGCATGGGATATAACTTCTGATTGGGGTAGGATAAAACAAGAGACTTCTGAGTATTCTATTCTGAGGTCTCTGGTTTTATCCTTCATTTATAACCCCAACCAGAAATCTGTATCCTATCTTAATTTAAGTCTTTTAAAATATGTATACATGTATAATGCGTATGGTATTTTGAAAATTGTAGGCATTAACAGTTGCAGAAGTAAGGAGAATGGATGTACTTGTAAGCCTGAAGCATGATGGGAAGCTTAGTGATTACCTGTATAAGGCCTATGCCTCCAAACATTTGTGTGATGTGGAGGTAGTGACGTCAGACCAGTCCACGTTTTATACACACAGGCTTGTTCTGTCCACTTTCTCCGATTACTTCCAGAGGAAAATCAAGGGACGACAAGATTCCTACAATATGGTCATATCTATAGGTATAGTAATTAGCATGTACATGTTAAATATTGATGTTTAGTGTATGAAATAGTGTGACAATGCTTTTTGAATTTTCAAAAATAATTTATACTTCTATATTTATAGAATTGTAATTTACAGTTTAATTACATGTTATTGAATATATTTAAGGGGGTCAGCAAGAGTCCAGTTCCACAAGAGCAAGTTTATTTTCCACCTGTATGCTATGGCAAAGTCAAGGGAAACAGTCTTGCTCAAGGGGGACTGGAATCTTGCTTTTCATATGATAAAAAATAATTGTTAGTACATGTACATGTTTTGAATGTCTTTTTAGTTTATCAAACTGATCCTACTTTTTGCTGGCAGTCAGTCTTTTCAGGATGATTTTCTAGGTGTCCTTAAATATACATGTAATACTGTATTGATTTACAGCGTACTCTTGCATTGTGAAAAATCTTTGTTTGCCAAGGTTCTGCTTCTCAGAGTAGGGTTGATCCTTTGACAAGCTAAAGTGTGCTCTGTAGTGTTACATCATGACACTAAAGTATTAAGTGATAGAGATTGATACTGAATTTCAGATGTGGACTCAGCTGTGTTTAAAGTGCTGATGGAATTCATGTACACAGGTCAACTATGTGTCACTCCACCTGAGCGAATTTCTCTTTACCATGCTTCAGTGGTTTTAGAGATGGAAACAGCACAAGACCTCTTACAACAAGCTTACATATCCAATGAATGGCCTGGAATAATGAATCCCAAAGTCTTAAAGAGCTCAGCTGAATCAGATCAAAATGTCAAAGATGTACAAGATTCTGAGGTCAGAGAGACCAATATTCCATTAGAAGGTGATATGATGAATGACACAGAGAAAAGTTTAAATAAAAGTAAATTGTCTGAAGTATATTTAAAGAAAAAGAAAAGAGGTAGAAAGAAAAAAGAAATGAAGGTTCAGGTAGATGCTGTTCAGCCAAGGGAGGTAACAGATTCGTAAATCTGGAAATTTTTGCTGTAGATAAATTTTTAGCAAATTTGCGAGTTCATTGAATTTGCAAAAATATTTTTCTTAAAAATAAATTACCAATAAGAAAATGTTAACAAAGCAGTGGTCATTCGCAAAATTTTGAAACGTAAAAATTAACAGCATTTTGACATGAATTCGCAAAATAAAATCGATGTAAAAATTTCCAGATTTACGGTATTAAAAAAATCATATCATGCAATAAATAAGAACCTTTGAATTACTTTTTAATCATTTGATGACATATACTCTCAACTTTATTAAAAGAATTTAAATTCAAATTACTAGTATGCTGACTTTCTGTGCCTGAGCATTTTTTTAATCAAAAGTAAATTTTGGTTTGTACATGTATATTGCTAAATGTTCACTCATACATCCTTGGTTTAATATCGAACTGACTAAACATACTGTAGAATGTAGCTTTGTTGGCTGTAGCGTAGGGGCAGTGTTCACACTGGAACTCTTTATCTGTGGAGTGACGGTTCTTGATGTGGGACTGTAACTCGGAATCCTCCCCGAACCTCTGACCACACACCTGACACAGGTGAGGCCGGATCCCCAGGTGCATCTTGTTAATGTGCTTCTTCAGGGTGCTGAAATGTGGAGAGGGAAAATGCATTTGTATCTTCAGCAACATTTTATGTAAACTTGTGCTTAGCTCTCTTTCAAAATTTTTCTCTCTTGGTGACTTTGTCGACCAAATTGCAAAATTTTGTTTTGGAAATAGAAACCATCAATAGTTTTAGGTCTGCATAGAAGTCTGTTCCTCTTTTCTCAAATTTAAAAGTACATCTCAGAAGACTTGAAAAAGGTATAGTCCTAGAATCAAGTCTGTTTCTCTTTTCTAAAATAAAGTACTTACACCTCGGTCTTGAGTTTGAGGGAGCAGTAAGGACATTCATAGTTTTTGTCTGATGAATGGCGTCTCATGTGGGACTTCAGGCTAGAGCTTGACATGCATACTTTATTACAGCCATTGTGTTCACAACGGTACAACTTCAAAAAGAAAAACAAAATAAAAGAATATTTTAATGTACATTGAAAAGAGGGAATCTGCAATTTTTAATAGATTAAAAAGAAATAGAAAAACATATACATGAAGATGTCCATAATAGTTTTTTTTTATATACCTTCATTTCGTCATGGTAAATTCCATGCTTGAGGAATTGATGCACATGAAGCTGGGAGTTCTTGCAGAATCTTCTTCCACACGTGTCACACTGTCTCTTCAGGTGTTCAGAACGACAGAGGTGCTTAACGATCATGTGCCGATTCAGGGTCTTCTTCACGTGAAATGTGAAGTTACACTCAGTACACTTGTACTCTACTTCTGGGTGCTCCTTTACGACGTGAAGCTTCATGGTTACCATGTTTCCTGTGGTGAAGTTACACCCCTCCACTTCACAGGTAACGGAGTTCTTTAATGCCTCCCGCACCTCTGCTACGGTCCTCTTGTGCACCCAGCGTAAATGTGATTTAATCGTCCCTAGAGAGGAATAAGAGCTGTCACACTCGGGACATGGGTATTTCATATCATCTAATTGGTGAACTCCCTCAAAGTGACTCTTCAGGGCCTTATTGCCAACAAAAGTCAAGTTACAATCCGGGCATTCCCATTTCTGCTGCAGGCGATACTTAGGGTACCCTGTTAATTCCTTAGCTTTCTCAAAACTCAGATAATGTTTCTTGATAAGGTGGCTGGCATATATCCTCCCTTTAGAAAGCACAGAGTGGCAAAAGCAGCACTTTTCATACACTTTATTGGATACTTTTCTCCTGTTTCTTTTTGTTGTTTGGCCCTTGCTTTTCTTTTTTGGACTAAATATGGATTTCATATTCTGGACATGTTTGGTTATCCTATAATACACCCCTTGTTTGTCCCCCTGATTGACCTGCATATGGTTTTCCTGAGTGTGTCTATAGAACAGGCTATAATATTGAAAGCTGCAGGAGCACAGAGTGCACATGTACTTTTTAGGGTTGTCTGTCAATGTACAATAACGCATGGCTCCTGAACTCTTGGTGATGTTACTTAATATTGCCCTGCTGTGGGTGTATCTGAGAGGTATCTCCTTGTGTTGTATAACAATGTGTCTCTTAAGTGCAGAATAAGAGCTGAGTGTTTTTCCACAAGTCTCACATTTAATTTTAGCACCTTTGGGAATCCGGATTTTGGTAATCTTTTTAACTGCCACTTTGGTGACATTTTCCTTTTTCCTCTTTTTCCTAGTTTCCTTCCTCCGTGTTTCCTTTGAACCTTCTTTCACCTTTCCTGCCTTGGGTTTTTTCTCCACTACTGGCCTCCGTTTTCCTCTATTTCTGGTAATCATGTGATTATCTGTAAACACTACATCTCCTCTGTTACCTTGGATATTTTGAAGTGAATTGACTGTCCTAGCCATTTGTAATTTTCATCTTCCTCTCCAGAACCACTTGCCAATCTCAACCAAACTTGGCACTGAGTAGTGGTATACTTAGGTGAAGAGAATTCAGGTTTTCACATGAAGGATCATGTCCTCTTTCAAGGGGAAATAATAAGAAATTGTGAAAAAATGGATGGGATCATTTAAAAATTTTCTCCATTGGGTTACAAAATAGAATGTTGAGTTAAAGCTTCTGATTTGGTGTAGATTCAAATTTGTTCAAATTGTGAAAGATTTACATTGGAATATAGAGGAAAAATCTTCCTAAGTCCTAATAAGAACAGCAAAACTATGATTGGTCATATTTACTTGTACATGTATATGGAAGTGTGTTGTGTAGATTCAAGTTTGTTCAAACCACGATCTGGCACTATTCTGGTAGGATCACAATACATTATTTTAGTTAGAAAAAGAATACATTTATATAGGAAAAGAATCTGCACTAGAAGGACAGAATTGGCCATATTACTCGGAAGAGTGTTGTTCTGTATGTCATCCCATTGATATTCCAAAGCATAATCTTTGTCCTGTCAAGTTGGAGATGTCCAAGTTTGAATGTATATGTATTAGTCATGTTCACATGTAAGAATGACTACCGGTAATTGCATTACATATGTACATTTGGATGATTTGGATTACCTTTTATAGATTGTCTTAATCGTGAGTTAACTTTTACAGGTGATGAATGGAGCTGTACTACAGCAGGTGTTTGTGGTGGAGTTTACAGTCAACAATAACATGTGTGATGATTGTCACCGCGTGGAGGCCAAGGACTTCTGGAGGGCTGTCGTGCAAATCAGACAAAAGGTTTGCTTTTTTCTTCAACAGTAATTTTCTCCCTTTTCTCTTGTTTTCTTTTCTTTGAAATGAAGAAATGGATAAAGAATGATAAGCTGGTTGGTATTCTGCAGTTTGAGGATAAAATAATGATAGTTGAATTGAAATGTAAATTTTTTTTTTTATTATAGACAGATCATAAGAAGACATTTTTCTTCTTGGAGCAGCTTATTTTGAAGCACAAAGCTCATGCCAACACCGTGAACATCAAAGCTGTACATGGTGTGTATATTGTTTTTTTTCTAATGACAGTCCTTGTAAATGAATCATTTATATATGTTGGATGTTGCATACATTTAATACTAATACCATTATACATTTACTTTTTAGATGGGTTGGACTTCTTCTATGCACAAAAACAAGATGCCCGTAAATTGGTTGATTTTCTGGTTAATGTTGTCCCTTGCAGGTAGTACATGTATTCTTTTATTCATTTACCTATCAAAACTCCTATGATCTTAATGATGAAAGTTCCATTAATTTAATTTGCAAATTTATCAATATGTCCGGTATGTTCAGTATATTCAATGTTCAGTCAATTTTAGTTAACTTTTACTTTTTGGTATATGTACATCCAATGGAATATTCTGTAACTCCCAGAACTTCTCTAAACCAGGTATCAGTCAGCACAAGAGTTGGTGTCACATGATATCAGGAACAATACCTTCACCTACAAATATACCTTCTCTGTGGAAATTGTGCCTATTTGTAAGGTTAGTACTGGTAATTTTTTTTTCAGAGTTGATGTACACATGTTTGTATACCCTACCCTGATAGTTCTTTGTGCCACAGTGCTTAAAGCTATATGTAATTTTGTTAGACAATTCTTAATAAAAATTCAGTTACTACAGCTTTAGAATATCTGATATTTTGTCTGACAGTATATACATGCACAATGTACTGGTGTATAAAACTTTATTCTTTGACTTTGTTTTATTACATAGGACAACATAGTGTGCCTCCCCTCTAAGCTTGCCCAAATGCTAGGAAACATCAACCCGATCTGCATCTGTACACGTGTTACCCAGTCTGTGCACCTCATAGACCCCAATACACTGCAAGGTATTAAACTATCCCCCCAAAACACAAAACTAAGTTGTGTACTTATATTCTGGAAAATAAAATGTTGGCAATATTGAAGAAATTTAAATAGACTTGATAAGAAATATTCCAAAAAAAATATGAATGGATGAGGGAATAAAAACAGAATGATTTAGAATCCATAAATGTACACCACAATACACTATTTAGTGTGAACTCAAATCCTCAAAAGAACAAGTTGATCCATGTTGCATACCGATACATTTACTTTGGCTTTTGTCTTTGTAGTTGCAGATGTGAGTGGTACACAGTTCTGGAGATATCCCTTTGTAAATCTCTGTTCTCCTAAGAGATTTGTGGAGTTTATGGTGATGCAGGTGGACATTATTCCAGAGAAGGACCGCCCTCACAGAGTACCTGTGTCCCAAAAGGTAACTCATACAACACATGTTTAAGCCCTGTGTCGCAATATGTAAATCATATACTGTAGAAGTACTTTTTTCCGCGTGGTATTAATTTACGCTATGTGCGCGGTTACAAATTTTCCGCGGAAATTTGTCCAAGCGTAATTAATATAAATGTAAGGCATATAGTGACAATCTAAGAAATCCGCGTAATTTTCTACCCGCGGATTAAACAGAAATTGAGGTTCCGCGGAATTATGACCCCGTGGAAAAAAGTACGTCTACAGTATATAAGTTCTGTGTTACAAAGGTAAATCTTTCTGCAAATATGAGACCTAATGTCACATAGGGTTTTCAGTTGTTGCCTAAATTACAATACTTTAAAACAAAAGATATCCTTTGTCACCAAAAAAGAAGAATACTGATGGGTAATAAAAATAAATCGATTAGGAATAGCATATTTGGTAAATACATGTAATGATCTATTAACTGTTTTCTATTGATATTTCAGCATGTTTTGGCTGACCTCTGGGTGTCCAAGGTCACAGACATGGGACTTAGTGAGCAGCAGTACTTCTGTAGGACTCACCTGGGGCACCTGCTGAGTGCTGGGGACACAGTTCTTGGGTAAGTGATGAAGCATGAAACACTTACTGTTGTTAGTACTAAGGATTATGTAGTTTGTGTGTGTGGTGTATGAGGGGCACTTGCTGAGTGCAGGGGTCACAATTCATTGCTTTGTGAGGAAGGATGTAATGTCACCTGTTTAAAAGCTGGAGATACACATTTTTATAAGATTTAATGTGGGGCACCTGTTGAATTCAATAATTTTCCTTGCAGATTTGACTTCACAAATGCCAACTTGAACAATCCAGATTTGGAGAAAGTTAAAGCTGAAAAGTTACCAGATGTGGTTAGTTATCCAAGTTCATATACAATGTACATTATATACCATATTTATTGTTGTACATGAGACCTTTTCATAGGGTTAAATAGTTGCTGATGTGCCTATCAAGAAATCAAGTAATTGTCAAACTTTTCCACCTGCTCCTGCTAGGTAATAGTGAAGAAGGTATTTGGAGACAAAACACTGAGAAACAGGAAGAGAAGATGGAAACTGAAGCATCTCCATGATGATCTTCACATGGAAACTGCCAGCAATGAAAGGTAAACTTGGACTTTGGTTTAAAAAATGGTTTTAAAGTCCCACTTCCGGAAATTGGTATGATAGAATAAGCAAAGTATTCAAGCTTCTATGGTATTAAAAAAGTCAGCATATTTCCCAGATATTAGCAGCTTAAAGTGCTGATCAAAATTACATGTAATTACATTTCACACAGTATAAATGTTTTAAAATCCTGTTGAAAAAGTTTATAATAATACAGTAGTGCTTCACTAATAATAAATTGTTTGAATTGATTTCTCATTTCAGAGACTACACTGATTTTCTGGAGGACTTGGAGGAAGATCAGACTACCAGACAACATGTCAATATTTACAAAGGTAAGAACCAGTTTATTGTACAAGTAACAACATATAAAGGAATGGTGGATTCTTCTTTTTCTGTATTACCACCGGTAAACAAAATGATAAGAATGAGATGATCCACTCCTACTGTTTTGAGGGTACAGAAATAGTTACAAATCTGAATGTATTTGCATTTTAATGAATACATCTGATATGTTTATGCTACAGATGAGAGCAAGATTGCAGTTGACACAGATGATACAGATGACGAGGGACTACCACAGATCAGTCTCCAGGAGATGCTTGATGACCTTCACCTCCATGACGACCCCATGGGAGATGAAGATTAGGAGGGTACTCAAAGTGGTCAGGGAGTGAAGAAAGACATCAGCAGGAAAATGAGGGGTTGGGAGGAGGAATATTTAGTGATAACAAAAAAAGGTGTTTTTAGCTTTTCAATGCATTTGCATCCTTTTAAAAGACCTTAATCATATTACTGTGGCTTGTTGTTATTTTGTTACCCAATTCAAATGACTGGAAATGAAATGTGTTATTGACTTATATTAATTAATTACACGAACATGGTAATAAACAAAATACTGAATAAAAAAATATGTTTTTGTCATTTAAAGTGCAACTGACATTGTCAAATAAGACACTGCTGCAAATTAGGTGGCTGCTTATGTTGGCCTGGCATTCCCCAAAAGTTTTCATATTGTTGGTTTTACTGTATTTACTTGAATGTTACCCAGAACTCACCATGAAAAAAATCATTGTAGGACGATTCTCAGTTAAGCTTGGACTTTCAGTAAGGCATGGCATTCTCGGTGCTACGTAATTAGTGCAGGGACATAGCAACAGGGGGGGGCCTGGCCCTCCCACTTTTTCCCCCAACATTACCTTTACTACAGAAAATGTTCATTGTAAGGATGGTTGGCCCTCCCACTCTTTACCATAGTATAGTGATATCAAGGAATTGTAGAGAAAAAAATTGGAAGTGAAAGTAAGTTGGCTTTGAAACAGTTTGGACATTTTATGTTTTTTTAACTTTTTCAGGTAAGTAAAAAAGGTTTTTCTCTGGTTGCCCCCCCCCCCCCTTTCAAAAACGATGCTATGTGCCTGTAGTGTCTATCAAATGGCAAATAGATTCTCATTGATTTAGAAATTAATAAAATCAGGAACTTTAAATTGTTGTTGACAATGATGAGACAATTTCAGCCCCATCTCTTTGCAGGGTGAGACAATGTTATTGAGAATGCCATGCCTTACTGAAAGTCCAAGCTTACCTGAGAATTGTAAGAGTCATTCTCTGTAAGCATCAAAATGGGCTGGAAATTGATTTTCACGGATTTTGCTGAAACTTGGTGAAATAATTGCATTATAAGCCCTATTTACAAAAATATTATTAAAAGTGATCAATTGGTCTTGTTTCCATGGCAACCAGGTTACCTGTTTTTGTACATAGGTGGTAAATACCTAAAATGATATTTCTTCCCATTAATGTACATTTAATTAAATAAAGGTGATTATTATTATTTTTTCCTTTGAATTAATTTGTAATTTGTATTTTCTATACAAAAAAACTTGAAAATATTTTTTTGGACCTGCCGTTAAATGCCAAATAACATAAAATATTGCCTTAAAAATGGGTGGTTGAACATAACAATGTACACGAAAAACGCAGGCACTGGTGGAATATTCTGATGTTCTTAATTTCACTTTATACAATTATGAAGAACATATGAAAAAACTGGAGATGTAATATTTACTTTAAGAAAATAAATTGATTGTAAAGTTTGTAAAAATCTCTAAATTTACACACATTTTTGTCAAGAGTTATTTCCTTTTTCGTAAATCTTTTGCTTTAATCGATGAAAAATGAAAGTAAAAGTACACAGCAGAAAGCAACTTTGAGGAGTAAATACTGTGTGTTTTGGATATTTTCAGGGGTTTTAATCCAACTTGTGAAGTATTTAACATTACCCATAGTTAATTGATTGTTCAGGCTTTACTGTGTCTGAGAGATATACATGTTTGTGTATAGATGTGATAGATACATGTAAACCACAGGCGCTTGTTTCATACAATAGACGAATTTCACATTCCTGGGAGTTATCTCCCGTTGTCGGCGTAACGCTCATTTTTCCCACTTTTTCCTTTGTAAGTTACCTGTTAATATTTTTAAATTTCAAACGTTGTAGGAAAATTTCGATCTGTACCTGTATTGCCAGAGTATGGGGCAACATAAAAAACATAATGAGCACGTTCATATAGATTTCATTTCTAAGATACTGACCCATAAAGTTGGTAAGGTTATAGAGGGAAAACAGTGCCTTACGCCGGTTGACCCCGGATTGACCCCGCAAAGGGGAATAACTTTTGTAAATGTGAAAGTCGTCTTTTTATACTATATAATAACATTATATAGTATAAAAACTAGCCTATTGTATGAAACAAGCGCCTGTGATGTAAACTTAAAAATGGATTGCATCCTATGAAATTCCTGCCTATGTGACAAGTGCTGCATCATTGAAAAAAGTGTTTTTTAAAAAAAAGTAGGTATCGTCAGTTAAATGGACTTCAGCACTAAGGGTGGGATAATAAGGTTGTGATGAAGAAATATACATGACAATAAGAAGCACTAGGTAAGTACTAATGAAATATTGACTACGAACATTGAAAGTTGCACATATTTTGTATGAGTTTATTAATAATAGGGCATGACTATTTATTTATTATTAAAATAACTTTAAAGTACCCAAAGCATAAATAATGACATGATTCTAATTATATCATTAACAGTTTAGGCATATTATCAATCTTATTCAAATCAGATGTGAATGAAAATTATTTTTCTCAATTTGAGTCAAAATGAGGTTCTCTGTTGAATGTTGATTGAATTTCAAAAGCTTATAGGGAGTTCACTCCCAGGGGCATAGCCCCTACGGACAGTGTTTTGGACCTAATAAGAGCAGTGGTGGTTTGTAATTATATGCTCTCCATCTGCATAATTGCACATTCCCTAATACTTATTTTAACCCTTTGCCTTTATGAGGAAGAACAAAATCACAAATTTTTAAAAATACATTCTGAATTTTGAGTGTCATTCCTAATGTGACAGTGTATGAAAGACACTTATCTCTGCTGCGAAAACTTCAACGAATTGTTTTAGTCCCCTACCGGTGAAATCGGAGGGGACTATAGGTTTCCTCTGCGTCTGTCCGTTCGTCTGTCTGTCCCCGTCTGTCTGCCAGTCTGTCCCGCTTGGTTTTCCGCACTTTTTTTTTCTAAACGCTTGCATCTATTGAGCTGAATTTTGGTATGTGGTTGTATCTTGATGAGTTACACATCAAGTTTCAATTTTGAATTTTACATCGCTTCATTGGTTTTTGACAGAATAATGGTATTTTGAATTTTTCACATTCGTTTAATTGAGATCATGCTGCGCTAACTTCCGATGGTCGACATAAATAAGAAGCAAGAAAAAGACGTTGGAAAAATGAGTTGAATTTTCGTCTAAATGTGGATTATTTTATCCACAACCTCAAAATCAAGCAGTTTTACCTTGGACATAACTTTTGCATATTATTAAATGACATCCTGAAGAAAAACTCAGTTTCGAAAAAGGGAACCCGGTAGGGGACATGTATTGCTTATGCATACATTTATGTATGGTACGGACAGACAGTGTCTGACACGCGGATAAACAGGAAGTTGACATCAGATTTAACCTCAAGTGTTACCCACCATGCATATGGCATGCCTTAGCAAACACTGTGCTAAAATTTCAAGCATCTTCAATTAATAGCTGATCGAGTTCCTGAGAAAACTGCAACCAAACACTTGCTACAAAAACACACACTGGCAGACAGACAGACAAACGTACTGATACACAAAGGTAAATCAGTATACCACCCTCTCCTTCGTAGCGGTGGCATAATAATTCCTTACGAAAGGAACAGCAAAATATCGTCTGAACAACATAAAAAACAATTTAAATCGAGGAGGGGGGCACTCTTGACTATGTGCTTGTCCTACTTAAACTAAGAAGTGCATGTACAGGTTAAAACGTGTATATAAACTATATATGTTTCAATTAATAAAACAAGTTGCTTCAAAAAGATCGGTCATGATTTTATGTAGGTATTTATTGTTTCCATGGAAACAACTCCTGCTGCAATAATTCAGATATATGTGCTCAGTTTAAGTTTGAGTTCATCTTTTTTTTTTGTCTAGGTAAATAAATTAGACTGAAGTATAATCAAACATTGGTGGCAGTTTTATGAGTTTTGTATACTGGTACATCAATAATTATTTGGATTATTCCTGAATTATTTGGTTACCATAACAACTGTTTTTTTTTAATAAAATTATGAATTTCTATTTTCATGTTAGTGAAATGACATTCTAAGGTTTACATTGTTTTGTGGAATTTATTTCATTGAGGAAGAAATATAATCGGGCAATAAAGCAGTAGATTTTGTATATTAAACATATCAACGATAAGGATTTTCCTGAACTATTGGCTGCCATAGCAACCATTTTTAAAATAAATTATGAATTACTATTTTTATATTTAGTAAAATACAATTAAATTCAATTTATTTTATTGAAAAAGAGAAAAAAATCACGAAGGAAGCTTTTATAATATCGTTGCATACTTGTCAGTATCACAATATTTGTGATAGCAACCATTATAAGGAAGTGTTCAAAAACTATTTGGTTACCAAAGCAACGTGATTTGGGACGCCTAAATTTTTATTTATTACTTTTATTTTTTAATGTACACAAGTGAAATAACAAATATGATAAGTGTTATCTATTGTTTGAAGAAATTAAATAATGCACTGAGGACACAGATTCTGCATAATGAAAACGGCAATAGCTACAGTGATTTTTCCTGACGTTTTGGTTGCTATAGTAACACATTATTTTTGTTTAATATATGAACTTGCATTTTTATCATTTTATTTCGAAATTATGAGGTTTAGTAGTGTGATTTGTTTTACTCTTGATTTTTTTTTAAAGCTATAATGTACAAAAAGGATCCGAATGTTGAATCTACAAATTAATCCAAAATCTCCATAGCAACCATTTTCATTTTCGTTTTATTTTATTTTAAGAAATATTACCACTCTAGAAATTTTATATTTTCATGAGTAAGGAATGACCTTTCCAGTGATGGTAGTTGTTTGTTATGGATTGCCCGCGTTTTCTTGCTACTACGCTTAGAAAATGCCAAAAATTGACATTTTTCCAAATTTGTTAACATTTGAAAAATTCACACTTTTCACTGAAAGACAACTCTTTTATGTCCAATTATTGAATAATTTCATCAGTTGTGGTAGATACTACAACACATATTCTATCAGAGTAGGCAACAATTAAATCTGTAAATAAAACGCAGAAAATAGAATTTTATGATGAAGATTGTATACTTTCAGTAGGTTGCTCTGTATTTTTGGCCTCAAAATGGTGGTTTTGGTTACCATGGCAACCTGGACTCAAAATAAAAAATTAACCCCAAAAATGTTCAATACATGGTGTTTCTACATTGCATGCAAAAACTCAGCAAAATCTGTGATGTACCATTTCCAACTTTTTTCTAAATTCTTTGATTCTTACAGAGAATGACTCGTAATATGTTTCATTCAGATAAAGGATCCCTTTTGGAGAACAATAGAGTAAAGAAGAAATGTTTTAGAAATAGTTATGTCCCCAAGTGGCAAAATTATTAGTCACTCACCTCACAAACCTCAAATATGATTTTACAGAAGACTGAATGTTGTCTCATTATTCTGGGACCCCTCTTCTTGGTAGACATCAAACTTAATGCTACACTGGTTCCTTCTGAAGAGTCATCTCTTGATCTTTGTAAGGTCACAAGGTTTAACTCTCTAGATGTGGAAAAGTCTTGTCCATTCAAAATCTTGAGAACATTTGCTTAACAGCCATCAAATATATATTGCTTTTCATTAAAAAGGAGATGTCCTGTTTTGATATTAAGGTCACAAGTCAATCTACTCTACAGATTAGTAGGCACTCGATCGCCATGCAATATAGCTATGAACTAGGGATGTCAACAAATAGTCGCGACTATTCGACTATCAGTCGAATGGACCAACGATCGAATGATGAAAAGACATTCGAATATTTAATAAATGCAAAAAAAGGAGATGTAAAAGAATTTTCAACTCAAAATTGTAAAGCGTCATTCCTAAAACCATTATAGTAGCCGTCCTCAGACGAATAAGAGCTTAAACTCAGTCACAGTATATAAGTAAGTTTCCACGGTTTATTCCCCGAATGGCTACTCGAATAAAACAACAAGTAATTATCACACTCAATTAAGGGGCCCTCTAAGGGGTACAGGTAGACTTACCTGTATGAATAATCTAAAAGAATTGAAACAAAACAAAATAAAATGGAAATTTATTTCATTTTTTTTTTAAATTTGAGCACTAAATAAATATTTTGTATACATATTTTTTAAATAAATAATTTTACAAGCACAAAACATATTAAAAACTATAAATTATCTTGAAGTTCTATTGATTAGCAGCACTGATTTTCACATTATATTCAAGATAACACAGTTACACTTTCATATAACACATATTTACAATTTATTTAGTCCATCTCCATATATTTCTACGCATCTAAAGGATTGCTATGCAAAGTGAAGAAGTTCATAAACTTCATCTGGATTTTATGATTATTTAATAGAATGTTTTGATAATTGAAAATGATAGATAAATAAAATAAATCAAAGAAAACTTTATAGAAACACTTTATTTATCATACATATATATCTATATTATTTTAAGAAAAAAACACTTGTGTTAATTTATCTAAAAGAGTTTGAAAATGTAGCACAAAAAAGGGATAATAATTTGTAAGTTTTCAATCAATACTATTAATAATTCAGTATATTTCGGAAGATAGAAAACCCTCTGAATTAAAATATAATTGAATGAATATATCTGATTTATAAAATATTGCTTATCCAGGTAAACACAGGTAAGTCTACCTGTACATGTACCCCTTAGAGGGCCCCTTAATTGAGTGTGATAATTACTTGTTGTTTTATTCGAGTAGCCATTCGGGGAACACACCGTTTCCACATTGTAAACATAGAAAGTACAGTAATTACATACCGCGATAATTATTTATCAATTACTGACCTTTTTTGTTATTGTAGTAAATTATGCAGTGCTTTACTGGAATTTATAATAGTTATTATTTGGACTTGTACCAATTATGAATTTATTCATCACCTCTAAGAATGTTTAAATTAATATATTATAGGAACACATCATAGCCATAAAGTTTTGAAACTTTAATAATTATTAAAACATTAATTTCCTCCCCTTTTTGAATTTATTTTCAATAAGCCTTAAGAACTAAAGATTTACGAAAATTCATACATTTTGGAGAATCAATTGCTGGTGTAAATCTATGTAATTTCTACATCTTATCCCTGCTTAAGGTTCATCTGAATATTGGTGTGTAACACACAGTTTAGGCATTTGATGTTATTTTTTACATAAATTTACAAAAAGGGTTTTTGATTTTTAAAAACGCTATAGATGAGCATTTTCTTTTTCAAGAAAAAAATTGCACCAATTAGTCTAACATCGTTCCAATAATGCAATCCAATGATCGACTAAAGAAAATATATATTTTGACATCCCTACTATGAACCCTTTGGTTGACAGATATTCTCCATATATATCTAAATACTAACAACCATGTGTTTCAAACACATTTTCTTCCTACTTCCACAACAATGCTTTAAATAGCAGTCATATCTGAAGCAAACTGGACCCAATCGTCTTTAGACTCACAATGGTCGTATTAAAAGGCAATATTTTTGATGGTCTATATTTCAATCCAAGGAATGTGATTAACAATGGTTCGGGGAATGTTTTATTGTGGAAGTAGTAAGAAATACGTTAGACAACAAACGTTTTGTAATATTTTGAGATAACATCTTAAAAATATACGAAATAATGAATCGAGAAACAGTGCATTTTTGTGCGCAATAAATATTTTAAACAGTTTTTTTCAATGGGTGGCACTGTAGCTCTCTCCTATCTGTCAATATATTATTTCAGAGAGTTAGTTCTACAGCTACAATGTCCCATCTTCATCAAAACTACATGGAATCAATTTAGTATCAAGTCATGTTCTTAGATTGAATTGTTACTTGAAATGGTAGACTTGGACACCTTACAGGACAGGAAGTGATAAATAGAAGACCCTGTCTCTAACAATTTGGTTATTCATATCGAAGGCAGAGTTTCTGTGAAACAAAGTATTCCTATAATTTATTACATCTCCCAGTTTTGTACAAATGAATTGCTTGGCCTTGATCAGATCAAGAAGTATTCTGATGTTCAATATCATTTTTGACTTCAAAGTAATGCCTTATAGATTCTTTTGGAAAAAAGTACAACTTGACTGACTACATGGAATATTAATGAACTACCAAGTATCTTTGCCTTTAGGAACAAACAAACAAACAAAATTCAAATTTCAATACCTTTTTACCTTTGAAAAGTTGTGATCTCACCACAATTCATGACTCAAAGATAAATAATACACTATATGAGTGAATTTTCCATATGACAGTGAGTGACTACATGTATACAGGGCTCGACATTAACTTTTTTCCCTACTTGTCCATTCGGACAAGTGACCAAGATGTTACTTGTCCGAACTTCAACTTCACTTGCCCGAAAAAAATTTTATTGAATATCTTATTCTGTCAACTTTAAAACTATTCCAAAAATGAAAAAAAATTAATTGATTTATTGGTCTTGTTATTGATAAAAAAGACAAACACATATAAAACAAAATTTTATCTAGACTACCTGACCTGACAACAACATAAATTTTTGCAAGTGAATCTATAATTCAATCAGATATATTCCAAACCGGCAAACATTGTAAGATCCACGCCATGCAATGGTATGGATGCAATTAGTGAATATCGATCCCGATCAAGTGTGAACTTCAACTTACAAAGGGATTGATATCGGGATCGAAATTCGGGTTTATGTACTCATGCTTCCGTTTGTATTCGTTTAACTTTTCAATTAAATAAATATTTGTTTTGTTTATTATTATTCAAAGACTTCTTTACATGAAAAATCACTTGTCCAATCGGACAAGTGCCCAGCAATATTCACTTGTCCGTAATTGTTTTTCATTGGTACCGGACAAGCGGACAAGCGTTAATGTCGAGCCCTGGTATATTATTAAAGACTCTGCAAACTTGATATTTTGGATGTTGTTTCCTATGCTTTGAAGAACAAATTAGCACAAACAGTGCAAATTTTGTTGACTTTGCTTTCCATATTTTAAACAACAAATTATCACAAACAACCATTTTTTCCCACACAGGTTTATTGTGCTGACAATAAAATCTATGTGTACACAAAAGTCTGTCTTTAAGAACTAGATGCTGGGGGTTCCTTCTCGGAGAAAGATTTAAGCATCTCCTCTTTCTTTTGCTTGATGCGTTCTTCACGGCGTTTACGTGCCTCACGGACTCTCTGTCTTCTTGATTCGGCTTGGTCACTGAATTAAACAAATGTAACAATTTTTACTGGTCAATCTTCAATAGTATCAATATAGAATATAACTTACTAATTAATACAATTAGATATATTCGAATCCCAATGAAATAAACTTTTTAAGATACTAATATTGTTTATAAACGTCTACTAAACAGATAAGTGAATAAGGCTAATCCTAAATATTTGTACTGATATTTACTACTGTATATTAGACTAGGACTGTTATGGAGATTCTAAATGTAGTGTGTAGGAACTAAGCTTATTGGAAATGTATGTACATGTATAGGTGTTTTAAACACATCAATCTAAGGTATAACAATGCATTAACAATATATAGGAGCAACGAAGCACCAACCACACATAGGATGGTGTCAGTGTTATTTTTTATAAACATAGCAAAGTGAAGATTAGAGTAATAGAAGCCATGTTTTAACTCTGGCACTCTGTGATGGCTCTCAATAATGTAGCAATAATTTCATAGTGATACTGAGTCATGTTACAATTAACAAGATGCATTAATTGTGGTTTTATGACCAGGTTATTGAATACACAATTAAACATTATTTACATGTACACACTAAAGGTACATTAATGTGCTCTCATTCTAAAAAATAATATTGAATTGTGCATTTACAGGGTGTGAACCTGATACAGATAGACAAAGAGGGAGCTGAAACTTTTGTAGAAATGTTACAAATATACAGAAAATAAAATGTTCCCTAACATTTGACTTGTCTCAACAGAATAACAATATACCTGAGCTGTTTAGATCTTGCTTTCTCAGCCTTCCTCTTGTGAATGTGCTCCATCAATACTCTCTTGTTCTTGAAACCATTACCTTTAGATTTCATGTACAGTTCATGATATCTACAAAAGGAAAAATGTTGTGCTATTTAGAGGAAACAGAATAGTTCTGATCATATATACTACATTATGTAGTATGTATATATGATCAGAACTAGTCTGTTACATACAAACAGAAAAGGCGATTACACAAATCAAACTATTTCTAGTAATTTCCGGGGTTTAGTATTATTTCTAATCCCATTCAGATTTATATTATTGAAAATCAAAGCATATTTTTATGGAATCATACTGTCATCAATACAATTTTTTAAATTGATCAATTTTGATTGTATGTAAACTTACAAATGCTTGTCGATTTTCTTAGCTTCTCTGTAACGCTTCAGAAGACGACGGAGCACTCTCATTCTGCGCATCCACAAGATCTTGACAGGCATACGAGCATTAGCTGTACCCTTCCTCTTTCCATGACCCATGTGGCGACCCTTTCTCCTGGCAATGGCATTCTTACGAACTCTAGCCCGTGAGTGCACAGCAACAGGTTTTCGGATAATCAAACCATCCTTGATTAATTTACGGATATTTTGTCCTGAAAAATCAAAAACTTTGTGTTACATACGTCAATTTTTAGAATCATAAGTATCATGATTTTATTCTGCTTAATTCTTAAAAGTTAAAGGCTGAATATCCACTTACTTGAGTTGGCATTAGCAATTTCATTTGTTTCATTGGGATCAAGCCAAACTTTGTTTTTGCCACACTTTAGGACGGCGGAGGCCAGCCGTTTCTGCAACCTGAGGGTACTGGAAAAAATACAACACATCTATCTTAGTAAGAAATTCACACTAATAATAATCTTTAGTCAATCAATACTTAAATTTACATAAAACTGATATTCAGCTTAACTCAAATTTTTAATTTGTGCAGAGAACATAAATTTTCGAATCAAATATGCAAAGGAGACGGATCCTTCACAAGAGAACATATAAATCAAAGTTTGGCAGTAGATACTTGCACAACAGATTCCTCACTGGGAACAAGTCTAAAGAAGTTTATTCGGTAATAACCAATATTTGCCCCCCCCCCCCCCAATCAAACTTTGTCAGAGAAATATTTAATTACCGGTATGTTTTTAAACAGGGGGATATGCTGACTTCTAAGCACTGAATAAGCAATGACGTCATATGATTGAAATGTCATCACAAAAATGACGTAAATTTAAAATTTCCATGATTTCTACAGAAAATTGTATATATTACATTGATATTTTGAGTAGAAAGCGCCGAGCGCAGGTCTGATCAGGGTCAATATTTTGATATACTGTGTAGAATGATAAAATATGTAAGTATTGTTCCTGAGCAAACTTGCGCTCTATAAATTTTAAAACTAAAATTGATGAAATTTTGTCCATTTTGTTCTCTTTCTAAAAAATGATATTAAATCGGACTAGTTTGTGACGTCAAAAACACAAAAATTGACAATAAACTACTTTGAAATATATGTTCTGTAAATTTATATTTCTCATACAATTTATAGAATTCAGCACATTTCAAGAATGTTTCAAAATTTGACTTTTGAGGGGGCAAACATATGCAATATATACCGCATATAGTTCTTTGTAGTTTTTCACCAGAAACTGGTGATCTCCCATTATGAGAGACAAATTCTAAAAGGGGCGTACAGAGAACAAGTTAGATGCAGTTGAATTGAAAATGTGGTGGTCACTTTAGTTACAAGCTGTCTTCAGACAATACAACACAGGATACAAGTACAGGTTTACCGAAACATAAGTAACATTTCCTTTCGGTGTCTCAAATAAATGTACAGGACCAAGCCATACCAGTGTCACTGCTCCCCCCCCCCCCCCCCCCCCCCC
>PRKT01000015.1:1201506-1231144 GCA_003671525.1 Saccostrea glomerata | reverse complement strand
ACTACGACATCTCAGTCCACTGCCACACAAAGTGATTAGGGATTTTTTGCTCAGATTTCGACCGCTTGTTTCAATCAATATGGGCTGAAATGAATTATCTGCTCGCTTCAACTTTTTCCTTTGAACATCCCTTTAAGTCTCTATCACAATAAAACTTTCCTTTCTTACCTTTAAAATGTTTAAATCCAACAAAATATAAAGTTGTTTATTTTTCCTATGTAATGTCCAATTCATTTAAACCTCCGATTTTGAAGAGTTCCACAATAGTCTGCTCAGAATTATTCGTTCTACTACTATTTCCTATAGGAATGAATATAGTACGAATTATTCAAAGCAGACTTTTTTTTAATTTCAGCCCATATTGATTGAAACAAGCGGTCGAAATCTGAGCAAAAAATCCCTAATCACTTTGTGTGGCAGTGGACTGAGATGTCGTAGTGGACGTCCGACCAAATATTTTAGTCCCTACGACATCTCGCTGAGATTAATCCCATTGCTTTCCATGAAAACTTAGAATAAACATAAAACATAACCAACAAAACAATTTATCTGAAACGTATACAAAATTATCAATAGAAATCTATCAAGTTTTTAGCAATTTAATTCTTCTAGATAAGAAATTAACAAAAAATTGAGGACAAAATTTGCACCTCATGGTTGCGATTTCACGTTGTTGAGAAAAAGGAAGTGCGTCGTAATCGATGTGAAAAATATAAATCCTTAAACAATGCAATAGCTAAAATTTCTGATTACCGAACACTTCATAATATAAATTTTAAAATATGAAAACTGCTCTTTTGTTATGTTATGCAATACAAGTTTTTTAAATAACTAAAATATTGAGAACTATTTTTCATTCGCATAAAACAGTAATTAGGCGGAAGAGTAGGCTAATCATGAAGAAAGACTTATCAAATAAAAAAAAATTAATTACAGATTGATCTTTTTATGGAATGTATGGGAAAAAAATATTGAAAGCAGAATTACTGAAAATTCGTTTGATGATTTTGTATTTCAAGTCTACTTGTTATGCAGAATGTTTATATTTATTTTCTGCTGAACTTTTTCTGTTGTTAGTTTGACCTGGCTTAAGACTTCGGATGTTTCCGTAAAGTGTTTTGAATCGCCAAATCGGCAAACCTCGACGGTTCATGCGACCTCTTCATGCAGGTGGCAGATGAATCGAACGGAGACCGAATCGTAGTTGATGAAGACTTCAGAGGTTTTCCGAGTCCGTGTCTAGGTCGTTTGTGTGGAAGGTCTTATAATCCCTCCTGGAGGACATTCTACCAAAAATGGCAATGGCAATGGAGACGGATGGAGTCGTAATAAGAAATGACAGGGAGCGGATTCATAGCGTTCGAGATAGCATGAGCAGAAAAGACAGCATCATGACTGAAAGGGGGAGAGAGGGACAGGAATTGACATGGGGAAGTGGGACGGGGAAATCCATAGGCGTGTTTACAAGTGGAGGGGATTCCCAGGGTATGTCATTAAAAACAACTTTGCACTAAGCTTGTCATTTCTAATGACAACTGAGAATGACAATCGACTTTCTTTCCATAACTGCAATGAAAGATTCGCCTAGCAGACAATTTTTTTCTTCAGTAGATTTCTCGGGTGTTATTGTGCAATTATAAACAATAAACCCGAGGAGTAACGAACATCATACAGCTTTAGGAGAGAGGATAGGAATGGGGGGGATGGGCAAGGGAGGATTTGAGAGGAAAAACAACATTTTTTAAAATACTTTTAATTTTAGGAAAGAGTCTGAAAGTGTAAATATAGTGATCATTAATTTGAATGAATACTTTGCTCTCCTTTTTTTAATGATTGTCATATAAAAAAAATAGCATTGATACTGAAATGATTGAAGTGATGACACATTGCTTTGACATTAGTCACATAATGCAGGCAGTTTGAACATACAGACAGAATAGTGTTATTACTGTTTATATATTTACATGTAAATTAAACTACATAGCAATAATGCTCCAGTAAACTTAATTGAAAAATCTAGGACTGTAAATTATCATAACTGATTTCAATTAGATTGTTAAGCACCACAACAATCATATAATTTTTTTCTTTTATGCCGCATACATGAATTTTAGAACAGGGGTTTTCCTGGCTTGTTTTTGGGTCCGTTTACAGGACCCATTCCCAATAAAAAAATCAGCCATATTTTCCCAATTCTGAATTTTTTTTTTCCCAATTTTGTATCCTTAATTTTTTAGAGAGTTCAGAAAGAAGTACAATACTTTGTTTCCTTGCAAGACGTCTGAAAGTCTCAACAGGTGTCAACATGCGATCGTATCATCGCTCTATATCATTTTTTTATCATCCAATAACAGTTGAATAATGTGTAACTCTTTATATCTGTCTACACTTGTTTACTCTATTGTAAAACAGACAATTATTGGTCCCTTCATTTTCATTTATATGGGAAAATAACAAAATTGGTCCTTTTTAAAATTTTCCCAATTTGATCGCATTTCGCATCAATTTTCCCAATTCTATGGACCCCGGACCCAGTTAAAAAATGGTAGGAAAACCCCAGGACCTGTAGAATGTTACAAGTATAGAAATTTTGTTTTTTGGGGGGGGCAAATAAACTGATGTTGATGCTGGTAATGTGAATGTTTTATGAAAATGAATGATGAACATTAATTTTAGCATTTAAAAAATTTCAGGTATGAATTCCAGTGTAAGAGCTGTAGTAAGAATGGGTGCCTACTTGGGCTGTAAAGTTTTCTATATAAAAGAGGTAAATATAGTACATGTACTACCAAAAGTTGTTTAACTAGTCCATTTAGGAAAAGTATTTCTAGTGGGGCTTAATTTTGTTCAATTAATTGATAAGTTTAAGGTAGGATTCTTCTCTGGTTTCTGACTAGATGAAACATTCAAAGTATATTTGCTTACATGTCTTATATATTTAGGTGTAAGGGATTTGAAAGACAATATTTTTCTTTCCTCATCACAATTGTACAACTTTAAAAAGAAATGGTAAACTGCGTCTGAAAACTGGGACTATATTTTTGGCGGAATGGTGGCGTATGAAAATATCTTCTTTTCTGCCTCTCAAAATTATAATAGAACAATGAATTTAGTTATAACTTTTACACAATCGAAGATTTTGAGAAATTTTCAAATGTAAGTTAAATTAATGATAAGGGACTAAACTTTCAAAATATATGAAATAAATATGATTTTTCAAACAAACTAGAACTATGTTAGCTTTTTAATGCTTCCCATCAAAGTGCAGATTTGAGCCAAAAATCCATAAAAAGTATTTTTTCTCTCTAATTAGATGATCAAAACCTTTTGTTTTTTATCATTTTGTATATTTATAAGACTTCTTCATTATATGTGAAAATAAGAAAAAGTTAAATATAGGAAGCATATGAAAATAACCAGTATATCCTAGAAAATTGAGAAAAACAGAGAAAATACGAATTTAAATTAGCCAATATCCCATTTAGTTAAATTATTTATGTAAATTTTAATTATTTGGTAATATCATGCTATAGACCAACTATAATAGTTCTTTTAAGGCAAACAGAGCAATCTTTAAACTTTTGAAATAGAAGTAGGCATCACAAGATTGGAAACGGTATTTTTTTATTCTTTATGTCAAGGAAAATGATAATGACCTTGACCTGACCTTGTCTCTAATGTAAAACGGTCAAACTTAATCTTACTGATACTATCACTTACTGATATTGTCTTCTGGATTCTGCGAAAATTTCATTAACTTTTAAATGCAAGAAACATGAAAAGAATCCTACCAAAAGTTTTCTTGTCCTTTTTAAATTAAAATCCAAAAAATTAAATGTATAATGTAATATGGTACTTCATTCTGTGTTGAGTTGAATCATTGTACCACCTGACTTGATGTAACATTGTAGGGGTACCAGGGTATGGTGGATGGAGGAGACAACATTGTGGAGGCAACATGGGCCAGTAGTTCAGGGATCATGCAGAGAGTAAAACTACTTTTAAAAAGCTTTAACACTTACTAAATTACTTGTTTAGTTATTTACATTATTGAAACATATCATAACTGTATATTATATTACATGATGTTTTGGATAATTAAGAGACAGATAATTGCTCACTCAGTGGAAGAAAAAAATAAAAGTCGCTGTGGTAATTGGCATTCCCAGGCTCTGTTTGTTGTACAGTATATCAACTACCTAATCATGTAGGGAAGAGGGAATGGGATCTGCAATTACAGAAATGTCACAAGTGTTACATGTACAACTAAGAAAAATGATTTGTCTCTCATTCATTTCTTGAACACTCTTGTGTTAGGTCTTATGTATTTGTACAATATTTGTTTTATATTCACTTCTGGACACTTGTACTTAGAAACTTTTAAAGGAAAGAATTCAGATATCTGATCCATTAATAAATCTGAACAGAACAGGAATTCAAAATGTGTATATATTCCATGATCTAAGTAAACAAAGAACATGAAGAAGCTTAACTGCTTTACAAAGAAGTTTCTTCAAATTTTTCTGAAAATATATATGACCTAGTTATTTAATTTTATCTAGAGGTTTAGGAGTGAAGTAATCATATTCATAAAAAGAAAATAAAGAGGTAAATTTTTGGAAGAAACAATTGATTATTGACATGAGATGCATACTAATATTCTGTAAAATTTGACTGAAAATGCATAGGTTTATATCATGCAAATTATGCATTGACATTATGGAGAAGACTTATATAGACAGGCAATTAACTATAAGAGGTACATTCTTCATTCTCATTTTCAAAACAACATACATGTAGGTGATGTCAACAGTGGCCATACCTGTTGAAATATAAAATCTAGCATGTTTAGTACATGTACTATACAGCTACAGCTTGCTCCAAAAGTGATATCCCTGCTAATCAGTAAATACTTTTGACAGGGAGGCACCGTGATAGGGAGTGCTCGTTGTCAGGATTTCCGTGAAAGAGGAGGCCGCATGAAAGCTGCAGAAAACCTGATCAAGAACAACATCACAAACCTGGTAGTGATTGGAGGAGATGGCAGTTTGACAGGTGCCAATCTCTTCAGACAAGAGTGGGCGGAGCTTCTTGATGATTTACTCAAAAATGGTAAGTGATTGAAGGAGATGGCAGTTTGACAGGTGCTAGTCTCTTCAGACAAGAGTGGGCGGAGCTTCTCGATGATTTACTCAAGAATGGTAAGGGCATTAAATAATGAAAGTAAGACTCCTCTGATGAAGGTTTCGCTGTCAAATTTTTAATTAAAAGATTTTGAGATTGTTAATTTGGCATTTTTAGGACAGTTTTGTAGTATGTAATGATTTTGTTTTGTAGGTCGTATTACCCAACAGCAGAGAACAGACTGTACACACCTGCATATTGTGGGGCTGGTGGGATCCATTGACAATGACTTCTGTGGGACAGATATGACTATAGGAGCTGACACGGCTCTTCATCGCATTGTGGAGGCTGTGGACTGTATAGCCACAACAGCTTCCAGGTAAAGACATCTGATATATGTAAGCTTTTAACAGAAGAATTTTAACTCTTTGATAATTATTTGTAGAATGCGGAATATCAGTGTTATGTTAAAGATTTTGCATTGATAGTATTAGACTAATGTTAATCATTTTTCATTTTCAAAAATGTTCATTTTATATCACTATCACATGGAGAATTTAGATTACTAGTATTTTGATAGTTCCAACAAGTTTAATATTCTTGCTTTTACCCCTCAGCCATCAGAGATGCTTTGTACTAGAAGTGATGGGGAGACACTGTGGGTATGTACATAATTATTCTGACTTTTTTTATATCACTATCATAGTATGCTTTCATCTGAGATTGGAAAAGGCAAATTTGTTAGTAATTTATAACCATAAGCAGAACAACTGTTTACTTGAAAGTAAAAGGATATGCAATTATATACATGTACATCAGACATCCACATTATGTTTACCTCTGACAGGTACTTGGCATTAGTGGGGGCCTTAGCCACGGAAGCAGACTGGGTGTTTATCCCTGAGTGGCCCCCAGAGGAGGGATGGGAGGAAACTCTGTGTAAGAAACTGGCTGCTGTAAGTGAAAAAGTTGAAGTGTTTACGTAGTGTTGCATTTTAGTAGCAATTTTGGAAGCTGCTAAAGGATGATTTGTTTGTTAAATCACTTTGTTCTATTTTTTATGCACTCGCAAGTAAATGATATTTTAATATCATGATTTGAACATGGCAAAATACTTAAACATTTTTACCTTAAATTTTCAAAAAGGAGAAAAAAATTAATTGTATTTCATAGTGCTACATGTACAATGTACAGGTATAACAAAATTTACGTGTACAAGGTATACTAATTTTGTTCAACCATCTATTGATCTTGATAGGAGCGAGCCATTGGACAGAGATTGAACATTATACTCATTGCTGAAGGGGCAGTAGACAAGAAGGGAAATCCCATCAGTGCTGACATGGTTAAAAAGGTTAGACAGCTAGACCTTCAGTCATCAAAGAAATTTAACAAGACACAAAAAATCAAATAAATTATTGGTCTTGCCTCAAATATGGAAGTGAAGTGAAACATATCCAATGAGTGACTTATTTTTTCCATTTGTTTATAAGCTTCACATTTTAAATAATATACATAATTATATAAATGTAGATGTACAAGTCATTCTGTAGAACTTGATATCCCTTATAATTGCTTGTAGGTGATAACAGAGAGGTTGAAGTATGACACAAGAGTTACAGTCCTTGGTCATGTACAGCGAGGAGGGAAACCCACAGCATTTGACAGGATCCTGGTAAGTTAGACTTCCATCGATGATTAGATATACAGTAAAACTCAGTTATAGCGAAGTCCCTGGGGACCTGTGAATTTAATTCGCTATATCCGTAATTCGTTATATCCGTATTATGAATTCGTATAAACATATATAACGAAGTCGTAATATTCATTTTTTTTCCTTCAAGTGTTACAACCAAATATGTAAGGGAAGCAAATATTACAAAATATACCTTTGATAACCAAGGTTTTATTATGAATTGAATTTTATATACAAATGCAAAAAGAAAATAAAGTCAGTTCAAATTTTGAGATCTTTGAAAGTTCGTTATAAAAGATGTAAATTTCATTGTATTTAACCTCAACGGGACTGAAAATCAGTTCGCTATATCCGTAAATTCGTTATATCAGAGTTCGTTATAACCGAAAAATTTTACAAAGATTTGTTAAGGATTTTGCCGGGGACCTAGAAAAACTTAATTCGCTATATCTGTGAATTCGCTATATCCGTGTTCGTACTAAACGAGTTTTACTGTACATAGAACATTATCTTGATTCTGGCTCATTTTTACCATTCTTAAAGAAAATATGCTTTACTTAAAATGTCCATTATTGTCTGAAAATCAAAAGTGACATTTTGTGAAAGTTACATACTATTACATTTTTATGTTAACTTTGTTAATTTTCTGTGTAGAAACAGTTGCTATTTGAAATTTACCATTGTTTGGTTGAAAGAGTTTCATTTGGTCATTATGAGTTTAACCAAGTCTGTGGGGCTGAATAAAGCAAATTTGTGAATAGACAATGTAGATATATTAAATACATGTCTATAGTACTACAGATTTGTATGTTATTCTTAGAATTCTCACAATCAATAATCATACAGCCTAGCTTCTTGAACTAATTTTCTGCTAAGAATGCACCTTTCTATAAGATTTTTGGGATCAGGAAGGACATTTTTTGCTTCAGCCACACTCTAATGATTATACTTTTCAAAGTTCAAATTTTGGAAAAAAGTACATGTAGTTTAATTTTCAAATTGTAGATTTTAAATATAATAGGCTGGAGTCATTATAAGCTTGATTTAGTAGATAACAGTTAGTTGTCAGGTCTTTGTATCTCTGGACATTATTTATTGTCAGGGTGCCCGTATGGGAGCTGAGGCAGTGTTGGCGCTGATGGATGCCGTGCCAGGCTCCCCGGCCTGTGTGTGTTCATTAGACGGGAATCAGACTGTGAGGGTCCCACTGATGGAGTGTGTAGAAAGAGTAAGGGATAGCTAAACAGTCAGTAGTTATCTTATATAACACATTGAGATATTTTATGTACTTTTAATAACCAGTGATCTTAAAATAGATCATTTCATACATGTACATATCTTGTTAATAGTGAATTGTTTTAGAACTTGATAAACTTGTTTCTTAGTATCATAGGAATTTTCTTAATCATGCTCATGACTCAAAGATTGATTTTGATATTATTTTGCTTCTTACTCAGTATTTTTTTTTCTACAACTTCCTGCAGCCCTTAATAGAACAAGTTTTAATGTAAAGTGTACTACTACTAGTTACAAAGATAGAATCCCATATTCCCCATGCATATTATACTCTTCTAAAAAAAAATCAGTTTGAATTTCTTGAAGACAAGATTTTTATTTTACAAATGATAATCAAACTTTCAGACACAAGCTGTGCAAAAAGCCATGAATGAGAAAAAGTTTGAAGAAGCTGTCAGACTAAGAGGAAAGTAAGGAACATTTATCTACATGATAAATTAGATTTTTAAATAATAAAAATATTTTTCGAACATTTTGCTTAGGCACTATATGTATTTTTGTATGTCACCAGGAGTTTCCAGAATAACCTAACAACCTACAGAATGTTGAGCAAACTACGACCACCCAAGGATAGATTTGATCCTTCAGGAACCACCAGTGGGGTAAGTCCATGTGGAAGTTTTCTCAGAAACTACTTGTGTGATAAAGATATATATACATGTAGCAGTCACTAAAACTGTCTACAGTTTATGATGAGTAGTCCTTATGTGTGCTCTAAGCTCAGTATCAATGCTTCAACAATTTATTTGTTGTAACTTCAAAATTGTTACCCAGGATCATGTTTGTGTGATTACTGGTATCATATGATTTCTGAATTTAATCTGAGGCAGTCTGCTGTGTAAGGTTTGATAATGATAAAATTGTCTCTCTTTAGGTATTCTTGTCTGTTGAAGTAAAACATATTTTAAAAATGAACTGAAATTTTAAATATACAGAAGTGATGTAATATTGCAGTGTAAATTAATTACTATTCTTGGAATACAGGTACTAATTAGTATCTGATGAAATGAGTACGTACTAGTATCTGATACTGATGATTAAGTTGGTTTGTTGAAGTATTTGGATTTTTTGCTTTCAGTCCGGGAAGAAGCTGGCTGTAATGTGTATAGGAGCCCCTGCCTGTGGCTCTAATGCAGCCATTAGGTCCTTTGTCCGTCTGGCCCTGACCAAAAACTACACGGTCCTGGGCTTTCACGACTCCTTCGATGGACTTCTGTATGGCAATGTAAGAGTTGTTATTATCAGGGGATTATCTATTGGGTTTTGATGTAGGTAAAAGATGGTTGTATTCTCTCATTACTAACACAAATTCTATAAGTATAGTATATCACATGTATGGATTTGGACACTGTTTAGAATTTTCCCACAACTTCTCTTTTCCTCTCCTGCATGTTGAAGCATGACTGTTTTATTTCATGTAAAAGTTAGTTTTATTTTGCATATCAAAATATTCAATTTGATTTCAATTCTTTCTCAAGAATTATTTTTACTTTTGCTTTAAAACAAAGCACTTTTTTTTTTCTAAATAGGTATAATACTTTGACCTAGCAAGTGAACATTTCGTTTACATGTATGGGAGAAGACATATTTTACATAATTTGTTTACTTTCTATTTTTACCATTTTTTTTTTAATCAGATACAAATACATTTGTAAAGTGGACTGTCAAACACAAAACTGTATTTTGATGCATAACAAAGTAGGGGACTTAAAAATTTTGCTCAAATGTTATTTTTGGTTGCAGTTGACAGATATTATAGATCCGGTAAGACTTAGTTCTTTATCTGAAAAATATCTAGCTTTGTTTCAGCTTTTTTCAAGTGGAGAATTATTAGGACGACCAAAAGTAATCTGACAGTGCATGTGCCCTGACTGCACAATCTTTTAACATTTTTAAACAAACTGATATGTTCAAATTTGTTGGTTGACCCTCTGGGGAAATTTCTCACATTTTCAACTTTTGAAGAACATCTGCATGCTAAATCACCAGTCTTTAAGGAAAAGGTTCTAAAGAAATGCTGAGAAATGCTATATTTCTTAATGTTTGGCTTCTGATATAAACGCATTGAATTCATAATAACTGAAGTAAGTTTTATCTCTCAAATGTTGCATGCTTAGTCATATTCTAAAAACAAATGTTCCACTGTGAAGAAGAATGTTAGACATTTATCAGTATGTCACTTTCACATCTGATAAGCAAAGATAAAAAAATTGGTTTTTTTCTCATTTCAAGAATTAATTACGCTGAAAGATAACAAGCTTTTTAACTGCAAAGCATAAACACTGCAATTATACATAAAGGCTACTTGTATTATCTATTTGGCAGATTAGATTATTACTTTGATTTATCTTGTTTGAAAAGAATAAAGAGGCTTTCAAATAAATAATTAAAAATGCTTGTTACAATATATTAATGAAAATTAGCATATTAAGATTGCTTCAAATGTATCTTACGAAAAATTATATGTTACAGTAATACTTCATAATCGAACTGGTCAGAGGTGTGCATATATACATGAGGAAATTTGAATTGCATAATTATACCCCCGCTTGAAAAGTGGGAGGTTGTACTGTAATCGGTATGTCCGTCCATCCGTTTCGCTGTCTATACCTCCATCCGTTCGCTGTGGGGTACCCATCTCTTATCCGCAACTCCTCTTATACCACTGAGTGAAAAGTAATGAAACTTTTACAGAATCTTTATTACATATTGCCATTGTCACCTCCTATTTTACTTTTTGATCCGACACATATTTTGGGTTTCCCGGCCACAGCAAAACATGGACTTTGCCATTTTAACCATATGGGAGGCGGGGGGTATCATTTAGTGGGCTCATTGCTCACAGTATCTCTAGTTTTTATGTGCCCGGATCGATAGATCCGAGGCATGTATTGTTTTTGTCCTGTCTGTCTGTCTGGTTGTCTGCAAACTTTAACCTTCGCCATAACTTTTAAACCATGAAAGATAGAGACTTCATATTTGGTAGGCATACTCCACTAATTAAGCTCTTTCAAATGACAACAAGGTCAATGACTAAGACATATATGCTAAAAATAGCTTTTTTCTGCAAACTTTAACATTCGCCATAACTTTTGAACCATAAAAGATAGAGAATTCATATTTGGTATGCATACTCCACTACTCAAATTCTTTCAAATGACACCAAGGTCAATGACCTTGTAACCTTGACTGACCTATATACTAAAAATAGTGGCTTTGGAACTTTGTTGCCGCCGGGCGCATAGTGTTTCACAAACACATCTTGTTTTTTCCTCAAACTACTTCAAAGATGTTGCAAAATATTATAAGTTCACCTGAGCTGAAAGCTCAAGTGAGCTTTTCTGATCAACCATTGTCCATCATCCCTCTAGCTGTCTGTCCATCTGTAAACTTTTCACATTTTCAACTTCTTCCCAAGAACAGCTTGGCCAATTTTAACTTAGATGGTACGACATCCTTGGGTGAAGGGAAGTTCAAGTTGAAGTTGAAACTTATGTTAAAGCATCCTGAGGCTGTATAGATTTTAATTTGTTCAAACCATGATCCCCAGAAATAATAATATAGGGCCACACTAGGGATTCAAGGTTTTATATTGAAATATATAATTACTTCTTCTCAAGAACCACTAAGTTAAAAAGCTAAAACATAAGGAAGCATCCAGGAGTAGTGAACATTCTAAATTGTTCAAACCATGACCCCCAGGGGTAGGTTGGGGCCAAATTAAGGAATCAAAGTATTATTTAAAAATAGAATGGATTTTTTAGCTCAACTGTAGTCTGTCTGTCAGTCCATCTGTTTGTCTATCTGTAAACTTTTCACATTTTTGACTTCTTCTCAAGAACCAATGGGCCAATTTTAACTCAACTTGCCACAAAGCATCCTTTGGTGAAGAGGATTCAAGTTTGTTCAAATAAAGGACCAAGAGGAGATAATTATGAATAAATGAAAAATTAATGGTATCTTTTTAAAATCTTCTTCTCCAGAACCACTGGGCCAGGAAAGATGAAACTCATGTGGAAGCATTCTTAAGGAGGGTATATTCAAGCTTGTTCAAATCATATGCTGGAAAAATATTTTAAATCTTTTAGAATCTTCTTTTCAAGTACGGCAAAATTATACATGTATGCTTTTTTGATATAGTGACATTCTCAAGTAATAGAAAATTCAAATCCCCCTCTCCCATCAAGTCAGCATTACTAGGCTGATTTGTGTTTTTTAACTAGCCCATGTGCTCAGGTAAGCGATGTGGCCCATGGGCCTCTTGTTTTTAAATCCTTTAAATCTTTTTCTCAAGAACGACGGAGTCAAAAAAGTTGAAACAAATGTTCATGTTAACATTGAAATTTAAGGGGAATTTTTTTTAAAAGCTTCTCGTAAACCACCGGTCCAGAAAATGTGAGACTTAAAGGAAGCTACCTGGGATTGTTAAAAATCTTGCCCTTGGGGATAGGGTGGGGCCATGATAAGTATTACAAAGGGAGGATCTGAAGATCAGTAGGGTATTCATTTGAGCATTGTGGCCCATGGGCCTCTTGTTTATAATGCAATGTTTTATCTATAAATACTCTTTTCATTAAAAGTAAATATTTGGTAGTTGGTACATGATCTTTTATATTGTATTCCTGTATTCTACATTATTATGCACTAAATTTATCTCTTCTTATGTTTTAATGTACATTACACACAGATTATAATACATGTAATTGAATATCCTTGCATGAATTGCATACTATTTATTTATTGGTTCAAGAATTCTGTGCTTTTTTAGCTCACCTGAGCCGAAGGCTCAAGTGAGCTTTTCTGATCAAAATTCAATGTCCGTTGTCTGTCGTTGTCGTTGTAAACATTTCACATTTTCATTTTCTTCTCAAAAACCACTGGGCCAATTTCAACCAAACTTGCTACAAAGTATCCTTGGGTAAAGGGGATTCAAGTTTGTTCAATTGAAGGGCCACACCCTTTTCCAAGGGGAGATAATTTTGAATTAGAGAAAAATTAATGGCATTTTTGAAAAAAATCTTCTCAAGAACCACTCGGCCAGGAAAAATGAAACTCAAGTGGAATCATCCACAGGTAGTGAAGATTCAAGTTTGTACAAATCATGACCCCCAGGGGTAGGGTGGGGCCAAAATGGCTGATCAAAGTTTTACATAGGAATATATAGGAAATTCTTTTAAAATCTTCTTCTCAAGAACCACTGGGCCAGGAACGATGAAACTCGTATGGAATCATCCTCAGGTAGTGTAGATTCAATTTTGTTCAAATCATGACCCCTGTGGCTAGGGTGGGGCCATAATGGCCAATCAAGGTTTTACATAGGAATATATAGGAAAAATCTTAAAAAATCTTCTTCTCAAGAACCATTGAGACAGGAAAGATGAAACTGATGTGGAATCATCCTCAGGTAGTGTAGATTCCAGTTTGTTAAAATCATGACCCCCGTGGCTAGGGTGGGGCCAAAATGGCCATTCAAAGTTTTATATAAGAATATATAGGAAAAATTTTTAAAAATCTTCTCCTCAAGAGACCATTGAGACAGGAAAGATGAAACTGATGTGGAATCATCATCAGGCAGTGTAGATTTAAGTTTGTGTAAATCATGACCCCCGGGGCTAGGGTGGCGCCAAAACGGCCGATCAAAGTGTTACATAGGAATAAATAGGAAAAATCTTTAAAAATCTCCTTCTCAAGAACCATTGAGACAGGAAAGATGATACTCATGTGAAATTATCCTCAGGTAGTGTAGATTTAAATTTGTTCAAATCATGACCCCCAGGGCTAGGATGGGGCCAAAATGGTCGACCAAAGTTTTATATAGGAATATATAGGGAATCCTTTAAAAATCTTCTTTTCAAGTAATTCAAAGTCATGATTAGGGATATTTATGTGAAATTATCCTCAGGTAGTGTAGATGCTAGTTTGTTCAATCATGACCCTTGTTTTTGAAGCATATATCTGCCATTCCAGTGTGGAAATATTAAAAGGATCACTTTATTTTAATGTAATGATAGTGAAAGAATAAATAAAGTAAAAAGTTGTATCAGGACAATATCTCCAACAATCTGTCTGCTTGTGCAATGAAACTGAATACAAGTAGTTGTTCTCAATGACATTAAGGAAGACCCTAATAGTTACAAATTCATGCATTCTGTCTTTTTGTATCATTGGCTTTTCCAAGTAATATTTCATTACCATAAAAAATCTGTAAAAGCGATTTTTTGAACATCGCAGCTCACTATGGTTTTCAAAAGCCAACTCTTGGTTTTGAGGTTAATGGTCAAGGTCAGACATTAATATATTGCAAAAAATGGTTTCCAGATTTCAGTTTTTCTTTGGGCTTTTCCAGAAAAAGAAGGAGTACCATTTTGAAAGAGTTCAGCATGTAATTCTATTTTAAGAAACCACTGTATTAGCATCTTTAAAAGTATTTATGTGTGCCAAATTTAACCAAAATTACATTAAAACAAATTGTTTCACTTTCAGTAAGCCACAAATTGATTTAGAAGATAAACACCTAGACCAAATGAAAGATAATAGACACATCAACATTTCAGAGGGTCTTTTGGTTTTCATTCAGTAGAGCTTAATTTTTCCTTTTGTAAATCAACAGATCATTCTACTATCAAATTTCAATAAAATCTTACATAAAACTAATAAATTTTCAAGAATAATGGTTAAATTGATTTATTTCACTCTTAACAGTTCTGAACATATCAAAATCAGCATGGAAGATTAAAATGTTGTAAAAGGTTTTGCAGGGTTTGGGGAAACATATTCTTAAATTCGATTTCAAATTTTTAAACTTTCATATCATATACATGATATATGTACTTTACATGTAAATACAGGTACATTTGAACATGTTTAAAAAACAATCCAACATAATTTTTAAAAGAAGAATCTTTCCTTCATACTAATACATGTACATTTATGTATTATTATTTAGCTTTGAAGCTTTGTGTATACACATATATATGCCATTACTAGTACATACCATTGACGATGGATATATTTTGTGTGTGTAAGTGGAGGCACAAATGATTTTATAATAAATAGTTAAACTCATTCAGAGTTTGAAGATTTTAAATGATCCCATCCATTTTTTCACAATTTCTTATTATTTCCCCTTGAAAGAGGACATGATCCTTCATGTGAAAACCTGAATTCTCTTCACCTAAGTATACCACTACTCAGTGCCAAGTTTGGTTGAGATTGGCAAGTGGTTCTGGAGAGGAAGATGAAAATTACAAATGGCTAGGACAGTCAATTCACTTCAAAATATCCATGATATTGACAGTGTGTTTGATATAATTAAGTTCAACTGTATGTGAATCCTAATGCACTTAACATAAAATGATGATAAATTAAAATATTAACTTTAATCATTTTTATCAATACCTCTTTCTGTACAGTGAGTTTCACTTTGATTCTCATGGAGTGTGGTTCTGTCCAGACAAATCCTGCATCAACCAATCTTACCTACGAATTAAAATTTATAAGCTTTGAATATAATAATAATTTTTACCCCTTCAAAATGCTCTTGGCCATAAGCAGGACATTTGATGAGTTTGAATTTTTCCATCCTAAAATGAAACTTACTTTGTTTAATCCTTTCAGTTTCTTTAAACAAATAGAGAGAAGCTCCCTCGACTCCAGCTGTGCTGGGATCCAGGTACTCGGGGGTTGTAAATATCTGTAATATCAATTGAAACACTTAATAAGTCATTAAGTGACAGCAAACAATTTATAATACTATAATCTTAATAATCAATTACTTTTGTCTAAGAGTTTTTTCTCTCTATAAAAATATTTTTAAATGTAGATCAGTTTTTAACATTTTATTAATATTCTTATTGATTATAGTTTCTGAAGAAATAAATCACTGCCTGTTTTAGGTACATGTATTAATTTTTACCGGTTACAGTTTCTGCAGAAATAGATGACTGCTTGTTTTGGTATTCCCTCTGTGATGTCAACTTGTGTTCTGATACAGGATACACACATATTGGAGGCATTGGGCTCAATTTCTACACCACATTGACAACACAATCTGCAGCAGAAAGCAAATAAATAAAAGCTGTCCTAAACTAATTGTAATTAAACAATCCAACCACGCTAGTTTTGGGGGACAGCAAGCAAAAACACATTCGGAAACCTCAAGAGTTCTTTTTTTGTATAAGAATTTAAAATGCTGATGTTACTTTCTGGCCCCAACATCTGTTCTAAAAGGTGCATTTAAATTGTTTTGAGCCTGAAATAAGTATTACATGTACAGAGGCTCCAAGTGGATAATTCAAGCATCATGTCTTATGAGATTCATAACTTGACTTATCAGAGGCATTGAGTCAGTAACATATGTGAAAATAAAAACAAACTAAAACAAAGGTTGAAGCAATCACGAAACTGAAAGGGAACAAATTGGCATCCTCCCTTGTTGTTTTGACATTACTTAAATGATTTTTTCATGAATAATTACTACAGTTATCATGGTTATACACAACAGGAGTAGGCCCCTGTGTATCAAGAAAGAAGAAGCTAAAGTCTATATATGGGCTAGTTAGATTAAATGGTTAGAAGAAAGAATGAAATATGTATAACCAACTGCTACACCATTAAGACATATAAACATTACACAATAAAAGAGGGGAACTAAAGGTGTCATTTATAAGTTCATCAAGATTAACAACTTTAACCATTAGGCATAACGTTATATGGCATTTTTTGAAATCATACTAACATGAGGTTCGTTGTTTTGGATGTTTCTCCCAGGGAGAAGTCCATCGTTGAGCTATTTTGATGAAAAACTGTCAACACGTGCTTGTGAAATATGTCAGTGACGTTTAACTGGAAATACAATGTGCATTCTAAACTCTAAAACCGTACGCGTTCACAATTCCTACAGGGGGCGCTAAAACTCTTGCACGCAGAACAGAAGTTGGTGATGGGATGAAAGAGTTATCAAAGCAGATACAAGGGTATAAGAGAATTATCTTTATTTCACCTGAAAGTTGTGATATTTAGTGTATTTCAAATGCTAATACCTTACTTAAGTGATTGAAGGAGATGGCAGTTTGACAGGTGCTAGTCTCTTCAGACAAGAGTGGGCGGAGCTTCTCGATGATTTACTCAAGAATGGTAAGGGCATTAAATAATGAAAGTAAGACTCCTCTGATGAAGGTTTCGCTGTCAAATTTTTAATTAAAAGATTTTGAGATTGTTAATTTGGCATTTTTAGGACAGTTTTGTAGTATGTAATGATTTTGTTTTGTAGGTCGTATTACCCAACAGCAGAGAACAGACTGTACACACCTGCATATTGTGGGGCTGGTGGGATCCATTGACAATGACTTCTGTGGGACAGATATGACTATAGGAGCTGACACGGCTCTTCATCGCATTGTGGAGGCTGTGGACTGTATAGCCACAACAGCTTCCAGGTAAAGACATCTGATATATGTAAGCTTTTAACAGAAGAATTTTAACTCTTTGATAATTATTTGTAGAATGCGGAATATCAGTGTTATGTTAAAGATTTTGCATTGATAGTATTAGACTAATGTTAATCATTTTTCATTTTCAAAAATGTTCATTTTATATCACTATCACATGGAGAATTTAGATTACTAGTATTTTGATAGTTCCAACAAGTTTAATATTCTTGCTTTTACCCCTCAGCCATCAGAGATGCTTTGTACTAGAAGTGATGGGGAGACACTGTGGGTATGTACATAATTATTCTGACTTTTTTTATATCACTATCATAGTATGCTTTCATCTGAGATTGGAAAAGGCAAATTTGTTAGTAATTTATAACCATAAGCAGAACAACTGTTTACTTGAAAGTAAAAGGATATGCAATTATATACATGTACATCAGACATCCACATTATGTTTACCTCTGACAGGTACTTGGCATTAGTGGGGGCCTTAGCCACGGAAGCAGACTGGGTGTTTATCCCTGAGTGGCCCCCAGAGGAGGGATGGGAGGAAACTCTGTGTAAGAAACTGGCTGCTGTAAGTGAAAAAGTTGAAGTGTTTACGTAGTGTTGCATTTTAGTAGCAATTTTGGAAGCTGCTAAAGGATGATTTGTTTGTTAAATCACTTTGTTCTATTTTTTATGCACTCGCAAGTAAATGATATTTTAATATCATGATTTGAACATGGCAAAATACTTAAACATTTTTACCTTAAATTTTCAAAAAGGAGAAAAAAATTAATTGTATTTCATAGTGCTACATGTACAATGTACAGGTATAACAAAATTTACGTGTACAAGGTATACTAATTTTGTTCAACCATCTATTGATCTTGATAGGAGCGAGCCATTGGACAGAGATTGAACATTATACTCATTGCTGAAGGGGCAGTAGACAAGAAGGGAAATCCCATCAGTGCTGACATGGTTAAAAAGGTTAGACAGCTAGACCTTCAGTCATCAAAGAAATTTAACAAGACACAAAAAATCAAATAAATTATTGGTCTTGCCTCAAATATGGAAGTGAAGTGAAACATATCCAATGAGTGACTTATTTTTTCCATTTGTTTATAAGCTTCACATTTTAAATAATATACATAATTATATAAATGTAGATGTACAAGTCATTCTGTAGAACTTGATATCCCTTATAATTGCTTGTAGGTGATAACAGAGAGGTTGAAGTATGACACAAGAGTTACAGTCCTTGGTCATGTACAGCGAGGAGGGAAACCCACAGCATTTGACAGGATCCTGGTAAGTTAGACTTCCATCGATGATTAGATATACAGTAAAACTCAGTTATAGCGAAGTCCTTAAAATAATTTTTTCATCAGAATATAAACGTGATTCATGTAAAAAATTCATTCTACTCTGTAAATGAGCCCAGCTCTCTGTACTTCTGAGTACTTTGATATTGTTAATTGGGTACTGAAAGGCCTGTTTGTCTGTTGTCAGGTGAAGCCTATGAGTTGGACTGACGTCCATGGCTGGTCTGCTTATGGAGGCTCTCTTCTAGGCACAAAAAAGTAAGTGACAGGATTGTGCAAAATAGCCGTGAAATCAGTTTTAACTTATACTGTATTTCGATCTTTAAAAATGTGCAAGAAAAAAAAGAAACAAAAGCACTTTGCTTTTTACCATGCTTGTTGAATATGAGAAAAGCATGAAAATATTTGTATATGTACTCTAAATGTGTGATTGATATATCATAGCTAGCTTTTCAATTAACTTCTACATGTGTACTATGTACAGTCTCAAACTGCATGCAGACCTTGTTTTGTATTTATAGATGTGTGGGATCAAAATATGGTCTGGAAAAAATTGCAGAAAAACTCAAAGAATATGATGTCAGTGGCTTATTAATTATAGGCGGATTTGAGGTGAGTTCAAATTAGATCTTATAAAAGGCATAAGATTAAAAAATATTAGATACTGTAAGCTACATGTAAGTATATATTATACATTTTATAATATAAGCTATGACTACATGTATAACCTGATGTAATATTTTAGGCCTATCACAGACTATAACCTGACTTACTATTTTAGGCGTATCACAGTGCCCTACAGATGGCGGAGGCCCGGAATCAGTTTGAGGCGTTCTGTATTCCTATTGTGGTGGTCCCCTGTACTATCAGTAACAACGTGCCAGGGACAGACTTCAGCCTGGGGGCAGATACAGCAATCAATGAAATTACTGATGTAAGTTAAAAGTTACCAACGATTAATAATTGATGTAAGTCAAAGGTTACCAACGATTAATAATTGATGTAAGTCAAAGGTTACCAATAATCACCGACAATGGTTTTACTGATCATGTTGGTCAAGGTTACCAGCAATCAGCTAAATTTATTAGGTCACCTGAGTAACTCAGGTGACCTATTGCTATCCGTTTTCGTCCGTCGTCGTGTGTCGTGTGTTAACATTTGAACATTTTCAGCTTCTTCTCTGAAACCACTGAACCAATTTCAACCAAATTTGGTATACAGCATCTATGGGTAAAGGGGAACAAAAATTGTGAATTTCATGGTCCCTGCCCAACTGGGGCCTGAGGGGTGGGGCCAAAACCACTAAAATTATTGCAATCTTTAAAAATCTTCTTCTTTACTCATGGACATCAAGCAGGCAACCTGTTGGCATGAATGTAATGAGCATTGAGCCCTCTACCAAAATTGTGAAATTCATGGCCCCAGGGTCAGGGGTTCTAGTGCTAGGGCGGGGCTCTATAGATTATATAATGAGGATACATGAATTCTTTTAAAATCTTCTACTCTGCTCCTGGATATTAAATATACTAACTAAGCACATAGATATGATGAGCAAAAGTGCCTCTTCCAGATTTGTGAATTTTATGGCCCCAGGGTCAGGGGTTCTGGTGTTAGGGCGAGGCTCTATTGTTTATATAGTGAAAATGCATTTATTCTTTGAAAATCATCTTCTCTGCTCCTGTAAATTAAATAAACTAACTAAGTACATAGTAATGATGAGCAAGAGTGCCTCCTACAAAATTGTGAATTTTATGGCCCCAGGGTCAGGGGTTCTGGTGTTAGGGCGGGGCTCTATTGTTTATATAGTGAAAATGCATTTATTCTTTGAAAATCTTCTTCTCTGCTCCTGGGTATTTAATATACTAACTAAGCACATAGTTATGATGAGCAAAAGTGCCTCTTCCAGATTTGTGAATTTTATGGCCCCAGGGTCAGGGGTTCTGGTGTTAGGGCAGGGCTCTATAGATTATATAATGAGGATACATGAATTCTTTGAAAATCTTCTTCTCTGCTCGATATTAAATATACTAACTAAGCACATAGTTATGATGAGCAAAAGTGCCTCTTCCAGATTTGTGAATTTTATGGCCCCAGGGTCAGGGATTCTGGTGTTAGGGCGGGGCTCTATAGATTATATAGTGAAAATGCATTATTTCTTTGAAAATCTTCTTCTCTGCTCCTGGGTATTAAATAAACTAACTAAGCACATAGTAATTATGAGCAAGAGTGCCTCTTCCAAAATTGTGAATTTTATGGCCCCAGGGTCAGGGGTTCTGGTGTTAAGGCGGGGCTCTATTGTTTATATAGTGAAAATGCATTTATTCTTTGAAAATCTTCTTCTCTGCTTCTGGGTATTTAATAAACTAACTAAGCACATAGTTATGATGACCAAGAGTGCCTCTTCCAAAAATTTTGTGAATTTTATAGCCCCAGGGTCAGGGGTTCTGGTGTTAGGGCGGGGCTATATTGATTATATAGTGAAAATGCATTTATTCTTTGAAAATCTTCTCTGCTTCTGTGTATTAAATAAACTAACTAAGTACATAGTTATGATAAGCAAGAGTGCCTCCTACAAAATTGTGAATTTTAAGGCCCCAGGGTCAGGGGTTCTGGTGTTAGGGCAGGGCTCTATTGATTATATAGTAAAAATACATTAATTCTTTTAAAATATTTTCCTTTGCTTCTGGGTTTTTTGCCAATGATCCAAGTATATTTATATTTATGATGAAGAAAGGTGCATCTGGCAAAGTGTTTTTTTATGCCCCCAGGGTCAGAGGGGGAGGGGGGGGTACATAGTCTGGATATAAATTAATGCTTTGAAATCTGCTCTTTGGTATTAATCAACCATTTTATGATAAAATTTGCAAAATTTTGAAATATATGGCCCTGGGTCAGTGGCTCCTTTGGGGTGAGGTGCACAACTGGTTATAAAGTGGAAGTGCATTTTCTCTTTGTTACTCTGATCTACCTCTAGGTATTAAGTAAATTGAGTAAGCATGCAAAGTTAATAATTATGATAAGCAATGGTGCCTCTTTCAAAATTGTAAATTGTGAATTTCATGGCCTCTGGTTTAAATCACGAACCAAATTTAATTGTTTGAAAGTTGTTACACAATACTCAGGTGACCTATAAGGCCCGTGGGCCTCTTGTTTTGAGAGCACTCAATAAAACCGAGCTATAAAAGTATTTTCAACATCATCTTTCTTTCATCCTGTTTTGCAATGCTTATACCTCTAGATTTGTGACAGAATCAAACAGTCTGCACTCGGAACTAAAAGGCGGGTCTTTGTGGTGGAAACAATGGGAGGGTACTGTGGTTACCTAGCAACCATGAGTGGATTGGCAGGTGGTGCAGATGCTGCTTATATCTTTGAGGAAGAAGTGAACATCACAAAACTAAGGGTTTGTACTCAAAGAAGACTAGACAAATTTGTCTGAGATAAAATTATATGTAAAATCTCCTGCTATGGTGGTTTTAAATATGAAATGGAAATAATGTTAATAACATTTAACTGAATGGATTTTATTGATATAGGATGATGTCTTCCACTTGAAGGACAAGATTGTTAATTTGGGTGTTCAAAGAGGGCTCATTTTAAGGTAGTGTACCAGATAGGATTTTGTTGTCATTGATTCTTTTCATTTGTATAAGGAATTCACTGAATTTACATAGCTGGGGATCCAAGATAACTTCGCTATATCTGTGAATTCGCAATATCCATGTTCGTACTAAAGGAGTTGAGCTGTATTTTGATAGAGAGTGTACATCCCTAACTCATAATTTAAAATCTAAAGCAATGGCATTTTTGGAATACATAAATATTCATATCGGTAATAATTGGCACTGCTGCACACTCAGCTTAACCTACATCTGACATTTCTCTTTTGTAAAATTGATCTGTCTTCTTCCAAATGAACATGAAGGTAAAAGATATGAAAGATTTGAAAAAGATATTTTTTTCTTTATTTAGAAATGAAAATGCCAATTCAAACTATACAACAGACTTCATTGAGAAGCTTTTCTCTGAGGAAGGGAAGGGGGTTTTCACGTGTCGTAAGAATGTCCTAGGCCACATGCAGCAGGGAGGCATGCCATCTCCATTTGACAGGAACTTTGGAACAAAAATGGCAGCCAAGGCCCTTCAGTATATGGCTGATATTGTCACACACAGTACAAATGCTGGTAGGTATATACCATAAAGAAACACTGAATTATTTTTCAGTAAATTATATTCTAATGATTTAAATGGTATGCAAATATTTTTCATTATTTTGTTTTCAGGGATTAATTCCGTTTTTGTTTCAAAAAAAAGTTTGATGGGACGCAAACAACCCTCATTTGTTCGTCATTATGGGAATTTAAATTCACATGTTATGAAAAATCATCACTTGACAAATTTTTCCTCAGGTTCACTTTAAATAATGATGAAATTCAACACTGTTTCTGTTCATGTGTATGCAGTGGTTGTCTTGTGGTCACTACACAACATACTTTTGGATTTGAGAAGCTTTAAGTCTTTTTTTGTTTGTATAACCTAAAAATGTCCCATATGCTTTCATGTATGAAAAATAGCCTTAACAAAATTTTCTCTTATATTATGCCTCTGAAAGAGTAATCAGAAGTCAGCAACCATCCTCTATAAATTTAAGTGTTATTTAACTTATTTTAGGTTAAAGTCAATATACAACTTATGTTAAAGTATAACACCATTACTTATTGCAGTTTTTAGTTGTTATGAAGGCAAGGTGAATGAGGGTTGGGCATTGCTCATGGAGTTATAAAGAATGCACAATTTCCTGAAAATAATAAAATTACAATGAAATGATATATAATGAAATTAGATCTGACAGAGCCTAATGATGTCATCGAATTCATAAATTTTCACAGTAACCATATCATACAAAGTATTAAGAAAATTAATGTGAGGAGCATTCTTGAATGAACAATTGAAAATAACTTCATGAGAAAGAACATTGAAATTAAGTTGAATTGTTTCTGTTGTGCCATGTCGAATCAGTATTTTTCTTTATGGAGCTCACAGTTTATGCTAACCTTATATCTTACAGCAGGTAAAGTTGTGAATAAAGACCCGTCATCTGCAGTTTTACTAGGAATGCAGAGACGCCACCTGACCTTCACCCCAGTGGAGGAACTCAAAAAGACAACAGACTTTACGTACGTGCTTATTTGTACTAAAGCTTGCATGTAATGAAATGTTTATGTATTAAGACTATAATGTTAGAAGGTTTAAAAGTACATGTATCTATTATTTGTAATATTGATTGGTTTGAAGCTCATACAATATATATACTTAAGTGAAATGTTAAGCAAAACTTTAATTTAGCAATTTTACCTTAAAAATCAATATATATGTATATAATTTTAGTGAGGAGCTATTACATCTATTATATTGTTGCATAGAAACATAGCTGTGTCCTCTTATGTGGAATAAATTGTTAGCAATACATGTATTTAAATTTAGTGTTTTCAACATCCTCCCTAAAAATGCAAAAATTGAATCCTCTCTAAAATTTCTCCTTATATGGTATCATGTAAAATACTCAAGTTCATATCAATGATTTTCATAGTTCTTGTGAAGGTGTATTTGATAGAAATTAACTCCTAGCCTTCTGTTTGTATCAACGTCTTTTTCATTTTTTTTCATTTTTAGACACAGAATTCCGACAGACCAGTGGTGGTTAAAGCTCCGCCCACTGCTCCGAATTCTGGCCAAGCACCGAGAGAAGGCCTATCAAACAGAAGGGGTCATGGCAGGGGTGGACGATGTGGAGGATGAAGACAATATTTAGATCCACACCTAAAAGAATTTAGATTCACCATTTTGTCCAGTCTGCAACCCACCCCTCAAAGATCCTAGATTCATCACTTAGTCCAGTCTGCAAATCCATCTCTCTGCTTAGTTTACCATGTTAAACATACCGTTCCCAAGATTCTAGTGACTATAATCCCACACAGACAGACTGTTATATCTGAGCATGAAGAGTGTGATACCACAAATAAAACAAAAACAAAAACAGAATGTGTCCAGGACTCAGGTTACTGAGGGTTGCATGTTTGTGTTAAATAAAATCTTAGTATGCATTAGTTGGGTTACTGGATTTTAATTTTGTTGACTACTTTAATTCCAGACTTCACTCCAAGAAATAAGTAGACTTGTCCAGAACTGGGTACCTTTTTTTGTAAATATGGAGTAAGACAGGTTTCCCTAAAATGTACTCACAGTCTGAATTTAGTTGTTGGATAAGTTTTGTTATTAGTGCCATTTTGTATTGTTATTTTGATTGATTTAAAAAGTTGTACCTTTATAGTTTTGTTAGAGACGATTATGTTTTTCTTAGGGTTTCAACTATATTATCTTATGATAGAATGCTGTTACAGTAAATAGTGCATGCAGTTGTGAACAATCCTTTTTTTTTCATCATTACATGTATTTTAACAATTATCATCATCATCTTCATTCTAAGTGTCATTAACCTTGCATTTAGTGTGTCCATTACATAGCAAGAGGTTTACAGGGACATTCAATACCGATGTTGTGGTTGTATTCTTATCTAGAGTTTTAAAATTACAGTTATTGTACATTTATTATTTCCAACAGCAAAAATTACATGTAAATTAATTTTTCTTTGTTCCTGGTGCTTTTAATATTTGTAAATATTTGTGTTTTATGATTTGAAGACATTCAAAGTGTCTAATTTAAGTAATTCTATACAAGTTTTTTTTTTATTTTCCAGTTGTAATATTTATATTAAGTGAGTGGGCTTTTTCTTTGTTTGTTGTTTTTTCAATTTTATTTTTTATAAGTACAGGTATTTGTATAAGTACATGTATTTCATACACTCTGTATATTACATTGTTAAGAATAATTGAAATGAAAAAAAACTTGATTAAAAATAAACAGTGTAGGGTTAAATCAGTTGGATTTATTATAAATCTGTTTACAATTTTTACATCATTCTGCTGAAATACATCAACTGTGCTACTTTATAATACTGCTAACAATGAACATAATAGAGCTGCTAATAAATTTTATCTCTATAAGTGTCCAGAATTTCAAAATACTTAATTATGTACATTTGTTTGAAAAAAATGTTATTCAGGTATTCTTCTATGAAGATAAAGTTTTGAAAAAAGAAATTTTTGATGCTTTAAAGGATTATTTTTAAGTTTTATGCTGTGCCAGTATTTTGCCTTTTTCAGATCCATGCTTTGTGATATACATATACAAGGAAACACATTTTTAATGAGCATGCATAATGAATATACATATTATTACATGTGTACAAACTAAGCCAGATAATTTCACCTCAGAGGAATGTAAACATGGATTATTAAGGGTGAATTACAGAAAGCATACAGGACCACTGTCTGTCCTGGAGGGCTGCTGTTGAAGAGTTTATCTACAGTAGTTAGGTTGGTTTTGTGTTCCTATTGCCAGTGCTTTTTATGTTGAATGAGCATATGTTGTTGTTTTTGTCTTATTATTTTTTTTTAAATAGCATCCTTATTATACTATATTTAGGTTTCCAATAGAAATCCTTATTAGCATATCTTTATGCCAACTCTTACATGTGAACAGGAGTACCTCCCATATTTACAATATAGGTGCAAGATAGATAAAAAATGACTTTGTATGATCAAAGGTCAAGGTCAACACAGCACAAGTCACAAATGTTTATCTGAACTTTAGAATATTTCAACATGCAGACTTAATATTACATGTAGTTTTGGTAGGAGGCAATTATTGAGGATAAAAAAACACCTTTGAAAAGATTTTGTGATGAATAGATCAAGGTCAAAGTCAAGCAAAAAAGAAACAAGATTACATGTATTAGAAAAGTACTTTCCCTGCATGACATTGTCCATTTTCCAGTCCTTACAATTTAGTGATGAAACTTTTTGAGAAAACTTTAATTTTATATTTTGTAGATCTGATTAAATTCTCTGTGGCTTCATAAGACTACCCAGTTTTCTTTAAAGAAGTTAGACCCCCCCCACCCCAATGTCTTTAATGATTTGAAAAACGAGTCTGACTGAAAGTCATTTACATTCAAAACTAGTGTTTTAAGCAGACAAGATTACAGCATCGTTCCAATTTCATTTCACACATAAATTTTTTTTTACAATTTGTTGTATCAGACTTAATGAGAAAAAGATCTTGGTACAGATTTATGTGTGCTTTCCAAAAAAATCCACCTACCAATTAAAATAGCATTGAAATATTTTGAGCTTGTGCTTGAATGGTTGTTTCAATATTGCTTCACTGTAGCCTCTTCACCTTCCACAACTACATTGGAAATCTTTAAAGGGGAGCATTCTCCTCCTATATAGGTATCCATGGGTCAATTTATACCAGATAGGGTGTAATGGAAAGCTTTTTTTATCCTAAACAAGGTATACTCTATAGATCACTATGACCTGTTTTCAGTAATAATTGTTTTATAGTTAACATTTTATCTTAACCAATCTTTATATTTTTTTTCTAACTCTTTGTTTTGCTGTCACAGATGAAAATAAATCTTCAACAGCATGCAGTGTTCTGTGTTTTTTACCTTTATATCACAGACTGGATGATTTGATAATAATTAAATATTCAAAATTTCAAATCTAACACAATCCATTACATGTAATAGCCAGTTTGGCCTTACATGTTGATAAATAGGATTGAGTGAATTAACCAATTGTATAATGATCTGAAATGGGATGAAATACATGTACCAAATTGCCATTTATTAAATAAGCATATAACAATGTACTCTCAATCTATATGTCAATTATGACTAGCAAACAGACTGTCATTTCCTGTTGTAGGTCATTAACGTACTGATGTCAGTATGTTTGTTGCAGGTCACTGATTTAGCTTTATCTTCCTCTCAACTTTAGGTCAATGACAGACTGACTTGGTGGTCTGAAAAAAAGCTCTCCTTACATGATAGCTTCTTTTGCTAATGGCAGATGGGGAGAGAAATTGTTGAACAACTCAATTTAGAGAACATAGTAAATTCAGAAAACTGTCAAAAGGTTCAACCATGGTGCTAAATAAGTTATAATCAACAAGAGAAGTGTCAAACTTGTCTGTAATGGTTTAAAAGCGAGACTGATAAGAAGGTAGTGAAGTGGGTGCCTTGTCAGTTGTCACCTCAAAACCATCAAAGGTATATTATACTGTCAGTCAGTAAGAATGTAATCATAATAATCCATCATTTGATCACCCAGCTTGCAAGTTTGTAGTGAGATATGGCATGTTGCTTCACAAGCTGGATGTCCATACATATAACAAGTACTGCATCGTTTCATTGACAGTAATATAAGAAACTTTTTCCAAAGTGATGCTCAATATATCTGGACACTGAATCTATTAAATACTTAACCTTAACAATCCAGATTTTAGAAGCCCCAGACATCCAATGTAAAAATTCCTTAAATGCAAGTCCAACTTCAAGGTCAAGGTCAAAAAATGAAAAATAATGGTATATAAATTTTAGAAATGTTTTGTCACAAGGGAAACACCTGTGAAATGAATAAAGCACTTAACACCATTCATGTAAAAGTTTGGTCAAGGTTCAAGATTTAGGGCTTAGGTCAAGGTCAAAAATAGACCATCCTCTAAGGTCAAGGTCAAACACTTAAAATGAATGGTGCCCAAAGAAATTGAGGTCTTTTCATAAGATTTGTGAACCTGAAAGCCTTTGCACTTAACATCAAGAAGTTAGGGGCAGGTTTGAGTTTTTAAAAAGTAGGTCAAATTCCAAGGCTTAGGTCAAGGTCAAAAGTATTGGTAAATGAAGTATGGTCTTCTCACGAAGAATACCCGTGAAATATATAAAAGCTTATTTTGACTTATAACAAGGAATATACATGTGGATTATACAAGCTCTAGCACCATCTGCTCCTCTCCTCTTGAAAGAGGAGAGGAGCCAATCGTCACCATTGTCCAACGAAGAGTTGGCTAAGGATGAAATTTTTGCAAAAAGTGAGTCAAATTCATACATTAAATATTCATGTACTGGTATTCAAAGAAAGGTTTTTATGCCCCCATTATCAAAGATTCTGGGGTATATATAGTTTTTGTCCTGTCTGTCTGTCTGTTTGTTTGCAAAAACCTTTTAACCTTGCCCACAACTTTTTAGCTCACCTGAGCCAAAGGCTCAAGTGAGCTTTTCTGATCACAATTTGTCCGTTGTCTGTCGTTGTAGTCGTTGTCGTTGTTGTTGTAAACTTTTCACATTTTCATCTTCTTCTCAAGAACCACTGGGCTAATTTCAACCAAACTTGCTACAAAGTATCCTTGGGTGAAGGGGATTCAAGTTTGTTCAAATGAAGGGCCACGCACTTTTCCAAGGGGAGATAATTATGAAATAGAGAAAAATTAATGGCATTTTTAAAAAATCTTCTTCTCAAGAAGCACTGAGCCAGGAAAGATGAAACTCACGTGGAATTATCCTCAGGTAGTGTAGATTCAAGTTTGTTTATATCATGACCCCCAGGGGTAGGGTGGGGTCAAAATGGCCGATCAAAGTTTTACATAGGAATATACAGGAAAAATCTTTAAAAATCTTCTTCTCAAGAACCACTGGGCCAGGAAAGGTGAAACTGATGTGGAATCATTCTCAGGTAGTGTAGATTCAAGTTTGTACAAATCATGACCCCTGGGGGTAGGGTGGGGCCAAAATGGCCGATCAAAGTTTTACATAGGAATATACAGGAAAAATCTTTAAAAATCTTCTTCTCAAGAACCACTGGGCCAGGAAA
>PRKT01000015.1:1179568-1201442 GCA_003671525.1 Saccostrea glomerata | reverse complement strand
CCCCCCCCCCCCCCCCCCCCCCTCAGTAGACTTTCAGTTCTGATCAGCAATGTGCTTTTTCCTAGCCAATTGCTCAGGTGAGCGATGTGGCCCCTGGGCCTCTTGTTTAGTTAGTGGGGCCAATGCTTACATACTCAACAAGTGTATTCCTTGTGAAAAGACCTTTCCTTGCAGACCGACAAATTTGACCTCGTGACCTTGACTTTGACTCACCTTTTTCAAAAAATCACCTTACTCTCAGTACTTAAGATTTTAAACAGTTGGTTCTAGTTCTTTTATACTTCACATGTATTGTCACTGTGATGAGATCTTTCACTGGGTATAAAATATTTTTGACCTTAGAGTTTGACCCTCTTTTAAAAACCTTTAACCTTGGCCATAACTTTTGAGCAGAGCTTTCATATTTCAGATGCCAACTATTTTGACCTTGACCTATAGAGTTTGACACATTGGAGATACTTCAACCCATTGCAGTTAGCTAGCTACCATTCAAGGGATCATCTTGTTTGATCTTTTGAACTTGAAGTTTGACTTGCATTTGAGAAACTTTAACCTTTTTCATAACTGCCAAACTGGTATACCAGTGTTCTTGTTTTATATCGTAATTATTTGTCCCTCTTACATCCTATTCAGGCGCTGGTACTATACTCAATTGACTGTTAAAATCCTTAGCTTGGCACTCTTGTTGAAATACCATATTATCACTGGTTCCTATGTCCAAATTTTTGTCATATAAATGTGTTTGTAATACACTGATGCCCCCCCTTACTACAGTTTAGTATGGTGAGGGTTGAAGTTTCTTAAATGGAAGTCAGACTCCAAGGTCAAAATTATGGGTATTGTAAGAAGTAATAAAGTTGTGAAATATAAAAGCCAACGTACTTACTGTACAAAAGTTATGACCAAGATTAAGGTTTTTTTTAAAGTTGGTCAAACTATAAGGTCAAGGTCAAATTTGGTGATACCCAAGGAAATTTCTTGTCACAAGGATTGCACATGTGTAACTAAAGTTCGGTAAATTTTGTAAAAGTGAGTCAAATTGAAAGGTCAGGGCAAGAGGTCAAATTGGTAGTAAAAAAAAGAAACTCTTGTCACAAAGAATACAGCTATTAAACATGAAAGCCATAGCCTTACCCACTCAAAATTTATTAATAAGTTTTTGTGGACAGACAAAAGATGGATGGACTAAACAAAAACTTAACACCTCCCAATCTTCAATTAATACAAGGGCATTAAAAAGTACAAGAAACAAAGGCACCACTAAAGAGGATCACCCTCTTACAAAGAACATCTATAAATCAAACAGCATCGACATCAATCCTGATGCAAATTACTTCACTTCAGATTTGTACAGCACTTATCTCACTCACTCAGCTACAAATGTACATGATTGTGTTACTATATCCCCTGCAACTCCACTGTGAGAGGCATAATGACCAAACTTTTGTGACTTCAATCCTGCACTTTAATACCAGGCATATATACTCATATGGAGATCAAAATCATCTTATTATCATCTCGGCACCAAAAGTAGACAAATTCTTTTTCTTCAAATAAATTTATTGATATCTAGCAAGTCTTGTGATACTACCGAGTTTAAAATAATCAATAAACTTTTGCAAAGTTCCATAATTCTCATATGTCATAAAAAATTCATTTGGTTTCTGTATACAATAACTTTGTTAATATCAATAACAAAATGTGATCGAGTACATCATTGATGACTTGCAACGCAAATGATATGTTTTTCTGTTAAAAATGAACATTTATAATACCTTTATAACTTTTCAACAACCCTTTATGCAAAGTTAACTAATTCCAATGAATTACAAATTATGTGCTGCATGATATCGTGTTATAAGGCAAAACTGCCAGAACCCATACTTTCAAATATGTTGCATACATGTACCCAGTATAAACATTTCAATTGTCTTAGCCCTAATCATACACCAAACAAAAATTTTTTTTTTTTAATTTGAATTTTTCTTTTATTGGATCACTTCATTGTAGTTTTTCAATGACTTTTTGTAACAGCGATAAATTTACTTGTACATAATATATTTTTAAAAACGTAATAAATAAACATTCAACAGTCTCTCTCATCATAACAAAAACAACTTCAAAAGCAGTTTTACAAACAAAAAGTATCTATCCATACAAACATAGCTATCACTAAGTTTAAATAAGCATGCACTCTGTCCACCACAAATATGAATATATTAAGACGCGACATCTGGTTAAGATGTGTCAGCACTTTCTTCCGTTTCCTCTTTTGAAATTTCCCCTTTGACCTCGGTTTCCATTGGTTCCTGACTCTCCTGGTTAGTTTCACTAGAATCTGTTTTCATTGGTTCTTCTGTTTTTGGTTCCTCCTCTACGAAAGCTTTAAGGTCTAACTGATCTAGAAATGACTGCATGTCCTTCACTGCTGTCCGCCGTGCCATTCGCACTTTCTCATCATCACCAGCCTCAATCCCGTCTAATTTTAAAATTCCTCTATTTAACATTTCCTCTAGATATTTGTACTGTTTGTCAGATTTCTTTCCTGAAAATGCATTTACTCCTTCTTTTACATGTGCTGTATCGCTAACTATTTTTTCTATCTTCCTTAAATTTTCATCTTCTTTCTTTGTTTCCTTGGAGGCACTGTCTGTTTGATCGGCACTCTTTTGTACTGTAGGTTCCTTGGAAATTGTGTTTTGTTCACTGTCATTAGTCTCTGTTTTAGGAACTTCAGCGGTTCTTTGTGGTGGTTTGTCCTGACGCCGGACCTGTTTTGGCGATTTTGGTTGATACTGTTGTTGCTGAGGAGGTTGTGTCTGGTTTGGTTGTGAGTGCGGTGGTGTCTGATACTGTTGTGGAGGCTGGTAGTGTTGTGGTGGCACCTGGTGGTGGTGCCCTGTCTGCTGTGGTGGGTACTTCACCTCTCCCTGGTGGTACACAGGTACCTCCTTAGCAGGTTGAGGTTGAGGCATATGTGGCTGTGGCATCTGTCGATACTGCTGTTGTGGATATCCTCCTTGGGGTCCTTGGGGATAACCTTGACCCTGTGATGCCGAAGGGTATCCTTGACCCTGTGATGCTTGAGGATATCCTTGACCCTGTGATGCTTGAGGATATCCTTGACCCTGTGATGCTGGAGGATATCCTTGACCTTGTGAAGCTTGTGGATATCCCTGTTGAGGGTAGCCACCTTGGTTTCCCCCAGCATTTCCTTTGTAGAAAGTATAACCCTGAAGATCTGGCTGTTGACTTGGTTTAGTTGAAGATGTGTGATGGACTGGAATTTCCCTCACACCTTGATATGGCTGTGGCATTTGTTGAGGGGCAGCAGGTGGTGAACTTGTCCTCTGGGGCGACCCCATGCGACCCGGCGATTGCATCCTCTTTGGGGAACCGAGCCCTGCTGGTGATCCAGCTCTGTGTCCTGCCTGGTGTGTCCATTTTGGGGGTTTAGAACTTTCATGGAACACTGGAATTTCTCGAGAGAAGAATGAATTTTGCTCTGGGAAACCAAAACCGTGTTGTCTCTGTAATACGAATAAACATTTTTTAAGTTTACCATCACTGGTTAGGAACTACCATTCTATTACAAGATCATGTTCATAGCCAAATAAAGAAGATAAGTATCAAATGTACTGATCCATCCACATTTCACAACTACTGTTCCAACCTTTTACATTTTTTATTTTATCAAAGAATGTGATGCACCTGCCATTACAAATTGAATTCCTTGTTAAACACCCATCCCTACCCCCAGGGTTTACAGTTATTCTATTTCAACAGTGTCATGTCATCTCTTTTTTCATGACAAAACTAAGAATTTACAATCCTTAAAACCCTTTTTTCAATAAGTACATCTTTATTTAAAGGATGTTCAATAAATTTTCACAAATGAGATTAGGTCCTAAATAATATTTTGTTAATTTTTAAGTGAATAGGTAAACAAAAATGTAACCTTACCATTCTTATTCGTGGGTCTTCCCAGCTCGTACTTTTAGTGTTGTGGTCTACAAAGTAAGGCCAACCTGTATTACGGTCATGTAACATTTCCCAACCTTGTGGAAGATCGGAGTTGTTGTAAGGATTTTGATAGAACTGTCTACCAGCCATGTTTTTATAAATGTTATTCTCGATTCTTCTCAAGCCCTCTGGAGGCAACTAGAGCGCCACCACATTCGGGAAAGCTCGGGAATTTTCGATAGCCGAACATCGTGAATATTGGATAAATATTTATGGTTCTCTAATGAGTTCAATGAATTTTTTTAATGATTTTAGACATTGGTCATGAATGCATAATCGTAATAGGTAAGAAAGAATTAAATCTTCAGCTTGCATATTCATAAGCCATGACCATATATCTCCCAGAGGTCAACATCCCATTGGCCATATGATCAGTCAAGTGTGGAGAGAAGTACAACGTGCATATGAAGGTGTACTCGATTTCACCTCAAAAGCGTGATGTTAGGTCCTCGGTCTAGTACTACCGGTCCTTTTTTGTGAGAAATGCAGTTGACATGGTTGAAGGCTAGGAAAAATCTCCCCAAACATTGCAAATGAATACTTGAAAAAATGATTTCAAAAATAATTTTGTCGTATTTTGATCGGACACGTAGCATCGACCAGGGGGGGGGGTGCTCAACATTTTTTTCAGACATCAATTTTTACCGCAAAATTTCTTCGTTAGAAGTCAGGTTTGACTCCTCCAGACTTTTGGTTGCAGTATTTGTCAAATGATTAAGCCATTGCAAGGTAATTACATGTAGATCTAATACATGAAAAGTCTAAACAGTAATAACGGCAATAGGCCTATAGTGTTTGAATGGATAGTGAAATGCTATGTTTACAATTAACATGGTTTAAAAACATATAAAGTCTGCAAACATAATTAATCTCTACTTAACAAGGGAAACTTATTAAATTAGTATAAAAATGATCATTAAAAGCATCCCGGCCGATCAAAAACATTTCAATGATGTTCATGAATCATAATAGCGAGCGCAGCGAGCGTCGCGAAGCGACGCTCGCAAAGCGAGCTCAATAGACTAACGTGTAAGAACAGAGGAAATTCGGATTGAAATCTGTACATACGTCAGCCAAATTTCTCTGTGCAACATTCCCAGAATTCCTGCACTACCCAATGTCCTTTGCGCGAATATCGCCGAATAAATAAATAAATAATAACGTAAAGCATATATCAGACTTTCAGTTTGTAGAAATCTTTAGAGAAACAAGAAATAACTATAAAATGTTTTCGACAAAAATTGCACTAGTTCTATAGTTTCAAACAGACGCTCGGCTGTCTCCGTAAGCTCCGACGAGCTTTGTGACGTCGTATGACGTCACAGCTAGTCGAGATATCTCGTGCGGCTTGACGTTGGAAGTGTTTTTGATGGTACAACTGCGCTCGCCCCAACGGTCACACCGTAAAACATATTAACAACCTATTCCAATCCGCCACTTAAGATTTTGGCTCATTGTTCTTCGAACTCGATGAATATTGTACTCTCAAGGCGATTAAATCATCATATTGACCCCCAAAACATAAATTTTGTCACATGACGATCAGACGCCTGATGGTCATGCTGGAAGAATTTACTAAACCTCACAATCAAACGCGACTTGGGGTCTAAAAACCCATGACGTAGAGGAAAATAAACAGAGCAGACGCATTTTTGTTGGAATCATGTCTTATGCAGCTGTGTTTCGTGTGTTTTGTCGATCCGCTTCTAGATTCTCAAATCTTAATAATATCAGAAACTTTAATGCATCGAAACGTCTCACCAGTTGTAATGTAAGCTGCAACATGGTTTCAGCGTTTCGCTGTAAGTATAAAATTACACAGTTCGAATTTCCTTTACTTGCTGATAACGAAAGCTGTTTTAAGGATAATGAGCGTCATTTCTAACGATCCCTTTGTATTGAATAGATGTGGCAATAATGAGACTTGTGCTGCTAAAATATTTCATCAAAATAATTACGTGAAATTCTTAAATAACAAGGAGGATTGTCAAAAGACATTTTATATGACCAGACCTGTACTTTATCTGCATGATTTTACAACTGCATAAAAGATATCATCTGCATGCAAATGTTCTTTACATATTTTTTTTCTATACATATTCTTATCTGTTAAATAAATTTATGGGAATGATAGGGTATCAAAAGTCATAATGTTCTAGCAGAGACATATAAAACCATGCCCAAGGGCCATATATGTCTGGTAATGTTAGCGTGGTTAGAGGACCTGTATGTAGGATCGTATAGGCCTTAATATGCATTTCCATAAAAAAAACATGCACTGAGAATTACAGATTCTGAAGATAAATTAATAATTATATGTTGTTATAATTATAACAGTTTACACGACTGAAGTTGACCCTGATGACCCGAGAACAGTCCCAGAAAATGAATGGGAAAAACGTCTTACACCAGAACAGTATGCAGTCACCAGAGAAAGGAAAACCGAGGAGGTAAGAATTATTGTGTCTGTCTGTAAACAGTATTTAAAGATTAATTCACACAATTTCCTTCTTCATAACTTTTAAACCTTGTCAGCACTGGCATCACAGTTAAACCTCAGTATCTTGAATATCATGCCAGTAATTTGTTTATGTGAATTGGAAGTCCCACCTAATTTTCGTATAGGGGACATATTATCTTGAATTTCTTGTATATTTTTGTACCATTAAGTTTGAGATGAGGAGGTCTGACAATATGTGTCAATTCATATACATGTACAGAACTTTTCGTCTCTTGTTGGCTTTTGATTCAGACATTGCATTTTCAATTGATATATAGGACTTTCCAATTTTCTATATAGGTAACATTTGTATGAGTGCTATGTTTGTAAATGTATTGCAATGACTGTTTTCTTGATTTAAATCCTTTAATTATTTTAGCCATTCAGCGGAAATTATTTGAACCACTTTGAAAAGGGCACTTATCATTGTGTATGTTGTGATGCAGAGCTTTTCAGGTAATATAAAAACAAGTACAGTCATTTCTTCAAATGAAAAGAATATCTATATACTATATGTTGAAGATAATTTTTCATTATTAATTTTTATCAATAATCATATTTTATATTTATGTTTTTCTTTCTATTATCTGACATGGTCATAAAGCCATTTTTTTTATCAGTCTGTTTTGAACAACGTACTAAGATTAATGAAATGAAATGGACGCAAATAATTTAAAATCACATTTTATCAATGGATTTTGATTTTAGTTCTGATGCTAAGTACGACTCCCATTGTGGTTGGCCCTCCTTCTTTGAGGCTGCTGGAACTGAAAACGGTGATGAATCTCATACACACATTCTACGCCGACCTGATAACAGCATTGGAATGGTACGCACAGAGGTTATATGTAAAAATGTAAGTTTATTTTTCACAGTTGAGTTATAGATACAGAATAAACCAAAGTGCATATGTCATGTCACTTTTATGATCTATTATAGGCATAACTGTCATCCTTAACAAAATAACATAATGTAGCAGACATAAGTGACATATCATGAATTAAATTTTGATTTATGAAGAAAATGAAGAAATGGAAAAAAATCAAGCTGATCAGCTAAATTTTGTCTTTCAGCTATTTCAAAAACTAGTTTTTGTTGCTGAATTCTCTCTTAGGCCAATGCAACTTAATTAGTAGATGATCATCCAGGGTCATCTAAAATATAGGGTGGGTGGGAGGATTTTAATTTCTTATTTATGACAGTAATTCTCGTCTTCTGAATGTCATGTTGGGATGGCCTGTTGTCAATATATCTGCTCACAAAATCATTGTAATAATCAATGATTGATTTTTTTTCATCACTAAAATTTGTAGCATACTGACCCCTTCTTTTGTTCACACCTGTCACAATGCGAGAAATAATAAAAACCACTTCTCTTTCTTGATGTATGGTTCTTGATGTTTCTAAACCAGAAATACTTTTTGAAATATAAATACTGAAAGTGAACGCGAAAATTCTCCGGAGAACATAATTCTTGCATAAATAAAAAGATTTCTGAGGGGCAGGAGAGGATGATAATCTATCAATTAAGTTGAATTGGCCTTAATTTCCTATAAATTTTATATGCTTTTAATACTTGTTTTATAGTGTGATGCTCACCTGGGCCATGTCTTCAATGATGGGCCAGAACCCACTGGACAAAGGTTTTGCATCAACAGTCTATCACTCAAGTTCAAGTCTTACAGACCATAAACTGATTTCTCACCAAGTACCAAAGTCTGTTTACTAATTGGATATAAATTTGGGAGAAAATTGTGAACAGGAATCGTTTGTAGAATCAATTTCTTAAATGTATATATATGTGTAATCAAGCGACAATCCTTTAATTTTTAAATGAAAAATTTGTTTTTGTTATTTATGCCTGGCAAGTGAGTGCCATATTCATTGTTTTTTTATGTTACAATACCGTTAATTTCAAAACAGTTTTGAATATTTAATATTATAATTGAATTTTCTTTGAGCTCTAAAACTGTGTTCGTCTAGCAAATGGTAAGGTCACATAGCATTTCTGAATTCCCTGGCTTGAAATAATTGATATATGAAATTCGTGTGAAAAAATTGAATTTGCTTGGATATTATTTTTGTTTGCAGTACCCCCGGTATAAGATTTTCTTTACATTTTTGGGTTCATTATAGATCAGATGTATGATAAAGAATGAAGTTGAAGGTTTGTCTCAATTTTGATGATAAATGTTCTGGGGGTAAAAAGAAAATATGTGGCTTTACAATTATTAGAAAGAGTAAAAAAAAATTTATAAAAGGAGGGTGAACAATAAATGGTTGTATGATGAGAATTTTTGTTCAGTTCTATTTTTTCTCAGAATCTCTTATTAATACTTTTTTCCATAATTAGTAATCTCCGTTCTTAAGTTCTGAAGAAAACTAGTGGAAAAGTTTGTCCACCTTAATCTAAGTTTTCCTGATCTATATGCTATTTTATTTTTCCATTAATATCAAAATTAGAGAGTTATACAGTAGGTTATTTTCTTAGAGATTATACCAGGCATGAAATATACTGATACAGTATTACATATAAACATGTGAGTGGGTTATGATGTAGCCCACAATGAAAAAATTTGATCTTGAACTTTTTAAAAAGCATTTGGAAATTAAAGGTATGTTGTGAATTTGATTATATCAACATTGTGATTAGCATTAAGTAGATTTATTTGTATATTTAGTTTGTTTTTTTAGAGTATCTGGTATTACATGTATTTACACATTTAGATGAAAATAACTACTAGTCAGTTGGACATAAATACATGAATCGATCCTGATCCCTGTTATATTTGCTCAATTAACAGATCTGTCTTTTTTTCTTAAATTAAAAACATATGTATTATTTGTTTAAAGTAAGGTTTATGTAATTTCTTGCCCAATACAGCCATATATCAACCTTGTACTTCTTTTTGAGTGTCATCCAATGTTATGTATAATATGATCTTTGGTGTATTTCCGTTCCATTATTTAATGTTTTTTTTTTTAACTTTAAGGTAGTATAGTTGTTTGTGCAATTAACTGTTATTTGTTTAACCATACCCTCTTAAAATGTCCAAGCTCAGTTGTCTTCATTCAATTGACCCTATACTTATCCAGTTTTCCAGAGATTTGCTACAAACCCTATTGAAGTGCTATGCTTAAGTTGGCAACATTTTGCTTAAAGGAGTAATGGGAAATTCGCTTCTCTCTTGAGAGGAAAGTTAAAAATACACTGTTATCCAGACTAGTGAGTAAAAGGCTCCCTGTCGGACTAGAAAGAACTTTGCTATCTGGATTAGTATGGGAAACTGTCCTATCTGGAATATTGAGGCAGACTCAAATGGGACATATTGTGAGTAGTATTGTCTGATATAGTGAAGAAGTAGGGGTATGCAGCACTGTTTGGTGTTCAGGGCCACAAATCTGAGTTGTTGGGCATAGTATGTTATCGACAGAAGGGGAGTACTGTGCCATTGAAAATTGATACTGGTGCTTGCATATTTGATGAATTTGAATATACGTGTATATTGTCCAACTGTTTTTGTTGGCCAGTCAGAGCCATATGCCAAAAATTTGAAAGTTGTTAAAGATGTCTTATTTTAGTTGTTGTATTTGGTGTAACACTTATTTTTTGTGTGGATTTTAGTAGGGTATATACAGTATATACATGTGTATATCAAATAATATAAAAAGATGTAATGACTTTTATGTCAATGTATACCATGAGTGAATAATATTTTTAGGACTTCAAAACATTCTGTAAATCATGAGTATTATGATTTTTGAATTGGTGACCTACCTAGCTGCAGAACTGTAGCTCTCTGGTTAAGAATGTTCGCAATCCGGGAGCTACAGTTCTACAGCTATGACCTACCGAGTGAAGTTTTTTTTTTGCAGATTTGTGCATCTTTTTTAATATCTTTGAAGGAATTTTGACGTTTGGAAAGTTTCAAATCAAGCTGTAGTGTATGAAGATTATTACATGTATTATTTGTGATTTTGTAAAATAAAGGCTTAATCACATTTTTGTCTACATGTAATTATAATTTTATTGAAAAGAATAGAAATTGCCCTAACTCAAGGAGAAGATAGGGGGGGGTGTGTGTTCCAACTTCCTTTCACAACCAAAATTTTATTATCAGGGTAATACATTACCAAGTTACCCTTGATTCATCTGTATTACAACAAAAGGGGGGACCCAATCATGGACCGTCGGGAAAGGGGGGGGGGTGTATTCCCACCCACACACTCCAGCTTAATTTTTGTTAGATACAAAAACTGATTAAAATTACATGAATTCCTATTGTATTGTTTGTAAATCTTGATATCTGAAACCAAGGTACCATCATTTTCTTCTTTTGTTAAATATTAACTAGAAATGTCCAAAAGGGACAAAATACCCCCCGCTTGGTTTTTCAGAGGTGGCAAATCATTTTTAGTGCAAATGCAATTGCTCATTATATTTTTTATGAATTAAACGAAAGTGCAGCTTAATAAAGAATAAAGGTAAAGACCAGACATAAATTATGACTTTCTGTCAGTGACCTTGATTTGCATTAATGACCTTGGACCAAAGTCATGACACAACCTCAGTTCATAAGCAATCTTTGTTTAAAATAGGAACTCACCATGTTTATCCATAAGACAGATATGGACCGGACACGAATTATGAAATTTTTCTTCCAGTGACCTTGAAATTGAACAAATGACCTGTGGTTAAAGTCATGACACACCCTCAGGTCATAAGTTATATTATAAAAATATAACAATGATCGCGCAAACATGTGCCCTGCAGGATCAGTTAGTACATGTAGTCCCCTTACTATTCAAGTAGTCTTCATGGGAATGCTCCGGAGCTGTGATAGGAAAAGGCATTATATCAGCTACTGACATGTAAATTGATGCTACAGGAATTTCAACAACCCTGTTGAAAATAAGCATTTTTAGGCATTCTTGATCCTTTGCACCTGATCCCACCATGAATTTCTAGGGGATTCGTATTTATTTCCTATTTATATATTTGTTTTGTTTGAATTTTTTTAAACCGACTACCCATTTCATACATATAATATTCAAGCAGAAACTTCATAATGACCTCGCAAACTTGATGTACTGTAGATTTCCAAACACCAAAAAGATTTCCAGTCGTACTTTATTCTGCTGAAGACGCCATTCAGTAGATGGCAAAAGCCATCTTTTTCTTAACACCCAACGGCTCTTTTATAGTCTTTAAGACCGAGGCCAAAGCATTTTCCAAATTTAAACAGTGATTTTAATTAATTTTCCTTTTAGCGTGTGTATATTTTTCCTAAAAGTTATTAAGGTTTGTACCAAAAAAAATAAATGGATCTGATTTCCATCTACTTTCTTTGAGGAACATTCAAAAGTTAGTCTCATATCCAAATAGTAAGAAAATAACCTTTTTCTATAAAAATCCACAATTCTGAATCTATGGATCTCCTTATTTTATTGAAAAAAATATGGATTTACTTACAGTACATAAATCTCGTCTGAAGGCATATCAAAATTAACTTTTACTTACATGTGTATATTTACTCATATGTAAATTTGCACACATAAGCAAATTTTCGTCGTATGAATAGGGTATTAGATATACTGAATCGACATGTGAATGAAAGTATTGTAAATGATTATACACTGTCGATATATCTATGTCAAGTTGAAGGCAATTTTTTTCTTCTCACGACGAAGTACTGAATAAATTCATAAGGAAATATTAATTGATAGGTCAGCTAGTAAAAGAGAAACAAATACCGGTAGTTCCATTAGGATTCTAAGAGTTTGGAACTCCAGCAACCCTTTATAATTAACAACAAAATTTTGTGGGAAAAGTTTGACTTACATTTTTATTGAAGAAGCAGATACATGTATCTATGATAAAAAAAGGTCTAATAATTAATTTTTCTTAATTTGTTAAGTCCTAAGAAGAAGTACGTTTTTATGTAATTAGTTTTTGAAAAAAAAGAATGGGATTTAAATTTTCTATCAGTTCTTCGGAGCTTTTGAAAATCAATATCTGGTTTACATCACTCTGTAGAACAGTATATATGGTATAAATGTAAAAACAAGAGATCCAGGGGCCAAATCGCTCAACCGAGCATTGTGGCTAGGGGGAAAAAGCAAAATGCCCTGGGGTCATGATTTGCACAAACTGAAATCGACGCTATTTGAGGATGCTTCCACATAAATACGACCAAGCATGGCTTTATAGCTGTACTTGAGTAGACGTTTTTGAAGATTCTTCCGATTTAAAACATTGATCGTCCATTGTGGCACTACTCTACCTCCGGGAGTCATGATTTACACAAGGTAGGACCAATCGTTTCTCTGAGCACGGTTCTTGAGAAGATTTTTAATGATTTTTGCTATATATTCCTATGTAAAACTTTGAACGTCCACTGTGGCCCACCCACCCTACCCCTGGAGACAATAATTTGAACAAATTTGAATCTACAGTCCTGACAATGATTCCACACGAGTTTCATATTTCCTGGCCCAATGGTTCTGGAGAAGAAGATTTTTAAAGATTTTTAAAATACATTCCTATATAAAACTTTGATCATCCATTGTGGCCCACCCACCCTACCCCTTTGGGCTATGATTTGAACAAACTTGAATATACAGTCCTGACAATGATTCCACATGCATGAGTTTCATATTTCCTGTTCAACTGGTTCTTAAAGAGATAAATTTTTTTATTGTACCATTTATTTTTCGCTATTTTAATTATCTCCCCTTAGAGGAGGGCGTAGCCCTTCATTCGAATGATTTGAATCTTCTTTACCCAAGGATACTCTATGCCAAGTTTGGTTGAAATCGGCCCAGAAATTATAGAAAAGAAGATGAAATTGTGAAAAGCTAACAACGACCACGACAAAATCAGACAACGGACAAATTTTGAAGAGTAAAGCTCACCTGAATCTTCGGCTCAGGTGAGCTTAAGTATTTCCATCCTCCGATGATGTCATAGGTTTTTGCAAAAACTGTTATTAATTTAAATTCATACCCAGTAGAACAAAGTTTTTGGAAAGAATGCTTTTCAGTAGGTGTAATGATAATTATTGTTAAGTAATAGAACTTAAAAAAATGTATATTTTTATTATTTAATCAATTATTATATCTTTGAAAATTGTGACAAGGGCAATAACTCCTTCTCAGATATCTTCATTCAGCCATTTACTTTTAATGTAAAATAGTTTCTTTGATATTCACATTTCAAAATTATCTTATAAGTAGCAATTATATTGGAACTCAAAGTATCAGAATTATGCATTTGAACCAGTTTTTACATAATATTTACAGTACTATTTTCAAAAAATGTACGATTTTTTATGTTGACATACACTTCTGTTTATTTATGTATCCCGCATTAAATAATATGACGACCTATAATTTTTTTTTGCGATAATTGGTAAAATTAAACTATAGTAAATGAAAATAAATGCAGTATTTGTACTTTGTACCATTAAAATTGTCAGGGTGGAACAACCTTAAAAGGTCTATATAGCGACCATGCACAGAAGAAATGTTAATGCAAATCCTTGTAACACAAACTTATCTGTCAGTAGCCTGCCTCGGCTTAAAAAGTGTTCGTACTCGGAGCATGCCCTCGAATAATGTAGAAAATCAGAGATGTAGACACTATATGCAGGTAATAGGGGACATAACATCACGAACAAGGAAAATTAACAATGGAAAGGGTGAGAATGAAATAAAATCGTTTAAGTGGGTCATTATCGTCTGATTTCAAATAATAAATTTAAACTCCGTTTTCTATTTCAAGTTCACTGGGATAAATTCGTGTCGACTTACGAACCTGATATTAAAATAAAGTGTGTTTATTTGATTAAATAAATCATAGTTATGAATATCAAATCATTAATATTTGTTCACCATGCTGTTGAATTTAGAACCGATTTACCTGGCTTAATTTTCAACGAACTGAAGTCAAAATTCAACGCCTTTTGTCTCAGTATCTGGATTGTTAGTCAGTTTTAAACTCAGGTCAAAATTCTAACACCCCCCCCCCCCCTTGGAATTTACGATCTTGACCTTTCACCTTTAAGAACTCATCTTTCCTAAGCAATAGGATGGTGTAAAGTTCACTACAAAAGTTCAAAGCTTCTCGAGATATCGCGCGAAACTAAAGTGTTATTTAATTAAAACAGACAGAATTTGAGAATTTGTTTAGCTTGACCTTGAATGAAAGGAATAATTGTCCCTCGCTTTCAAGAAGTCGGGGATATTAATATCAATCTGTCTGTCTGTTCGTTTGTATTTTTATGATAAACATTTATGACGAACTTTGAAGTAATGACGATTTTCAGAACCCAGGGAATCGGCCACAGGACAGGCACTTGTTTCGGAAATAAATTTTTAACCCATAGTATAATTATACTATGGGTTAAATATTTATAACCGAAACAAGTGCCTGCGGAAGCAGGCACAGGTACTTGTGGACAGAACCCCCCCCCCCCAATATACACCCGTGGTCAAAATATTTTTTTATTTTTTATCTTCTATGAATTATGTTTCTAGTACTTATTTACAATGTATTCCATATGAAAAACCCCAAAAATAACATAGATTTTAAAATACCAGGGTATGACTTTTTTGGTAAATCGTTAAATCTATGTTATTTTCAGGGTTTATCATATGGAATACATCCTAAATAAGTACTAGAAACATACGAGTAATTCATGAGAAAACAAAAATATATTGACCAGGAATAATTTCTGTGTGAAGCTGTAAGGAACTGTTGTCGACAGTGGCACATATAAGTAATTAAAATATCATCGTTCGCTTTCAGGAAAGGTTAAAATTCGAACACATAAAACAGTTTTTCTAAAATTTAGCATGTTAACAGTGAAACTTGCAAACAAAATAAATTCCCTGAATATTTAATTATTATGCAATCCTGAATCCTTTTTGCGGAAATTTCTTGTTAAACATCATGTCGAAGCAACACCAAAAGAGAACTGAGGAAATGTCCCTATGTCACGCGTTACAAAAAATTCTTTTAATCTGTCAACAATTACAGTTTAAAATTAGTCCAAAACAACAATACATAAATTTTTTTTGTAGGTGTGTTGTGTTAAGAATGCAAATGATCTGATTTCGTGTGAAAAGAGAAATGCATGAACGATAATGATAGAGGCGTTTGTCAGTCCAACGCCAACGCGACAGTGATGCGTAAAAAGAATTTTTTCGCACTTTTAATATCATTGCAAGTTATAAGAAGTTTGGCACAATATGTGATCGAAACTCGAAATGGTAAGATTCAAGGACTGGCAGACCAATGGGTGACGTCATTTCTTGGAATACGCTACGCGCAGGCTCCTGTGGGAAACAGACGATTTGCACCGCCTGAACCGATACCAGCATGGAACGGAACTTTAAAGGCATTGAAGTATGGTCCTATTTGCATGCAGGCTATGGATATTCTAATGCATAAGTTTCTGAACAATCTGAAAATAAGTGAGGATTGCCTAAATTTAAATGTTTTTGTTCCAGAACAAAAGGATAAGACAACACTTCCGGTCCTTATTTATGTACATCCTGGCCAGTTCCAATACGGTGCTGGAGCTATTATCAATGGCTCCTTCCTTGCTTTGGAAACAGGATCAATAGTGATCACAATCAACTATCGTTTGGGAATTTTTGGATTTCCGTTGATTCCATCTCTTCCTTCGAAAAATTTTGGAATACAAGACCAAATTCTAGCCATCAAATGGGTCAGAAACAATATAGTCGCTTTTGGAGGTGATGAGGACAATATTGCCATTTTAACAGACTCTGTCATAGCTAAAATTCTTTATTCAAGCACCAAAGAAGCTTTGTTTTCCAAAATCATCTCTCTGCCATTTGATATTCCCTATTCACTACAGAGAGCACACAGATCAGAGATATTCTTTGGCGATACTAAATTAAAAACTCTTTGCAATTCCACCAATTTACTGACTTGTGTTTATGAGATAAGTCCAGAAGTTCTGCTCAATGTGAGTTTAAACCAATCCCCTTGGACCTTACCCCAATTTCGACCAGTTCAAGATGATATTTTGAAGGGTAAGGGCAGTCAAAATCGTAGATACATTGAACAACTTCACCTTAATGTGGTAGCTCCATCTTACATCTATCGAAAAAAGTCGGTGATAGTTCAACAAAGACAGTACCCATGTACCCAAGAAATTCTTAAGAAGGCCATACATATGGTCTCATCAACGACATCATCTAATGCGAGCACCTTGCTGGAGACATTTTACTTTCCTGATGATGTCACTGCAAATAGTATTTGCAACGAAGTATTACGGCTTCTCTATGACTACACTTCTGTAACCTCTGTAAACAATCTTAACCACCTCAGTGGATCAGTCCTGGTGTTTCTAGCTTTGCTGGAGCCATACTACGTGTTACAGGGTGGGACCAGTGATCCATTGTGCATATTCAGTGGAGGAGGAGAGGGGTGCGATTCTGATGCTAAGTCCGTTTTTGTCTTGACAGCTGTTAAAAACTTTTTGCAGCATGGGTTAGTGGGTTTCTATCAAGTCTTTTTCTTCTAGATGTACTTTATCTTACATATTTATTCGTTTATTACCAGTTTCAAATACATTATATACTGTAAATATGCATATTTATGCCACTGGTGTTTGGGGACACCCCCCCCTCCCCTCTTGTTCCGTACCTCAAGGGTTCTTAGACCTTTTTTAATAGAATATATTTCTATGACATATTCACATTAGTACGACTGAAAAAATCCAAAATTTCAAATTAAACGAAATAAAACCTTTTATAAAAATTCATACTCTCTTCCTGAGACAAATTCCATGTTAATATTTGAACAAAAAGGTCACCACTTCAGATCCTTCATAGAAGATTAAATTACCAAACTTATCATCATCATTTGAAAGATATTGTGTATAGTATTTTATATGGTTTATAAATTCTGTAAAATCAGATATTTTTGTGGGGTCAAATTTTTTAGGTTTGAGGAAAAAAATAGATGTTAGTGGGGATTTGATTTCGTGGTTGGAAAATGTTTAGTAGTAATGCATATAAAATTTTACATTTCGTGGGTCTCTATTTACATCGAAAAACGACAAAAATCAAACCATTATTAACCTAAATTAGTGATTTCACACCAGATAAAAACAACTGCATAAAACTTGATTTTTTTTACAGCTATCCCAGTTCAGATATTCAGATAACATGGCGTCCATACACCAAGCAAAGCAAAAATCACTTGATATACAATGGTTACAAAACATCAGCAGCCAATAGAAGCAAATGGCCTCTAGTTCGACAAGAAAATATATGGTTGAACTTAGCACCTGAATTTAAAAAAAAAGATTACATCCAAAGCAAATTCTGTCAATGTGCAGGTAAGATACATGGTTGAGTATACATTAATTCATAATTAATCTAAACATATATACTTGAAAATCAAAACTTTTGAGAAGATGGACATGTAACATATAAGACAGAATTTTGAGAAATGAAATGTCTGAGAATTGTAGCCCAAAGGCTTCTTGTTTTAGATGCAATTGGGTAAATTGGTAAAATGCAAATCTATCTTCAAATTTCAATTGTGCATTATGAATCTGCGAGTCTGTGACAGATGATAAACTATTAAGAGGTAGTTATCATTTCATTTATATGCATTGAAAAAAAATTGATAATGATAAATGCATTCAAAGAAATAGGCAATTGATTCAATAAATTGTTCTTTGTTTGATTTGTTTTATTCCACAGCCACAACAGATTGGGGGATGTCAGAAAAACAGGTCAGTATATAATTCCCACAATAGTACCTCCCATTCATATATGTTTCCCCCAATCTTCTTTGACTTGACAATGTTTTGTGTCTACTGATAACCATCAACATGACATTTTTTGTAGCTGGAGATTTTGCTGTACTGCCTTGTGTTTTACTGTTTATTGCTGACCTTTGTTACACTGACGTTGACCCGAATTCTGTGCTACATAAACAAAAGGGCAGTTAAAGCGGCTAGAGCTCAGAGAAATCTAAAGCGGGACAGTCCTTTAGATGTTGGTCATCATAATGGTGCTTGTCATGAAGAAGTTGAGGATTCTAAATTTTAATTTCCCTTCTGTACAATGTTGAAGTTAATTCATGTGGTACTCATAGGGAAATTTTTAGTCATTGTAAATAGTAGGGGACAATATTATTGAAATGAATGAACAATACTTAATATTTATAAATGTTATAAATAAATAATGATAGATTATATCCCTTCATGTTCTAAGTATATTAATTTCTGCAGTAAACAGATAACATTGGAGATATTCTGTGCAGCATGATATATTAAACATTACAGTTCTTGAGGTCAATATTGTATTTTGAAGATATTTTAATCCAACTCCAAATTTTATTTTGGAGGGTAGGGAGAAGTTGGTTTCACAGGAAGTGAGTGGCAGCCTTTCAATGAACATTTTGTGGTAAATTAAAAGTAAAAATTTACAATTAGATGCAAAAGTGTGGGGAAGGGGGGCAGCCCCCCTTACCCCCCACCCCATCTCAGATTGTACAATTTTGGATCTCAGCCAATCAATGATCGAGATGTGAATTCTTGAATGGTACAAAAAAATCAATTTGTCCCCCCGCCTTCCTAAACATTACATCTCTGTTCAAAGATTTGTAATCAGACTGACGATTTCCTGTCTCTTGGCTTTGTGTTAATGAAACAAATTAACACTTTAGTTTAATTCTCAGATATATCTATCAAGTACACAGGGCACAGGACAAAGGTACTGTGATATCTTAAACATGAGAGATCTGATAAAATACTGTAATATTTGACTAATAGGATAAAGAGTACCCGAGAATGCAGGTTCTATTGACATTTCCTGGATCCGATGTAATAGTCATTATTTAAATGCTTGAGATACATGTATGTACATTTTGTATTACCGGGTAAACAAAACACAACTGAATTTCTCTTTTTATTTTTTTATCACAATTTATCACAGATTCCTTCTGTTGCCTAATATGAAGGAGTTTGGTGAATTTGTTAATACTCGTAGTGATTCCTTCATACTGCTCTGAATACCGCTAATACTGTCTTCATTTAGTCTACATATAATGTCTTCATAGCTGTTAATCTCACCATTCGTAAAAGGATTCACAATCTTGTTATCAAAGAACACTCTTTTAGGGATGACTGTACCAGTTTCCAGACAGATTTCATTGTGATGGAAATCAAACTGCCCATAAAATTTAAAATAGCCGTGAAGTAAATCTTCTGGTGAAACTCCAACATCACATTCCCATTTTTTGGACCCTAGTGATGGTTCTGGAAATAACAATAGGGAATATTAAAGAAGGGAGTACAAATAATTTCAAGTCGGTACAATTCTCAGTTAACCTTGGACTTTCAGTAAAGGGTGGCATTCTTGACATTACATAAAATCGTCTGAAATTTACACAGCTTTCATTCATTGTTGACATGGGATAGAAATTCTACGAATGTCAGCTAGTGTAGAAATAAACCAATACAGCATATTGTATGGCAAAGAGGTTGGGCTTAAGTCATCTCATCATTGTCAACAACAATTAAAATTTCCTGATGTTATTAATTTCTTAACCAATGAGAATCTATTCGACATTTGACAGATGTTTATTACGTGGCACTGAGAATGCCACACCTTACTGAAAGTCTAAGGTTAACTGAGAATTGTACTAAGTTTGAGCATTCATCCATCAGTCAGTGTATAGTTCTATTAGAGCTCTAATCAGGAGTTAGCATTCCTAGTTCTTACAAAGTTCCAACAAGAAACAAAGTACTAATAGGTTTTAGCAAAGGCTCTTGTCATAAAGGTATTTATTTAGTGTACTAGAAATTAGAAGTAATTACCAGGTTCGATTTTGAGACTCCCTACAGGTGGAATGACCTGGCATTGTTGTAAGTAGAACAGAGCTAGGGCCGTGAAGACAAACTTCTGAGGGAACCACCTAACATAGTGTGTCGCCCATTGTTTGACTGTCAGAATGAATGGCACTACACTTGGTGAAAATCCACTAATGGCATTCAGATATATAGATGCATTTATTCCAGTATTGTTCCTGAAAAATTAAATTTAATACTGTTCTCAGCATGAAATAATAAATATGTATGATTATTATATGAATCACAATTGGTATCAGGCAAGGTTACAGCCGTTAACAGTCTAATGACAAGCTACATGCCAGAGTGTGGAGTAGGGCAAATCAAATTTTAGAGGAGTTGCTTAAAGTGTAAATGAATATCTCATTGGAGGATTTGTAGGACATTTGAGTGGGAGAAAAAGATGTGACCAAAAATTTGACCTTAGAGTTTGACATGTATTTGGGAAACTGAAACCTTTGCCATGAGCTGCCATACAAGACAACAGTGTTTCACAAACACATTTTGTTTACGTTATTATAACTTACCCATAAGAAATATCGCCGTGAACTCCTGTTACAGGATGATGGAATTTGACAATTGGAATTCGAGCATTTAATATAGGATCAATATTCTTATATGAGTGGAGTCTCTTTAATGCTGTTTGTATTTTCATCAGAAGTTTGATTCCTTCATCTTTTTTATTATGTCCCTGTAATACAAGGAATAAAATGATAAGTTCCACTTTTACCAATAACATGCACGGTACATACATGTGTTATAACTGTTAAGTATTAATTCACTAGATGACAGTTAAAAACCTGCTAAATCTGTCAGGAGGAGATGAGGGGATATGTATCGGACACTTGGCTAATAAATATGTACCCATTAAATCATTCAGAAAATGTAAGTCAAATCTAGCATCTGAAGTTTGAGATTGTTTATTGCTTTATGCATCATTCTTACAAGTGTGGCCTATGTAGGGCTTGAAGTTACACAGAAATATTTCCATTTCTAAATTTTTTCTCTATGATAACCCTTTAAAAGTTAGCGGAGTTGATTTCCTGATAATTCTGCCGGAATGTAAATTAGGCAGGTCGATAGGTCAGGAGCTAAGGAGGCCTAGTATGCATGCAAATCTCGTGCGCATCTGTCTCTGAGTCTGACGCTAAGGAGGCAAAATATGCATGAAAATTTCGTGCAGCTGCCGTTGTGTTTGACGTCAGTGGGCTAGGACTATTGACATTGGGATGGGAATCCTCGTGTAATTTAAATCTATGTCTGCATTTTTAAAGTTTAAATCTACAATTTTAATTCACAATGAAATGGAAATATAAGGAATCACTGTCTAGTTAGTATAGTATGCCAGGGACATCAACAATAGTGGGAAACATGGGATAATTTATCCCATGTTTCCCACTATTGTTGATGCCCTGGCATACTATACTAACTAGACAGTGATTCCTTAAAT
>PRKT01000015.1:1079710-1171821 GCA_003671525.1 Saccostrea glomerata | reverse complement strand
CCCCCCCTGCCCCTACCCTCAAATAATTTTGCCGGCATATAGAATACTATCAAAACTTCATGTTTCAAAATACAATAGGCTATTAGAGATTTATAATTAAAAAAATTCATTTGTAACTGTAAGTTTATTTATTTTCATCATTTTTAAATAAGTATTCAAATACGATAATTCATATTTTATATTCCATTTGGGTCCATTTGGGTCCATTTGAGTTTCCATTTGGGTCCATTTGGGTTCCATTTGGGTCCATTTGGGTCCATTTGGGTCCATTTGGGTTCCATTTGGGTCCATTTGGGTCCATTTGGACAAATCGACGCGGCGCATATTAATCTTAAATCCAAAAGCCTTTCATAACCTAAAATTCTTAGATACATATATAATTATAGTTCGGGGTATTTGAGGGTATAAATGGAGATTTTGTGAATTCTTCTTTTCAGTAATCCGAAAATATGAAATCTGTTTTAAAAAAGAAATAAAAATCGTTTGCTTTAAGGATAAATTTGACTGAACATGGCCGCCAGATCATGGCATGAATTTTAGAATTTTACTATTTTAGCCTTAAGGAGGAGTGCAAGTTTCCCTACAATAATATTTAGTCAAGGAGTGTGCAAAAAGCTACCCTTAGTTAGAAATGTTTGTTATTTGCGATATCTGTCAGTGTGAAATTTCGTCAGGTAAGGGGAAACAAGATCTTTTGCTAGAAACTGAAAGTTGATTTTAGTATTCCAAGAAATCGTGTAAAATGAGAGTCCAGTCTAAATTATTGAGCTTTGTATTACTTTGTTAACACAGCTCTTGGGATTATGTTAGTAACACTTTAATGTTAAAGCTAAAGTTTGATTTGCATTCACACCACTATGCCAATTAAGTTAGCAAAAATTAGGAAGTAAATCCTGTATAAAATGTAATATGTTGAAGGTGTGACTGTTAGGGTGAGCACAGATACTTCTTCATTATGTTCCCCAAATGAAGTTGGGGAACATATTGTTTTTACTCTGTTTCTTATTATTATTATTAAGGTCTTCCGTCTTCAGCGGAAGACCTTATTGTTTTTCTTAGGTTTCTTTTCCACTATTTTTATTATTGTTTTTTTTTCTTACCGATTTTGTGCGCGCGATTTCTCGAGAACGGCTTAATCGATTTTCATGATACTTTCAGGTCTAAAAGAACATAAAAAAATCTAGATATATATTTTTTCATTTTGATGACGTCACTTCCGGTTTGGAGTTTGCTGCGATTTAGTGATTTTTAGAGGGTCACTTTGTCCGGAAGTTTTCTCAAAAAGCACTTAACACAGAAGCATGAAATTTTCAGTGATGCTTAGAGCAACCTTTGGAGAAGTGCACTTAGTATATCACAACTACCGGAAGTACGAAGCGCCGACGCTCGCTATGGCCCGAAAATAGTCCTTTTGTGAATTTCAAAATTTTTAACACCTTTTTTTCGATAACTTTTTACCTAGAAATATTTTGTTGAAGCATGTATAACAAAAGAAGTGTAGAATTTGAAGATCTTTCATATAGTATCTCGAAAAAAGGGCTGGTCCCTAAAATTAAGGGACTAGAGGGGCTGAAAGTTTTTCCTTTATATCTCAAAAAATATTGAGGATTTGTAATACATCAAAGAAGCAAAGTTGTTCAAAATGTCAAGCTTTACCTAATGAGGTCGTCAAAAAACGTTCGGTAATGTCACTTCCGGTCAAACCGGAAGTAGTCGAAAAACGCATATTTTTGCCGTTCTTTACAAGTTTTTGGGTAAGATATGTTTCTGGGAGCTTAAAAATAAATTTTCCGTCCGTCGTCGTTACTTCCGGTCAATCCGGAAGTTAGCAAAAATGGCTTATTTTTGCATTTATTAAATTAGCTTTAGAGGATTCAAAGCATTTTGGGGCGTTATTTCTCATTTTTGTTTAAAATGAAAGCTACTTCCGGTCAAACAGGACGGAAGACCTACTCGTTGCTTTGCAACGAGCTTTGCTCTAGTTAAGGTCTTCCGTCTTCAGCGGAAGACCTTCTTGTTAAGGTCTTCCGTCTTCAGCGGAAGACCTTCTTGTTATTCTTAGGTTTCTTTTTCACTTTTATTATTATTATTATTATTCTTTTTTTTCTTACCGATTTTGTGCACGCGATTTCTCGGAATCGGCTCGATGGATTTCCATGAAACTTTCAGGACTTATGTAACATTACTAAAACCTTATGCATTTTTTTCCGATTTGATGACGTCACTTCCGGTTCGGAGATATTGTCGATTTTATGATTTTTGAAGGGTCAGATTGTCCTCGAATGTTCTAAAAAATGGCTATAGATAGAAACGTGAAAATTTCAGGTATGATAGTCCAAAGTCTATAGATATGTAAAATTTATTTCATTTTTATCTGAAGTGCCGCACGTCAGCGCTCGGTATGGCGCAAAAATAGTCCTATCGCGAATTTCAAAAATTTTACCACCTTTTCTACGATATCTTTTTATCTGGATATATTTTGTTAAAGCATGTAGAACAAAAGAAGTGTAGAATTCCAAGATCTTTCAAATCATATCTCGAAAAAAGGGCTGGCCCCTTAAATTAAGGGCCTAGAGGGGCCGAAAGTTTTTCCTTTATATCTCATAAAGTATTGAGAATTTGTAATACGTCAAAGAAGCAAAGTTGTTCAAAATGTCAAACTCAATCTAATGTAGCCATAAAAAAACGTCCGTCGTCGTCACTTCCGGCCAAACCGGAAGTAGTCGAAAAACGCGTATTTTTGCCGTTCTTAACCCGTTTTTGGGTAACATATGTCTCTGGAAGCATAAAAAATTAATTTTCCGTCCATCGTCGTCACTTCCGGTGAAACCGGAAGTAGCAAAAAATGGTTTATTTAAGCATTAATTGTATAAATTAAGGTGATTTATACATTTTTGCGCGTTTTTATTCATTTTTGTAGAAATGAAAGTTACTTCCAGTTACGTCCGGTCAAACAGGACGGAAGACCTTCTCGTTGCTTTGCAACGAGCTTTGCTCTAGTTATTATTATTTTTCTTCTTCTTCTTCTTCCTGGGTACTTTTTTGTCGGGGAATGATCTCGTAAACTATACATCCGACTAAGGTGAAATGTTTTTAGGGTCAGTAGACATGTTATGTAGATTTGCGGAACGAAGGTCATTTTGCGCGCACGTGCTTGCAAGAGTGTGCACGTGCAACATGTGTAATGACCAATTTAATTGATATTGGCCTAACTTTTTAAATTTTTGATGAAATGCTTTGAAACTCATAATATAAGGATATATTAGTAGCATAGACAATATGACATGGTCAAAATAGCAAGATCTCATGCGCATGTACGTGCGCTTTGCTCTGATTGGCTGAAACTAAAGTCTCAATATCTTTCTTGTTTTTTGACGAAATCATTTGAAATTTTGAAAATAGCCATGCATTAGGATATCCTACAACATGATATATAGCAATTATCATGAAAACACGTGCATGCACGTGCGCTGCAATCTGATTGGCTTAAACTTTAAATAGCTATAACTCCCTTGATTTTCAACCAAACAGGATGGGATTTGGAACATAGATAGATGTAACGGACATCTACAAGAAGGTATGGTCATCATGCTCATGTATGCACGTGCGTGCACGTGAAATGAGCAAAATAAAAAAAAAACAATTGAATGAGCGTATCTTTTTAATACTTTTGGATTAAATACTTTAATACATGTATTAAGTATATTAAAATATATAGATTGTGTAGACAAGATGATATGGTCATTACGCACATGCATTCACATGCGCACGCGTGCAATGCTAAAATTTGAATGAACTTTGTACACTTCTGGGTAAACGTTTTTAAGTCTCAAATGCATCGAGTTTGTCTAATTTAATGAAGCTTCCAGGGAATATGGCACCAAAAGGGAGTTGGGGAGCGTTTGGGAAACATCTGTAGTTATTTATTTAGATTGGGCTTGTCAAACAGAATGTAGCATTTGGTGCATCTAGACTCTGACTTAACACAACAATGTATTTAATTGCATTACCAAACAAAAGTCTGGAAAGTGGTGACTTAAATGAACATTTTATTTACTGTTTATCTGCAACATTAAAAATTCCATTAAATTAAATCAAGCCGCAAGGCAAGTTTATTTTTCTTTGAATTATTTTTGTTATTCTTGCGAGAATATAGCTTAGACAAGCAATGCAGGATACTGCATAAAAAAAATTTTGTGGATAAATCTTTAAATGTGCAAGTTTAGTCCAAATATTTTCTTCACTCTGGTGTTGTCGTTGGAGCTCACTATAAACATGATAAAGTATATATTCTGTATGTTCATGGTAAATGCACTAAAAATAATTAATTCACAACTTTATCATGAAAAAACGATGATTACCACCAGTTCTCCAATTAATTAGTTTTCCTGAAGCTATATAGGATAAGCCTTACTGTGAGAACATAAAAAAGGTTCAAATGTTTAGACAGGGATAGATGAATTTCATTTTCTTTGAACAAAAGGGTCACAGTTTATTTTTAGATTAAATGTGTACATAAAAATAAAAAAAAAGTCTAAAAAGCCTCTTTAATACATCAAAGTCAAGATTGTCTAGGAGAATATTGTTGATAACAGGCCTTGCATGATCTTGTTTTTGTTTTTCTCAGCTGATCTGTATGATTACCACATCAGTGGTAAGCGACATCAGGTTCAGCTGAAGCGATACCAGACCCGCAGAGACGAGGCCCTGAGAAGTGTGTATGTCAGGGGATTCCCACCCGCTACACAGGAACATGAGCTGCTCGCTTATTTCTCTATGTTTGGACCAGTGGGAAAAATTATCTACGATGAGAAAAAATCTGCAAAGACGGTATTTTCGAAATAATTGCTCTTGAATTTTTTTTCACATCAGCGTTCTTTCATATCATTTTTTCTTTCATTTGAACTTATTTTTAAGCTGTAATGTTAGATAATGCCTAAAGAATCCTATTATTTGAAGGAGGTCATATTGTTTCTTTCGATGATCTTTGAATATACTAATCTGAAATTCTATCAACAATGCAAAACTTGCCGACATTTTCCTTTTGAAAAAGATGATTATAATTGGTTTATTGGAACATGTGTCTTACATTTATTTTAGGGATAAATCAACATAAAATTTCTTTCAAAATAGATACATGCATTTTGATTATCTCTTTGAATGTAGAAGATATATAGAAGATAATGAAAATTTTAAATTATCTTGATTTATTGATTCTTGTTAGAAAGTACCAGCCTTTGCAATCGTGGAATTTGTGTCACCTGATACGGTTAAAACCATTACAAGTTATGGACAACACGTCTTAAACAGCCAAAAAGTAGAAATCCGACCGAGAACATTTAAGGAGCTGCGAACAGAACCTTATTTCCCATGGCAGCGCCAAGAGAATAACAAGGACATGCCATGGAATAGGTACCAAAACAATTTTGAAAAGTTAGCAGCCAAGAACATACAGATGGGTCCTTACGAGAGCTACAATACCTACCAGCCCAAAGGAAAGAAAGCCAAGGGTCCTAAGCCGACCAAACAGGGTAGAGCCAAGGATTCTGAGGGTCAGGAGATTATTCCCATACAACTGGAGGAGTTCAGGAATTACTTAACAGAACATCAGTGTGTGGGGGTAGGCAAACCGTGATGTTGGTAACGAACATACAAAAGATCGCAATATAATCTTGTTAATTAAAGCCTTTTGTGATCAAATTTGTCAAGTCGTAATGGGCATGATCAGATTTGTTCTGTTGCTATTTGCTCCACTTCAGAAAGTATTTCATTGTTAAATGATTAAAAACTTGCAATATTTTCATCGTAAGTTAATCATGTACTGTACATAAATTTCCTTCATTTGGTTATCCACTCTTGCTTGGACCTCTTTGGGTGTTGACTTATATCATTGAAAACTTCTTTGGCATATTGATACAAGAAAAGACAAAAAATCTACACATTCAAGAAATGAATGATTTTATTTTCATTTTAAAAAACTTTGCCAAGTTTGGTATGTTTGTGACCATACAGTTAACATCCAATGATCTCAAGCAATCTTTCCTGCCAATATCTGATCATACAACCAACCACTATATCTTCCATGGGTGTGACTTATACAATGGGCACATTAACAAAAAAGATGTGCAAAACACACTGAAAATTTTCATATAAAAAAAACAAAACAAAACATTTTTTGGGGATCTGGTGAAAATTTTGCTTAAATACCACCCCACAGTCTCACCCTGGATGATCAAGTGTCATGTCCAGTGTTTTATATGTCCTGTTACTCTCTATTAGATTCAGACTCAGATGATGCTGTTAGTCGAACTAACACAGGTCACAGCTCTAGAGTTCCAGTACCGCTATACAGTTTGTAAAACTCTCGAGGACGCTCTAACGCCATTCTTCCCAGGTTTGTTCAACTTGGTCAAAGGAGACAAATTTACTTTTCAGAGCAAATATAAACATGTACACTGTATTTACATTGTACACATGGTCTGAATATTGTTCAGGTTTGTTTGTATGTTGTAATATTAGATTTTAAAATACTGGTTCTTTAAAATGTTATTCTCAACAAAAATTATGAAAAATAATTTTAACTAAAATTTTGTAAAAGAAAATTAATGGATCTAAGATACATACATTAATGTGTCATTTTAATACAAAGTTAATTGTAAATAAATCTGGATATTTAACATGTATGATAAAAAAGGTAAGATAATAAAATCCACATGTAATGTTTATTGAATTTGAATTTTCTTGTTTCGCTACAAATACATACAAGCAATTATATTTCTTTATAAAAAAAAAAATATAATGAAGCATACATTTTGGAAATAAAATATTTCCTTTGTATTGAATGTAGGGATGACAGTAAATCAGTTTGGGTCGTCCGTGAATGGATTTGGAATCAAAGGCTGCGACATGGACATCTTTATTGACCTGAGTAAACTAGGAATTCCGTGTAGAACTGGGGTGAGTGTTGGGAGGGGTGAGCTATGTAAAAACTGACTGATAAACATACATTTTATGAATTTTAAGTGGAATTTAACGTAGGAATGCATTGTATTATGATAATTGTAATAGAAATGATGAAGAAGAATATTTTGTACAATGTATTTTGATTATGTTACATTTCAAGATATCCAGGATAAAATACATAAGGACTAAGTGGTTTGGGCTTCATTGTGCCTATGTAGAATTGATGAAACATGAATAGTAATGGGGGAGATCATGTATATAAATCTCCAGCCATCCTGGTACAATCGTTTTATTTTATATCTATACACTGACAGCTGTTTCCTTTCAGAATGTGACCTTACCCTTTGTAAAGGATCTATACACCCTGAAGAAGAAAGCTAAGGCCCCTCTGACTCAGGTCGATGTGGACGGAATGAGGAACCTGGACAAGTTGAAGCTGATCCAGAGGATTCTGACTGAGCATGCTCCTACTTGTATGGAGTCTCAGATTATACCAAGTCAGCGATGCCCAATCCTACGCTTCACCGATTACAACTCCCAAATCAAGTGTGATCTCTCCATTAACAACAAGTACAATATATTTGAATAAATTTTTATATACTTTGATACATGTATATAAACAGTAATAATTAGCTACCTTTAAAGAAGGACTTCAACATGCTATGAAAAGTTCTGTGTAAAAATTGGTTTATATTCTTTGAATCATTGGATGCGTATTCAATAGATATATCAACCATGTTCTATTCTCTAAAATATAGTAACATTTTTTTTGCTCTCTCATACAGATTGGCCCTCCAAAACACCAGGTTACTCCAGACCTTCAGTTTGTTTGATGCCAGAATCAAACCCCTGGTGTACACCATCAGGTATTGGGCCAAGGTCAAGGATGTTGCTGGGAATCCTAAGGCCTCTAACAGACTGTCCTCATATGCCCTGACCATGCTGGTCATCTACTACCTGATGAATACCACGCCCCCTGTGTTACCCCCCGTGGAGGAACTCGCCCGAATGTGTGGTAGGTATCATCTTACTACTGGGTACTGTAAAGTCCTGTGCAAAATGTGTAATTGTATAAAAAGATGCAGGCATAGGGTTTGGGGGGGATGTTCTGAAAGAAAAAAACCCACCGATCATTTGGATAAAATGCATCTGAAAAGGCTATAAAGAATGAATGTGATTTTTTTTATAAGAATTCACAATCCCTTAGGTTTTTTAAGTTTTTGTGTAAATAATGTTAAGTAAAAATATTGTAAGCTCCCTGGGAATGGCCAAGCTTAAGTCAGGGATGCTACAAAATAAATATTGGTAGTACTCCTGTACTAAAATCCTTGTTCCTCAGCTTATAGGGAAAACATAAGATTTGTCTTGGTCTCAACAATATTTATTAATCATAAATCAGTTCTCATTTCAACAGGTACAATAATAAACTCTGTTGGCGTCTACCGTACAGGCTACTATTATATAAAAAAGGGGGGGTGTACAATGGCTATACTAGGATGATCCCCACAGTTAATTAAATAGGTGTCCAGTGTGTTGGGAGATAATTGTCGATCATTTTCCCACCTGAAATCACAATGGTAATGCTATATAAGGCTACGGTGAAAATATGGGCGGATCTTGGAATTGTCTCTTTGAAATATACGCGCCTGTCAACTCGGCAAATTATCTGTTTACATAATGCGATCGGCCCATATATATAACCTTCGGAAAAGGGTCACATGACTAGATTCAACCAATAAAAATGCTGTACGGCGACGTTCCACCAATCACGACAATGTACGACATCGTACAAAATGAAAATCGTGTCGTACTGTCGGACAAAATTGTCGTACAATTTGTATTATAAACAAACCCAGGAACTAACATGTGAAAAGACAAAATAATCAATAAACATGGATTACAAAAGATGTGTCTATAATAAGTAAGTAAACAATTTATATCAGAAACCTGTAAATTTCACATAAGTAATCTTGCTGAGTATGCAGACGATATCGCGGATGGATACGAATATAGTGCAAGTTGTAGACACATGTAATCAGGAACAATAATGGCTAAAATGAATAGTGGAACCCACAATAATAATTAACATAATAAATAGCAAGTAATTATGCCCGTAATATAGCACAGATAATAAGTTAGGTAAAATACGAAACAATATACATAGCATGCACCGATATAAAGATGGCGGGCCGAATGTAAACAAGTGGCATGGCAGCGGATAATTCAAAGTATTACAGCTTATCCACACATGTAGAACTGCTAAGATAATGACAGTAAACTCAAGAAATACATGCAGATTTAAGATGAAAGGTAATTAATTCATGACATGTAAAAATAAATACAAAATCTAACATTCTCGGCCAATGTTGTCACAACGTTTTGACACACGTGGAATATCATTACAAGTAAAGTCCACCCACCCAATAACTATTACACAGTACACAAGTTAAATTATAGACATCTGACAGGTCCTTACACTTCCCCCTCCCTAGTTACTTAATTCTCCTGAATTAATAGATCTGCAAATATTCAGTACATAGATTAATAACAATACAGCAATATATAATAAAAGTTCATAATAATGTTATTTCACTATCACTCAGTCAGACGGAGAGGAATCCTAGCTTCGTCGATCTTGGAGATGACCTTGTCCCACTGTTTGTCCCGTTGCGTGCAACCGGCCTCCAGAAAGGAAACCATGGCCTCATCATGTTGGGTGTGACTCTTACCCATGGCAATAGATCGCACTGCTTGGTATAGGTATATGCGGCTCTTAGATGCGGGATTAGAAGTCTTCTTCGGAGAGAGAACATCTGTTCCTGGCAGTAGTGGCATACAGCCAGTGGAAAGAAGCTTTTTGGCCCGCCCTGCCACTTGTCCAAGAGAAGGCCTAGGGTCCTCAGGGGATAGGGAGAGAGCAGGCAAAGGAACAGCAGCAGGCTCGGCAGGAATGGCAACCTGAGTCTCCAAGGGGACAGAGGCTGACATCTCTAAGGAAGCAGAGGCAGTTGATGTAGGTGGAAAAGCAGAAAGTTGGAGGGAACACAAGATGGACTGGGCCTAGTAGTCTGGTATTCCTCTAACCTTATCTTCTTTCTCTCTGGCTCCTTGGCTTTGGCAGGGCTGGAGTTTCTGGTGACCACGGCACGGGATGGTGACGGCACTGAATCAATATAAGAATCAGCATACAATTAAATTTTCAATATAGGTTACTTTGTTTTCTAGGTCATTATGGTATTAATGTAAAATATCAAAGTAGCACCATGGCTGCTATAGGACTTCTCAATATGGGACAAAATCTAGGAAATCACAGGTAAAAATGACAATATAGGTTTCTGCTGGTATGGAGGGGCTAGGTCTTGGGCAAGGAGTTAAGGTAGCTAGGTCATCTGTATAGGAGGGGAAAATGGACTATAGGACTTGGTAATATCTCTGGCAATAGTAGGTACAGTATAACCAAATTATCACTAAAGGAAATTCAAATATATGGTACCAAGGGAGACTTAAAACAATGACAAAAGAAAAACAATAATAATGCAGCAGCACCTCTGCTGGCAACAATACACAACTCCTAAATTATCTACACACAGGCAATGGTCACATCTTGAGATGCAGGGCCCTCGCATCTAGATGTCGACCCAGTGAGGGCCATAGGCTGCACGCATCCGTTGCCTCCCGTCACCACTTGGGCAAGGGCCGTGGAGTGCGCACCTCCGTCCCTCCCAATACCCAATGGTGCGGGCCATAGACCGCACACGCCCGTCGCCTCCCTTCACTGGCCTCCACAATTATATAAAAAAATAGTACAAAAAAAAAATATTAAATCATTTATTCCCTTATTGTAGTTAACAACTCTAAGGTTCTATTCCCTGTTCTGTTTTTGGTACCATTTTGGTGGGTTTCTGCCCTGGTAGGGAAATAATCAGTCAACATGGTACACTTTGCCTCCCCTGGATTCCAAATTGGTCTCTCCACCTCCACTGGCTCCTGGACTACTGAATCAGTGGGCGAGAGTTTCCCTGGTTTGTTTTAGTCCTGGTGTTGTTATAGGAAGGTCTCTGTGACCTCTGGTGCTGATACCTCTGTGGGCACATATTCATAAAGTGGTCTGGAGAATTGCAGATGAAACAGTTTTTGTGTTGAGGGTATCGTTGATAATTCCTCTGACTGTTATCATTGTTTTCTAAACGGTCAAGTCTAGACATAAGTTCTTGTAGTGTTGAGTTCAACTTGTCAAGTGTTGTTGATGCTTCAGATCCTAGTTCACTAGCAGGGCACTTGGGATTAGTGTCTACACTGCGTACCTTAGATTTCTGATTGTTTTCCTCTGTGTCAAGAATGGATTCATATCTCTCTATCACATCAACGGCCTCAGCAACGGTCTGACAGTCCTTGTCTATACATCTACACTTCATTTCCAATGGAATGACCTTGTACAGCTGATTCAGGGCCAGTGCCTCGTGGGCAAGTGCATCAAGATTACGGTACGCTCTTTGTGCCATCTGGCGAATATCATCACCAAGGACAGCAATAGACTCTCCTGGTAACCTCTTCCTCAACTCCAGCTTGGACAGCCATCTGTTTTGGTTTTTACTACTTCCGAATCTTTGATTTAATTTACATCTTAGGGACTGGAAGGATTCTTTGTCTTCAGCAGATAGACTCATGTAGTAGGTTCTAGCCTGGTCACGGAGACTGGCAGCAAGGAAGAGAAGTTTTGTTCTATCAGACCACCTACCTAATTCGGCGCAATCTTGGAAATGGGAAATATATTCGTCCCAATCCTCCTTACCATTATAAGGTTCAGGTTTCATGACAAGGGACATATCCTGCTGGGTAATGTCACCTATAGGGTTGCCAAGCTGACGTCTTGGGAGAGGAGTTCTATCTAAGTCTGGTATAATTGGTGTTCCGAACATCTCAGGGGCTATATTTGGAACTGGTGAATGATTGGGTCCCTCTAGTCGAACCTGCTTGGGAGAAGGGGGTAGGTCACCTTGACCTGCCTCACTGTGAATATTAAACTGTATTTCTGGGTCAGGGGAGGTATAAGAGCACTCTGCCATGGTCTACCTGTGTAATAATGGCTAATAAATCAAATTTTTAAAAATAATTATTTTTCAGTAAATTTGTATATTTATAATATACACACACTATGTACACTATATACAATAAAAACCAACACACTGGACAGCTGGGCGGTTACTGGACATGGAATGGGTTTGTATCACTGGATGCCTTTAGGAAAATAGGCATCCCACTTCTGACACCAAAAATTGTAAGCTCCCTGGGAATGGCCAAGCTTAAGTCAGGGATGCTACAAAATAAATATTGGTAGTACTCCTGTACTAAAATCCTTGTTCCTCAGCTTATAGGGAAAACATAAGATTTGTCTTGGTCTCAACAATATTTATTAATCATAAATCAGTTCTCATTTCAACAGGTACAATAATAAACTCTGTTGGCGTCTACCGTACAGGCTACTATTATATAAAAAAGGGGGGGTGTACAATGGCTATACTAGGATGATCCCCACAGTTAATTAAATAGGTGTCCAGTGTGTTGGGAGATAATTGTCGATCATTTTCCCACCTGAAATCACAATGGTAATGCTATATAAGGCTACGGTGAAAATATGGGCGGATCTTGGAATTGTCTCTTTGAAATATACGCGCCTGTCAACTCGGCAAATTATCTGTTTACATAATGCGATCGGCCCATATATATAACCTTCGGAAAAGGGTCACATGACTAGATTCAACCAATAAAAATGCTGTACGGCGACGTTCCACCAATCACGACAATGTACGACATCGTACAAAATGAAAATCGTGTCGTACTGTCGGACAAAATTGTCGTACAATTTGTATTATAAACAAACCCAGGAACTAACATGTGAAAAGACAAAATAATCAATAAACATGGATTACAAAAGATGTGTCTATAATAAGTAAGTAAACAATTTATATCAGAAACCTGTAAATTTCACATAAGTAATCTTGCTGAGTATGCAGACGATATCGCGGATGGATACGAATATAGTGCAAGTTGTAGACACATGTAATCAGGAACAATAATGGCTAAAATGAATAGTGGAACCCACAATAATAATTAACATAATAAATAGCAAGTAATTATGCCCGTAATATAGCACAGATAATAAGTTAGGTAAAATACGAAACAATATACATAGCATGCACCGATATAAAGATGGCGGGCCGAATGTAAACAAGTGGCATGGCAGCGGATAATTCAAAGTATTACAGCTTATCCACACATGTAGAACTGCTAAGATAATGACAGTAAACTCAAGAAATACATGCAGATTTAAGATGAAAGGTAATTAATTCATGACATGTAAAAATAAATACAAAATCTAACATTCTCGGCCAATGTTGTCACAACGTTTTGACACACGTGGAATATCATTACAAGTAAAGTCCACCCACCCAATAACTATTACACAGTACACAAGTTAAATTATAGACATCTGACAGGTCCTTACAATATTTTACTTAAAAGAAATGACAACATCTTGAAATTTATTACAAATATACAAAAAACTCAAAAACATTAAAGGACAATGAAGATAAAAATAAAAAGCAGTTAACTTATAATTGTTTGTGTTATTTATTTTTCAGGTAGAGAAAGAACTATCATTGACCAATGGGATTGCTCCTTTGTGTCATCTCAATTTATGCCCCCTACAGCCAACATACAAACCATAGGTAAAAGAAATTTCTGTATACAAAATGGGTTACTCTCACTGCCAAATATATTCAATTTTAGACTTTCATGAAAGCTCTGTGTCATTTATGAACCCTGAAACCTTAATAATTTTCAGAGGAGCTGTTACATGGTTTCTTTCAATACTTTGGTAATTTTGATTTCCTGTCAACCCCCATGTCAGTGAGGACAGGAAAGCCCATGACCTTGGCCCGGGCAGTTCTGGAAAAGACCCTCAAGGTAAATAACTGCTTTAACCTCCTAGAGAGGAAATTAAATTCTTGCAGTTTGATATGAGTTGTAGTAACTTAAATTTTACAAAACTTCTGTTACCTTTCATTTTTTTTTCCTCCACAAAAAATTCAGTTACCTGTGTACTTAGTAAATAAACTGTATTGTACAAACATTACTTCTACATGTAAATGTTGATATTGGAGAGTTCATATGAAAGTAATAAAAGTGTTTTCTTTAATTTCAAAATATTTTTCTTCCCTGATTGTATTTATAAAGGATAAAAGGGTGATTTGACCCCATTTCACAAGATCATTTACTTCTTTGTAGGTCGGATCCATGATTCTTCAGGATCCATTCGTCCTAGACCACAACATTACACAGAATGTAAATTCAAACATGGTCATCAAAATCATCAAAGAAATGAAGCTTGCCGAGGCTAAAGCACAGCGCTGGTTTGATGTAGCTTGTGCGGAGACAAAAAGCATTATGGACATACTAGATAACGAAATACCCCAGGGGTTTGATATGAAGAAAATAAAACTGAAGAATCCTATGTCGGAGGAGCTTGGTACTTACCAGATGCTCATAAGGATGAACATGGACAAGCTTTCCCGTGCTGACGTCCAGGCACTGGAGGCCGGGGGAAACATGCAACTCAGTTGGTGTAAAAAGATGATGGTGTTCTTATACCGCCTGATAGAGAGAAGTCTGATGTTTGACTGCGATTTGGCAGACGTTAAACTCCCGGTCAATGTGAAGCCTTCTAGAAACTACACCATCTACAGATGTGTGAACAAACCATTCCGCCCAACAGCTATGGGTGAGGAGGGACAGGAGGCTCAAGAGTATATGGAGGGTCAGCAGGAGGGTGGGGAGGGTCAGATGACAGATGAAACCAGTCATGCAGCTGGAGGAAGCTCGTCAGAGAGTCAGGATAAACCAAGCACATCGGTGGGTCAGGATAAACCAGGCACATCTCAGGGTCAGGATAAACCAAGCACATCAGAGGAGTATCGTCAGTCTACTGAGTATGATGAAATGGCAGACTATGATGAAGACTACAATGATAATCTGGGCTGGGCACCTGCAGGGAAAGGTCCCACATCTTCCTCCACTGTTGACGGAACAGAATTAGTGGCAGTGAGGGATCCCTTCCAAGAGGATGAGGAGGACGAAGAAGATAGGAGGAAGCAGGAGGAAGAAGAAAGGATGGCAGAGGAGGAAGATAGGAAGAACGATCCTTCATACATCCAGTACGATTTCCAGGACTCCGAGTACTACATCGACATGGATGTTAAGGTCATGTGCAGGATTTGGGTGGAGAGAAAGAATGTCATGAAAGAGCTGAAGGATAGAGGATTTAGAGAGAATCTACAGTTAGAACAGACTGTTTCTGAGAGGCTGTTCTACGAAGTCCATGGTCCCATGAAGTGGCCTGTCGCACAGTTCCGCTGTGTGCTGCGATCCATTGTGACGGACAACGGAGCCTCTGTGTTACTGGACTGTATGGCTGATCCCAGACAGAAGGAGTATGACTGTATTTTCCATTACATGAAAAAATTCATAATCAAGAGTGTTGATAAGTTCTTTTATGCATAGACTGGCAGGAAGAAGGAAGATGATAAAGACTGGGGGGTTTTGTTATTGTTCATTTTTCTTTTGTTGTGGTGTTGTTTAATACAGTTGTAAAATGTTTCTAACATTGTGTCTGGTAAACGTACCATTGCATTTCTTTTACAATTGAGATTGTCAATTGTACAAATTACATGTTTTGAGAAAAAAAATACGTTTTTGATTTATAGATGTTAGATGATTTTAGATTCAAAATTCTTTTTTGATTTTCTCTACATGTAGTAGTATTTCTTAATGTAGATATATTCACTGAATATTTAATAGTACATGTAGTATATTACATTTGCTTTGTTTTTCTATAGACTAGTAACACAGCATAGCAATTCATGTTAATACAGGTATACAAGTTGAAATGTGTGAGAGAACTGCATTTTAGTGTGAAGAAACAGTGCTGCAAACTGTTAAAGGCAAAGTTTATTTAAAGTACATTTACATGTATTGATTTCATTAAAATTGTGCCTGAAATTGTACTTGACTTGAGTTAATTGATAAAAATTTAAAATTGACAGTGTTTTGTTTTTTGATTGATTTGGTTTAAACATAATGTAACTCTAGTTCCTTGTTTTGAAAATGTTTATTACCCATATGGTTTTGTTTGAACTTTAGCCAAGGTTGTTCCAGCAAGTTAAAGGCCATGGGCAGAAAATATCCAAGAATTTTATGTGCAGTCTGAGAACCATAAAGAAATGTTGGGAATTCATACTTTTTCAAAGAGTGCTTATAAATTACCTGTGTCCTAACCTTGACTCAAAGTCATTAGATCAAGTTTTAGGTCATCTGCAGAAAAAATGTATATATAATTCCTTTCCTGACCAAGTATAAGTTCATACTATCAGGCTTAATAGGCACTATGAAAGAAAAAAAAGTATACCAGGTAATTTGAGTCTGGTCTATAATTTTCATATGAAGAAATGCAGTTGCAAGTTCATATTTAGTCATGCAAAGACTGCTTGCTTGTTACTTGAAGGTAATTTTTGATGAGCTTGATCCAAATTTGTTCAACTGTAGAAGTTCAGGCTTTTAAAATGAACCATGAACGTCGGCCTGGAAAGCTCAAATGTTAGAGCACCTGACGGGTCCCAGGTTCAATCCCTTGCAGGGGTCCCAGGTTCTATTCCCAGTCCAACCATACATTTTCTTCATGCATTTCTTCTTTCCTAGTACAGAACCAAGTTCAAGAATTTTTAATATAGTATTGAAAAATTTAATTTTATATATTATAATATATAATTCATCTTCTAACCATGTCATATAATGGAGAAAAGGAAAGCCATACCTTACAATAATATTGTGTATATAGCAGAGAATCTTGGGACCTTGTGTCAAGGTCAAATTTTGTACTTTCAAGGTCACTGGCAGAAAAAAAGTCAGTTACAAATCTTTCCAATCAGAGACATATAAAAGATGTCTCTGATCTAAGGAAGAAATATTTAAAGAATGCATCTGAAATAATTATTACTTATGATCAAGGGTTGTATGATAATCTTGATCCAAGGTCAATTTTGCAAGATCAAGGTCATTGGTAGAAAAGTGTAGAAGTTGTCTTTTTTTTCTTTTTAAAAATTAGTGAAAGTTTATGTTGATAATTCAAACAAAAGATTATTTATGATCTGAATTTTAATGCATCAACCCTTTTCTGATTTTTTTTTTCAAAACTCATAATTTATTTTTAAACAAAATCCGTATTTTTATGACATCAAGAGTTACCTCGCTTTGTCAATAAACGGAAGTAAAGAAGTTGTAAACATGGCCGATGAATATTGGTGGGAGGACAGAGGATTTCTTATCAATTCTTGAAGAAATGCGAACCAGAAGAAATGTAAGAGTAAGTAAGTACTTAAAGAAAAACACTTCAATTATCCATATGAAATCATGACTGCAAATTGGTAAATATTGAAAATTGTAAGAACGCAGAAGCGATAAATGCATTGATTTATTTTTTTATGTTCATTTATAACATCTGGTCAGCTGATTGCTGAGTCCATTAAAAGAAGTGATAATTGCGAGGTTTCTTAAAAAAAATCTCCTACAATGTTTTCAAAGCTCAATTTTTACGTCTAGTAAGTGTTGTGTCGCAGTAAAGAAAGACGCTAAAAATGGAGAATCTTCATCTTGATCGTGTTGATTGTGTCATGATAACTTGAGTAATTCTTTAAATTTTACTCTAGATATTTATAGTCTTGTCACAGAATGCAAAAGTCTGTAAAAAGGGGGCATCATAATTTGTTGTAGCATACTGTCACTGTCAGTTCATTTTGAATTTATTTACCATTGAACTTGAGACCCATTTCAATATGAAACATACAATTAGGCCTAAAGTAGTCCCATTTCACTGTTGAAATTAGTAATGAGTGCTGGCCTGAACTGTTTTTCCATGTAGCTCAACTAATGAGAGACAGTACACTGTGTCATTAAGCAGTCTAAACTCTAAAGCTTATGAACGGTTTAGTCAAAATCCAGTCTTATATACAGGTGTCTCATTATATCGCGGTACTTAACTCTTTTGCATAAAAAAGTGTAATTTGATTTTTTAGATTTAACTTTCATCAAATGATATTAATAAAGCAATCTATGGCCCATCTTTTAAGTATCAAATTATTTCCCAGGCTTACATCGTTTAATTTGTAGTCTATTTTTAAAACAGGAAGTCTCATTTACCTCCTAAATTAGAGAGTCTCATAGTATCGCGGTAGGGGAAAACATGGAAACTTGTGGTTGACATGGACTTCAATTCTTATTTTTTATTTTACCATGTAATTCTACATAAGAAAATAAACAATGATACAAACTAAAGACTTTCAACACATGAACTTTATATGGATTTTACTAGATTATAAACTCAGTGGGCCAAAAATAATAAAAAGGGAGATCGATTTCTGTTAAATTACGTTTTATTTGAATAATTTTTTTTCCGAAGCATTTCCCATAATTTTTAATCTTCTCAAAAATTTACATTCAGATGACAGACTGATATTGTTTTCAATAAAAAGCATATGAGCTATGTATCTGATTTTCTTTAATATACCGCGATACAATGAAACCCGCGATATAATGAGAATCGAGTATATATGATTAAAGATAGAGCAGCACTGCCTTGACAGATGGAGTTTTTATATATACATGTATATATATATATATACATGTATATATATATATATATACAGCAATTCGATACTTCTAAAAAGTGTTAATCTCAGCATTTTTTAAGCTTGACATGTAGAAAACACATAATGCATGAAATACACCATCCTGAAATCAAGCGCTTATCATTTATGATTATGATTTTCATAGTTGAAGTTTTGTTATGATTAAAACTTCTCAACAAAATTTTATGTAGCTTAATTATATATTATATGAGGGTAAAAAATGAATGCAACAACTGAACAAAGCTGGAATAAATTTACAATTAGGAGATGAATATAATGTCGTATTTACTACATATATATGACGTGCATTTCCATAATATGCTTAAATTGCCACAATGCCAGTGATCATAGATGGTTATCAGCAATATTCAATATAGTGCATTATAACAACTTGATCTAGCTATTATAAAGGTCAACATTAGTTCATTTATTGATGAGGGATTTATTAACTTTATTTGTACAGTTGCAATACATTGACTATACAAAGTGAAAATCACCATGTATTTCATGCATATACTAGCTCGTCTTTCTAAAGTTCAAGATGCATAATTTGTCTTCTGGATGTTACTAAAAAATGGGTCAAATATTAATAAGATATTTTACTGTTGGTAGGAGGATGTAGGAAAAATTATTTTCAGACCGTCAAACCAATGAATTTGAATCTATGTAAAATTATATATGAGGAAGCCGGGAGAGTGAATTTCAGTTCATTGTTGTAAAATAAAAAAATTTTTAGGGGATTTTTTTGATATTAAAAGAAAGTCATTGCTGTAAATTCGTTAACTATGTAGAAATTTACACGGATTTTAAAATCTATACACATATATTCTACAGTGGATGCAAAATTTAAACCAATTGACTTAACAAATTTGTGGCACCCTATTACATTTTGATTCTATCATGATATTACAAATATTGAAATATGTTGTTTCAACTTCCTTAGCTAGAATTACGGTGACAGTGGATTTCTACTGGAGCAAAGTACATAAAGCTGTAGCATTCCTAATGATATCTCATACTGGGTGTGTTACTGTTCTAATCTTAAATAGTTTTTTAAGTAGAGGGAGTGGAGGTAGTCATACTTAATAATACTAATTAAGAGACTCTTTTTACTTTTTCAGAAAATTATCAAACTTTGATAAATAAGTTAATTATTAAATAGCTATCATTACTGATCTCGTGATCAGCATGTGTATGCATCTAGTTTGTATGTGAGTCTTCAGGTGTATGGACAAAGTTTTGAACTACTGATGGGGGAGGGACCTTATTTGTTAATTTGATGTAGGAAATTACTTATTGAGAGGCATTGGGCAATAGACAATAGGTATATACGTAGGTAATTCTAACATATGATACATTTTTTTCGGACTAAAAATACAATCAGTACAATGTTTTTGCTAATGTTATTTGTTCCATTATGAAAAAAAGAATAATTAAACTATACAGGAAGTAAAATTGTCAAATGAAAAAAAATTACTCAAATTCCTCTACTTAACAAGGAATGAATTACACACTGACCAATGAGCCAATATTTAAGGAAATTTATATATTATTAAGTCAAGTAATATATCACATCACTCTGCAAAAAAATAAATTTGAGTGGAGGAGGCAACAAATTTTACTAGAAAAAAATTGCTTATTATGATTTTTCATTGATGTAAAGTGTTAATAAAATGATATGGTGCACGCCATGCTCTATCTATGGGCAAGTGAGGTGGCAAAAAAGGCAATCCATGAATTTGATGTCTTAAAACTTTAAAGTCAATGGCTTTCAAACTCAATTTTTCTTTTTTTCAGATGGGGAAGAGGTGAAGTAAAAGAAAGAATCGCAAAAGTGTTGCTATGGCAACCAAACGACCAAGTTTGAAGGATCGAATGATAGAGAAAATCCACTCTGGTACTGCAAGGTAACCACCGACAGCAGACTGATTTATTTCATAATACATGACTTAACTAATTTATATTTATTACATGTAATGACTCTTTGTCATTTAGTATAGTAACTGCCTGATACCTAGAAATCTATAGCTTCTTTTTATCCGCAAGCACTATTGAAGCTTTTACGTTGGAGAAAATGACAAGAATTAATAGAATTGAGACCTTCGACTTGTTTATTATTTCTATAAACAGCTGGGTAACAAGTTCAATTTAAATATGAACCTGGGGACTGTTTTGGCACTGTGCATGTTAGGTGAATGACCTATGTGCCACGATAATCATGGTCCTGACAAAGTTTATAAACTCAGGTAATATAAACATGATATGTATGATAATGTTGATGTTCAGCAACGTCTTATTATTATAGCCTATTAGGGATATATGTGATAGAGCACAATGTAAGTTGGATTGGGGTGGCAAAAATTTGGTATTATTAGTATTATAACCATGATTTTTTTTTTGAGGGGGAGTTAGTCCCTCATCATTCCCCCCTCAATTTATCTGCGAAGTGCCATTCTTGTACAGTATGATATAAGATGAAACATTTCACACTACTGGTCCTGTACCAGTTACCGTCTATTACGTCATTTTGCGTGTTTAAAACACGATTTTTCGAGATTTTTCTTAAAGATCGTCTGCTGCAGACAGAAAGGTAAACATGAGTAACTTACCATACATCAGAGATAATATTATAGTGGTATACTTTACAAAAACAGTGTTTCGACCGAATAATCTTCTTGTTTATGATGTGGGGAAGTGACGTCACAACTTTGAAACTGAGGTTTTGTTCTATTTTTTATCTCAAAGCACCCCTATAAACGCGTTATCGTGAACTCAGATGCGATCAGTAACGCGTTTGTTTATTTTATTGTATTTCTTCAACATGATGCGAAAAGACAATTTCTATATTTTTTCTCAATTATGGGAGAGCTGATACTGGAATGATTGCAATTGTCTACCTATGCAGTTTGCACAGAACAAAATTATTTCCTGGATTTTGTGTGTGTATGTGTGTGTTTTTTTGTCTCTCAAGTTCTGTTTACATTTAAATTCCTACCAAAATAGCGTTTGTAGCTAGATATCATTAGAAATGACGTAGACGGTAACTGGTACAGTGCATACGGGAAAATGGCGTCCTACCCTACCCCTCTTTAACGGTATGAAAACAAAGTTTCATGAGTAGGACTAGCAAAAAAATTATATATTCTGATAGAGCAAGAGTAAAGCTTTATATATGCCAAGTTTTATCTCCAAATTGTGTCAAATAGTGAAGCAATGAAAGAAAAACCTCCATTTTTAGACGGCTAATGGTACAGGACCAGTATATCCAGTACTTTGAATGTGTCCAATTCTGACCACTTTGCACTATATCCAGTACTTTAAATGTGTCCTATTCTGATACAAGGACTTGCTGATATGTGACCATAGAATAAGCTGATGTTGTCAGGCCTCTTGTAAATTATAAGGAAAAAGTTTTGTTTTTTTTGTCATCTTCAGAATAGATTGTGTTTCAGATTAATTTCATGAATGTTTCCAGCAGTCAGTGCTTATTGTGTTGTGTAATTGGTTTACTATGGTAATATTTATTCACCTGATACTGTTGGTCATGTTTATTTTGTGGTATTTCAATTTGTCAGTGGTTGCCTATTACACTCTCAGTCTTTGAGTTTAGTATTGGTAGACATCATATGTTACAGTACTGCGTGTCAATTGATGCTAAAATTGAGCTTTGCATGGTCACTGTAAAACCACGTGTGCAAAGAGGCAAGCTTCAAAATTATGATTAGCATTAAAGTTGAAACCATTAAAAAAACATAATACACATGTATTTGAATTTTTAAAGTGGTTAATGCAATAATTTGAAGGAAGTTTGTCACAAAGTCAAGGGAAGCTGAAGGAATTATCATAGAGAATGGGCGTTAAGTCAGCAACATTTGCAGATCTGTAAGCTATAGTGATCACCAAATTGTACACACCCTATAGAAAATATAGTTTAATACTGTATTAAATTGTGTTATATGATATAACCATTGTCCATTCTCTGTACTGGTATTCAGTATAGCTTTGTGTCCATTTATATATCGTATATTTTTCTGACCTAAAAAAAAAATTATAGAAATTTAACACTGTAGTACATGTATATCCTCTGAAGGTCTTTAGTCACATACTTATTTCTTTCCCCATCAAATCTCATGAATAAGGAGATGAAATTTAACTTCATAATATTTTAAACATCATCTGGTTTTTGAACATCAATAAATGTCTTTTGTTGACAATTTCTTTAGTGTCTGTGCAAATTGCTTTCTTGTTGCTGTATAAAGCAGCTGTATACATGCAAAACAGAATCTCACTTAATGGAAATAAACTAATGATTTATGATTCCACTGCAAGAATATTCAGAGTTTATTAGAAATTTTCAGGGCATCTTGTGATTGGTTTTTATATAATCAATAATCTACAAATTTTTATCAAGTGGGATAATATGTGATACAAGATCTTTGAGAACAAAATTCACCATGTAAAGGATTATTTGTCTAATGACCTTGAACTTTACCTTGGCCTCTTTAATGGAAAATGAATTTTATACTACCCTGGTGTGTGTACATGTATATATTTCTAAATGTGAATGATATGAAATGCTTAGTGGTCACCTGTATTCAATGTTCCGTTTGATAAAAAATTACGCCTTTGGTTTTCTCTGGTAAGCTATAAGGCCACTGGAATAATCTGTCAGCTCAAAAACTAATTCTCAGACAAATTGTAGGATTTTATCATCATATTGAGAAATTGAGCTCTCCAAATCCATTAGTGCTAAGCATAAAAGAGAGAAGATTTCAGTACGGGATATTGGTTAAATTTGTGATAAATGGTTGTTAATCTCTGAAATTTTCTACAGAATGGACTCTCAAAGATTGACGTGGAAAGTAAAGCAGGCTGAAAATTTCTCCAGAGATCAAATTTAAGTACAGTGCTCATTTTTGAGGAATTGTATTGATTGTTCCCCCATGCTATGGCCATTATCTGTCGAGTTGAGCCTTCCCCCCAAAACATGGAAGATGGATGTCTTCTCATAACTTGATTAACTCCTGGCCAATTCACTTCATTAGTCATATGTCAATCAATCTACCATGAAATCAAATGAAATTGAAACAGCTCCACAACATCTAGATTGCTGGAAACCCAAATCTGGACTATAGGCTCTTATAGGGATAGAATCAGATGTGGGTCTGTTTACTGTGTCCATTGATTCTTATGTTAACTGATGGTGCCATTGGATATTCTTTTGTGAAGATATGTCAGACGAAGTTCAAAGTTGATTAGTGTACAGTTATACTTACTTGTAATACCTCCTTTCCAAGACAAGAAACAAGAGAAAGAGAAGTGAGAACCTTGAACTTTTTGAAAAACAAATGTTATTACACTTTTTCATTAATTTGAGGCAAGATTTGTCAGATATTGTAAATTATGCAAAAGTCATGCAAGCACTTCTTAATACATGTTTCTAAAATTTTTTTTTTTAAAAAGGGGAAATAATTTTTAAACATTAAAGGGGAGATTCTGTAGACGTACTTTTTTCCACGGGGTCATAATTTCGCGGAATCTCAATTTCTGTTTAATCTGAGGGTAGAAAATTACGTGGATTTCTTAATCTGTCACAATATGCCTTACATTTATATTAAGTACGCTTGGACATATTTTCGCGGAAAATTTGTGGCTGCATACATAGCATAAATTAATACCACACGGAAAAAAGTACTTCTACAGTAATTCTTAATTTTAAAAAAGTGCCAATAACAGCATTTTCAAAAGTTTTTCTTTTTCCAAGAATAAGTAGGACTGAAGTTGAACATCCCCACCCCACCAACCCCCTTTCCACATTTGAAGCACCTCGGGGAATTTCCCTATTCTAACTCCTTTTGACCAATTTACTAAATTTCATTAGCAACATACTTCATATTTCATCTAATTATAAATAGTGGATCAAACTGAGTTGAACAACCAAAGCCATAAGGAAAAATGAGAATGTAGAATTTTATTAAGATGCTGATATCAACATCTTATTGTCAAAGCTAGGCTTTTTCTCAGTCATTTCTACATTGTACTAGAAATGTATAGCCTTCGTTCATGATAGTGGCTGATTTGTTTTGGAGACTCTGATATTAAACCATACATAACATCGCATGCTGTGGTCTATTGACTTAGCTGATGATATATTTAATGGTCACAAGATGCATGTTAGGCCTGAAAATTGCATAACAGATAATTTTCTTGACTGGGAAGTGCAGGGAATGGGATAGAAATTACTGGTTTAATGCATGTGAAATGAAGTCATGTCGTCACTTGAGAGTTATCAGTGATTATGATTGCAGTTTTTTATCAGGCTTTATATGCACATTGGTGATTAATGGCTGAAGTGTTAGACAAAACAATAATATCAAATACTCTTTTAGAGGGTAATCATGGTAATGGAAAAGAAACCCTGAATACATCTTCTTAATTGTTTCCAAGAAAAATATTTTGATTTTTTAAAAACTAAAATACAGTATACACTCACCTATACAAGAAAGATTGAGCTGAAATTTGGTCCAATACACAATGTCAAGCTTATAGACAAGTCTTTGAAAATTTAGTATTTTTCTGGATGGGGAAACAAAAATAAGATCTTATATTGATGGAAATTGAAAATAAAAGAATATTAAATTCTTTAAAAACATATCACACAGGTAACTACAAATAGAATATTAATATGAAAATATGTTAAATATTTTTAAAATAAAAGGGTAAATGGCAAATTATTTACAAAAAATATTGGGAAAAAATTTGCAACTTTTATAAGCAAACCAACTTATATGTGAGTAAATGTTTGTAGTTGTAAAACTTTTTTCTCTGCTAATCTGAATATCTTTATAAATGATTCTCTAATGGTGAACACTGGACAATAAGAAGCTTCATTAACTGATGCTGTAGCAGGGGAGAGTATTTTATTCCTTTTACAGATGTAATTCCACCATTGATCATGGCTTACATTGCTTTTACCGAGTGTGACCTTCCTGGCCTGGATACATTTACTTGTATCATAAATCAATGTACTCACTCAACAGACGTTAATTTTAATCAATAAATTGTTTTATTTGATTGAAGAGTCCTTGCTGGGCTATCCATTGTCAGTGTGAGTGTTTTCTGTTCCAGATTCCGGACTGGCAGTACAGAGGATCTGTCCACTGGTTCTGACTCAGGTGAGATAAGGACACCTAGAGTAAACAAAATATTTTGAAATCTTCACCCAAAATCAATAAAATCCCCTGTTCTTTATCAAGTTTTTAGATTTATCTTTTTGCACTTAGAGTGTTAGGCATTTTTCTTTGTTCATCAGTTTTTATGTTTACTAAGGTCATTCCCCTTAACTGAGACAAAAACATTACTCTAAGGAGATTTAAGTGTCAAGTAAATGTTATTCCATTATTTTAGATAAGGAAAAATAAAAGAGAAAACTTTTTTAAAAAATGCTTACATGAAATTTTACAGAAAGAAAAAACCCACACACTACCAAATGGTATACACATCCTCAGCCAGAGGCCAAGACAGGTCAAGGACAGGTGGAGAAGGTCAAGGCCACAGTAGAGACAGTCAGTAGCGATACTGTCAAGAATGGAAAGAAACCAAAGAAAGTGCAGCCTGAAGGCACAGTGGAATATAAGGTGACCTAATTATTTAAAGGATTTAAAATTATGCTTATCATTAAAGAATATGTGTCTTGTTTGGTTTTATGATGTCATCAAGCAAATGGCTTGCATAATAATTTGCATAAATGCTGAAGGTGTTTATGCATAAAATCATCACACAAGTCAATTGCTTGATCATCATCAGAAAACCCAAAACCAAAACAGTTATTCCTTATCTTATATTTCATAGGGAATAATACATACCCTTTTCCATATCACATCCTGTATCAGCCCGAGACACCAATATCAGCCAGAGAGCCGAAGGCCCGAGGGCTGATATTGGTCGAGGGCTGATACAGGATGTGATGTGGAAAAGGGTATGTATTAATATGTTTATTACATACTTAGTAATAAAATACAGCATACATTAAGTTGAGAAGAAAATAAGTAAATAATCATGCATGGACTTCTTACATACATGTACATGTTCTATTGTCTTAACGATTTGGGTTTGTTTCTACTTCTATTTCAATGCACTAGATCCATAATTTGAAAATAATCTATTACATGTATTTGTAAATTAAGATTAACCTTATTTTCAGAAAGTTAAAATTAAGAGAATATGAACCCACCAAAAATTGTGTATGATCACAAGTACTGTTTTTGTGGTTTAATTTACTAAGGGTGTGATATTGACGTCACAATAGCTGTATCAGCCCTGCAGGTTATCAGCCCCGCAAATCCATACCAGCCCTGCAGGGCTGATATGGCTATTGTGACGTCAGCCATATCGCATATGCTAAAAACCTGTATTTATTACTAAGTGTGTAATAAAATCTAGTAGAGCTACAGTCTTGTTAAAAACATGCATGTAGTTAAAAAAAGCCGAATATCTCATTTGAAAGCTGAATAGTTTTTGTTGTAGAATATTGTAAATTTAAGAATGGCTGTAAAAGGAACTCTTTATTGCAATAGTCAATGTATTTCATTAACCAATTGTTTCTCCTAATACTTGTATTTGTTTTAAAAAAAATGCCATGAGTACTTTGAAATTAAAGTGCTAACTGTATTGATTTGTTTATATGGGACACTTTAATATTTTATAAAGCTGTGATGATTAAATGACTGCCATGTTAGGAATTTTGTTGTAGGTATCAGAGAATGATACTCTGGTCTCCATCGCAGCACATTTTGATACGACCCCTACAGCGCTCCAGAAACTCAACAAGATGTTCACACGAAATGTGTTTGCTGGACAGGTAACGAAAAATGTGGTCTCTAATAGTTAATCAATGAGAAAAAAAATGATTCCCTTTTAATCGTGGTTTATTTCATTGTTGAAATAGAACCTCTTGTTTTAAAAGAATTCGGTATTTGAACCTGGAGTTAAGATTTGACTGAAATCAGAGATTCATATTTTACATAATGCAGGTGTCATAGAATTTTTCTCTTTGTTGATTGTACATGCATTGATATTGATGCATCCCATTAAATGCTATGTGGATTCAACTTTGATTAAATCATAGCTCCCTTATGGCTAGATCTTGGTTCACAATTTGAAGGCATTTTTCCTGAAATTAGAGAAATTAAAATGAACAGAACAACAAGGTCAAAGTGACTCAGGTGAGCTATGAGGCCCATAGACCTCTGTTAAGTCTGTTTCATATGAATTAAGACTTTCATTGATGCATTTTAAGTGATGGGGGCTTACTTAACATACTGAAAATGTGAGCGAACACAAGAGTCAGTATATAAAAGCATTAATTGTTTTCCCTTCACAGGAAGAGTGTTATCTAACTGATTTTCAAACATGCACACTTGACATTATATAACGAAGTGTGTTTTTTGCCATGTAAAGTGAGAAGAATAAACCCAGTTTTCAAATGGAATGTTTGTAAAAGAGAACCAATGTCTGATTAATGCAAATAGAAAATGGCTTTATGAAGTGGTTATTTAGTCCCACAATAACCATTTAATCTTGTCACACTCCAAAATCAGTTTTAACAATTACCCACAATGCATGGTGTGAACGACTATTATCACTCTATCACTGTTATTTAAAGGGTAATTTGATCTGATTTTGGTAAAATGGTATTCTGTTTCAAAAAAGGATTAAGGGAAGGTTCATTTTCATATAACATCATGTTTCAACATTTTTTTCAAAACAAATACACCACCCATACTGCAGGAGGAAGGAGATTGATTAGTTATTGAAAAACAGTGGTGTAATTAATGAAGACATTAATTTTTTTGTTGTAATGACTGATACTGATATTTTGATGATGAGAAAAATCAATAAGACCAGAGATATCACTATCTGGGGTTACCAATACTGTGTTTCACAGCTCTAATAGACCATTTTTAGCTTGTTTGATGATTATTAAAAAACATGATAAAAATTAAAATCATTCTCATGCTAAGAAAATTAGAATAAATTTCAAGTTGATGTATTATGAGAGGGGGGCTACATTGGGATGATATAAAACAAAATGTGAAAGAAAAGCCTTAAAATTACATTAGTTAAAGTATTATGGAGGGCATATTGCTTTGCTGCTGTCTGTTGGTTTGTCGGTCTGTCTGTCGGTCCACCATCCATTTCCATTCATTTTCATGGCAGAGGTTGCAAATATTGAAATGAAATTTGGTACACAGATTTATGAAAAGAATATCTATGCCAAGTTCTGTTTTGGGTACGATCAGGCATTTTTGACAGAGTTATGCCCCCTTTGACTAAAAAAATTCCTATTATTTGAGGGAGGGGGCTTAAGTGCTTTACAAAAATCTCTTGTTCTGTACAATTTAGTTCATTTTAAAGTACTGCTTGCTTTTTTGGTGAAAATGAGTACAATTGCTTCATTTCAAAAATAGCAGTTTTTGTTATTAACCATAGATATGATCTTTCTGGTCATTAAAATTTTGTTTAAGTGTCCCCCCTCCCTTCACTTCTAAATGGATGGAGGGAGTAGGGTGGTTGTCAAGTATGTAGTAATTTCCTTTCTGTATGCTGAAAAGTACTTTATGAATAAATACATGTACATGTATATGAATATGAAATTCTGAAAATGAGGGCCATATTACCATGTGTTGGTCAGCTATTACATTTCCCTGATTTTGTAGACTCTTTATGTACCGGATGTATTGGTCAGCTATTACATTTCCCTGATTTCTGTAGACTCTGTATGTACCGTATGTATTGGTCAGCTATTATTTTACCCTAATTTTTGTATTCTCTTTATGTACTGGATGTATTGGTCAGCTATTACATTTCCCTTATTTTTGTAGACTCTTTATGTACCGGATGGTTCAGTGAGGGCAAAGATGGAAGAAAGCATAGAGAAGACACATACTCAAGTGGCCAGTCCTAAAAAAGACCTTCCTAACATGGTAATATCATATAACATATAAACTATAAAAACAAATGGAGGAAATCTTATGTCACAAATAAAAGAAAAAGCAATTATGTGTAGAGATAAAGTAAAAATGATGTTTTTTAAAGCAATATTAATTGTATATGATAGAAATAGCACACTGAATGAATACCAGATTGCTTGATGTTCTCTAAAGCTGTACTACATGTACTGCTATCTTGAAAGCATTAAAACAATGAAGAAACTTGAATGGAAATAGGAAGTATGACATTTCTTTTTTCCATAATAGAATTGCATTCAAGTGATTTTATCAACACATTTTTACCAGATGTTTATAAGAGAAAAGTCTTTGAACATCAAGTTTATTCAAATTATGAAAAAGAAATAATTAGCAAGAAATGTTACTTGTCACATTAGCTTATGTACATTGTGAACCTCAGCATGTGACCTCGTATGCTCTTAAAACAGTTCTTTTAAGAAACATTTTTTTCACTTTACAAAGTATAGACCAAGAAAAGGTATAATTTCATGTAGCTCAGACAAATATATATGTTCCCATGTTCTACTGTCATCATTTGAACGTCAGCAATCAGGTTTTAACAGCAATATGAGGGGAAAATGCAATTAGACACTTGAAAGCAGAACAAATTTTCTCTAATACATGTAAATATTACATGGTGACATCCTGAACTGTATATTATAAATATTGGAACCTCGTATTATTCTACTGGCAATGATAATTTCTGTAGTGAAAAAACTATAAATTTTTTGTAGGATCTGCCCCTAATAAAGATGGCCGATAAACCTCCAGCTCGTGTGCCCGGTCACGTGGAGCGTATACCTACCCCTATCTCCTCACCTACAGAGAAGGCGGAGTTTGAGATTCCACACAAACTGTCAGAGGAGGAGGCACGGGAACTCGACCAGGAATGTTACGAACGCTTCATCAAAGTCAGCGCCAAACACATCACTGATGGACAGGTTAGTAGGTCAACAGGTTAGCAGGTCAAGGACATCTTAGAGGAGATTTACATATCACAGGATATTTTGAATACTCTTGCACTGAGAATTTGTTAAGCAATTGCCATTACTGGGTGGAAAGATGTTTCATATTATTGGACTGGATACAAAATTGTATAAGTATGGTTGATATCTATACTTTAAAAATTCCTTGTAGAGAAATATAATTTGAGACTCCTGAAGATGTCAAATGGTATAACCTTTTACAAAATGGGTCTGTTTAAATGTATTGCAGTAAGATATGTTTTATCCTATCTCATCGACAGTTTACAATGTGCAGAGCCAATCATCGAATTATTTATGAACTTTATAACAGCATTTTGTTTACTGATCCATTAAAACTGCAAAGTGCAGGAAACTATAAATTGTTCCAAGATTTGCATGAAAGTGAGATATTGTAAATTGCTCTTTTTATAATGTTTTTCATTATCTTGTAAATGTCAAATAAATTGTTAGTAATAGAAAAGGAGATTGGAATATTCTATTTTCTTGTCAAAAAAATGTCAAATTAAGGTAGTTGGGACTGATAATAACTTCCAGAAAAAACTTTTCAAAATTTTGCTAATCAACGTTTCTCATGTTATTCTTATAATTAAACAAAAAAAAAGTCTCTCAACTTATTCACTACTCAATGTCGTGCTCTAGGTACGATCAATTTTTAAACAGAGGCAGATTACTTCCACACAAGTTTTTGAGGCACCTAATCCCCCTCTGGAATTTCTGGGGTCCTTGTTTATGCCATCTTCACAGATTTGTTTTGTTTATAGTTTTTATGAGATTGATTGATGTTCGTAATCTTCAATTTTTTTCATATGTCTACCAAAGTATAATTCATAATATAATGTAAAATAATTAAAAAAAAACATTATAAAAGCCAAGATATTTTTTCTGTAGATCCTCAATTTTTTTTGTATCCTTCATAAATATTTATAGATTGCTTTATTTATCATCTCCATGCAAGCTCTCATCATAAACATTTGAAACATTGATCATATTATTACAACAGGCTTATACGAACTCAGCTAGAGAGAAGGTAAAAAAAGGAATGGGGTTTTAACATTTCATCTTTCCTGGTTCATTGCATTCCTTAAGCTCATTTTCAAGGATTCTTTAATACAGTGGGCTTGCTTAGTGGGCATGTTTTTTTTCCTTTCAAAATAAAACCTTGCTGTATTTCAAGACCTAGCAAGCTGTTACTTGCAAAATAAATTACCTGATTAACCATGTTAACTGAAATCAATTTATCCTCAAATTAAATGCTTGAAATCTTGTAGAACAAATGGTCTGCTTTTATGATTACTCCTTTATAAGACCACACAGATGTGAACTATGAATGCATTACAACAGACACCATTTCTAGTTATTTTTTTAATTAAACAAGCAATTTTTCTCAGACTTCCTTTCTTCTACATGAATATTTTGTCCCATAACTACAACTAAAACAAAAGGTAAATGTTTTGAAATGTTTAAGAAAATTTTTGAAACTGTGCAAAAAATAAGTTCTGAAATTATCAAAGGATATACACAAGCTGTTTAATTTTTATCCATATTTATTAAGTATTAAGAGAGATGATTTGATGTTAACTCTTACTTTTAAATTAATGTTGGTATTTATATGTTGTAAACTAACTTCCCTTCATGGCATGGAGAAACTGTGAAAGTTTATCACTATGGACCACTTGACATTTTTTGTTTTTTAAATATCAAATGTCAAAACTTTTCACTAACCATTTAGAAAAGACAAGTCAAAATGTCCACAAGTACCATTAACTATTTCTTCCTTAATCATACTAGGGGTATTAGCCTAATTAAAAAAAAAAAACAGAGTCCTTGTTTCTGTTGCATGTACATTTAATTGGGTCATTCTTAACAAATTCCTCTATCTCATAACCAGCATATTCTGAACATCAAAAAAAAGAAATTAAAACAACTTACAACCTTTTCTTGTCATAACTCGTCGCAGAATTGATTCCCTTTATGTTTCTTTTAAACAGGGAGTTGTGAGTGGAGTCTTGTTGGTGACCCCTAATGCTGTCATGTTTGACCCCAATGTATCCGATCCACTGGTTCTGGAACATGGAGCGGAGAGGTATGGTGTGGTAGCACCTATGGACATGGTGATTAGTGCTGCCATGTATCACGACATCGCTGCCATGAAGGCCAAAGGTCTATGGTGAGTGAATTAATGCAAGGACTAGAATTCACTGCAGTTGCAGGGTTATTATACCCCCCGCAAACAAAGTTTTGGGGGGTATATAGGAATCACCTTGTTCGTCTAGCTGTCCGTCCAGCTGTCCGTCTGCCTGTGCAAATGTGTCCAGTCCATATCTTTCTTACGGAGGAACATTAGAATCTACTACTCAACACAAAGATTGCCCATGACCAAAGGGTGTGTTGTGACCTTGACTCAAGGTCATCTGTGTAAGTTCAAGGTCACTGGAAGAAAAATTTCATAATTTGTGTCCAGTCCATATCTTTCTTATGGATAAACTTGGAAGGTTCTCATTTCACACAAAGATTGCCCATGACCTATGGGTGTGTCATGACCTTGACCCAAGGTCATTTGAGGAAGTTCAAGGTCACTTGAAGAAAAATTTCATAATTTGTGTCCGGTCCATATCTTTCTTATGGATAAACTTGGTAGGTTCTCATTTCACACAAAGATACCTCATGACCTATGGGTGTGTCATAACCTTGACCCAAGGTCATCTGTGCAAGTTCAAGGTCACTGAAAAAAAAAGTTGTATGATTCATGTTTGATACATATCTTTATTATGGAAAAACTTGCCTCTGAAAAACCCAGTGGGGGGTATTTTGTCCCGTTTGGACAGTTCTACTTTACAAGTTGCAAAAATATGTCAGATTTGTAACATTTCAATATGAATTCTGTGTACTTGGTAAAATTCCAGGGCTAATTTTCTTTAAAATTTTGCTTTATTTTATTAGTGAAGGGGGTAAGAAGCCTGAAGTATACCACGACAAGAGCTGTGCTCTTTTCAAGTCTTGGTGCGAGGGTCATCCGAATTTTGAGGTTGCCAGAGCAGCATCAGATGCTGGATTTACGAGTGACCGTTTGACCATCTCTGACAGCACATCTACTCCTACCAAGGTCACTGCCAGTCCTCAATCTGATTCTGCAAGCTTGTGTTCATGTTCAGCTAGTCAGGGAGAAGGAGGGGCTTCAACAACCAGCTCCCCTGTTAAAGGTGACAATGGTCAATCAAGTGCTGTCAGTAAAACACCTGACAAGGATAAAAACATTGAGGGTGAATTTGAATTTACGTCGGCTAACGATTTTGGAGAATTTGTTTCTTCTGAGTCTGATTTGCAAGAATTTGAAAAAGTGAATAGTTCCTCCCCTGGTGTTGAATCAAAGAAAAATGGTACAAATAAGTCAAATGAGGTTTCAAGTAATTCTGAAAAAGAGAAAGATTTGATATCATTCGGTACAGATTCCGAGTCTAAGCCCATGTTTTTCAGTGGAAATGAGAGTGATAGGATAAATGACCCTAGCCCTGTCCCCGGGACATCACCAAAAGAAATGAGAATAGGGAACATTGTGTACCATAACCTCCCCGTGTCTGAAAGTTCTAAAGGGCAGGTATCTGCTAAAGACATAGAAAATGCCCAGGTAGCTCTCTCTAAGTTAAGTGTGGAGGAATTCGAACAGCAAAGGTCTCAATCCACTCCTGTAGATATTCCAATTGTTCAGCAGCCCAGCCAATTAGAAAGTAGGTCAGCTTCATTTGGTTCATTTAATGTAGCTCCTCACTTGAATGCTTTTGTAAATTACGCAACAGGACTGTTTAAAAATTCTGAAGTTAAAGACATAGGGGAGGTAACTCAAGATCATAATGAAAAGGGGAAAACTGATATACTGGATATTAAGGGGAAAAGTGACATGATAAAACAGAGGTTGAGGTCCCTGGGTTCCTCACCTAAAGAGAAGTCGGATCCAATGGGAGCGGATCTAGAAGTGGAGGTGGAGAATGCAGTAAAGCTCGCAGATAAACCCGAGTTATTCCAGTCCTTTGATAGTAAGCTAACTATTGTCTCTCTAATTCATAGAATAGAATTCCACACTTGAAAAATATTCACAAACCTGTCACATGATTTAAATCTTTGCAACTGAATGATATATTTTTACTTATTCCATGCTAGTGAAAATATTCATAATCCTGTCTTGAAGTTGATATTTTAAAATATTTGCAACTAAAAAATAATTATTCTTGTTAAAAATATTCAAATAGCTGCATGTTTTGAGGTTGAGGTTGAAATTAGTAAATGTGTGCAATTAACTTTTTGGAACTTATTCCATGCCAATGAAAATATTAATATAGCTGCATGTCTTAACATAAGTGTTGAAATTTGAAAATGTTTTGCAATTAAAAAATTTATATTTACAATTATTTTCTCTCTTGACTAACTTAACAAGGCTTGGGTAAGTGTTTTGCTTTTCAGAGCTTGGGTTTTATTTTTCTCTATTTTTTTACCTTAATTGGCATTTATTACATTAAAAAATGCCTTTCATATTGTTTAAATCTCTCCAAATTTAGTCTAGTGACTTGCTTCCTTTTTTTATATTGTTGGTGAACTTATCTTTTGTAAAATTGTTGTGCATTATTTTATTTCTTCAAACATTTGTGTTCAGAAAATTCTTTATTTTGATATATGTAATGAAGACATTTTTATGATGTATATGATACTAGTTGACAATCAAAACTAAAAGTGTTACTTCTCAGATGGCAGCCTGTCATATTTAATTCAAGGTAATGATTTATCTCCCCTTTTCTCTCCACCACGGTGCAATGTGTTAACACGAAAACAGATTTTTTTCCCTTTCACTTCTTGTTTTATTAATATAATACAATAAAAATTTGCTGATCGGATTCAAAGATAATTTAAAAAATTTCTAATGCTTAAATTGTGTATTAAAAAATGTCAGTAAAATTTCATAGAAGTTAGAATTCAATGTTAATTTTAATTTTGTTGCCACTGTGGTATTTTCTACTATATCAAGATTAAACCTCTCAAAAAGAAATACAGTTTATAGAAGACTATGCTGTCACATAAGTTTTGATTCTCCTGATGTTCACTGTGTGTCTACTTACAATCATGTTTTGTCAGTGATCAGTCATTGTTAACCAGTGTGTGTATGAATTTATGTGGTGTGATGTTTTATAACAGAGCTTATACAAAGCATTAATGACCAACTTTCATGGAAGTACAGTAAGTTTATTAACCTAGCTATCGCAAGATCTGTGTTAATGCTGCAATACATTGAAAGCAAATATGCCATTGCATTGATTTCATGCGGGAAAAACTTCCATGTAAAAGCAGGAAACTTTGTACCAATGTATAGTTTTGAGGTATTTTGCAATAGATAAAGGCTATAGAGTATAGTGCATTGCAAGCAAAAATAATAGTATATGCAGAAACTGCTGTATGATAGTATAAACTCGCTGCATTGCAAACAGGCACTTGCATGAGTACATTTTATAGTAAGAAATTCCTGTTGGCATGTTTCATCCCTATCTTGCATTTTTCAGCACATAGGTTGGCTAATACTATTTGCTTGTTATTATGTATAAAACACGAAGAGAATGATACACAATGTGTTCCAAGAGTCAGAGTTTGGCCGTATGTGTAAAGCTAAAACTGCTGCTTTATATTTAATATTTGTCATTCAAGTGCATAATATCCTTGTGCTGAAAAAACTTCAAACAAAGTTTAAAGCATGTTTTATTTGACTGAGGAACACATGCTCAAGTTATAGAGGTTAAGACACAAATTGTCTTATTTAGTTTACTTTGATTTGATAAGGAATTCAGTGGTTGGCACTGATTTGTACATGCAAAATATATTGATAATGATTACAGGAAAAAAAATCAAGCTGTTAAACAAAAATATATTGGTAAATTTATTATAATTTCTTTCTCCTCTGATTTTCAGGATTGTCAAAGAAATATTCTTTAGTCAGTGTAGAGAACTTTCACAACAAGCTATTCTGACACCCTCCCTCCACTATTTCAGAACTGATCCCCCGCCCCGCTGTTGCTGCGGAGGATCCACCTCTGTACCTCTGTCTACATCTGGGTAAACCCGTCAATAAACATGTGTCCGAGACGGCGCCAATCCAAGCCTACACAAAAAAGAAAAAGAAGCCTGAGTACTGGTTCTCCATACCCAGAGAAAAGTAAGTCATTTAGGCTGATCTCATGAGTAAGAGAGGCGAAGATTTACCTAATGAGCTAAGGATTAACTATTGCATGTATAATGATAATGCTTGTAAGTCCTCTCTTAAAATTGGCTCAAATTTGAATGATTATAAATTCAACATTTTTAGAGCATCTGAGTTCTAAATACTAGCTAGTAATATGCTGACAGAAAGATTCTTATTAAGATCTTGTCAGTGATCAAAATTATTTGCTCTGAATATGTATTCATATGTTAAATTGTATTGCATTTGTTTGATTTTCTTACATTGTCAGGAAAAAACCCATTAATTTAGATAACTGATTAAACACCACATTAAATTTGCTTTTTAGGGTAGATCAGCTTTATGCATTCTTCGTTCATTGGAAGCCGGAGTTGTATGGGGATGATGAGGAGATTTCTGCGGAGAGGAGGGGCTTTGTTGTCCTGGATGAAGAAGATAAAGATGACCCCGATGAAATGGAAGTTTTTGAAGAGTACTTCAGTAATGGACTGACCGCGTTACAGAAAGACTGGGAGGTAGAAACTATGAAAAATAATTATAGAGTTAATCTTGATTCCTGCAAAACAGAAGTAAAGAAAATGCTATGTCTTACATTTAATTTTTTAGATAATCAGTGTGACTTATGTTTGACTTTCATTTTAGATAATCAGTGTGGGTTATGTTTGACTTATGTTTAAGATATCAGTGTGACTTATGTTTGACTTTTGTTTTAGATAATCAGTGTGAGTTATGTTTGACTTATGTTTAAGATATCAGTGTGACTTATGTTTGACTTTTAATTTAGATAATCAGTGTGACTTATGTTTGACTTTTGTTTTAGATAATCAGTGTGAGTTATGTTTGACTTATGTTTAAGATATCAGTGTGACTTATGTTTGACTTTTGATTTAGATAATCAGTGTGACTTATGTTTGACTTTTGATTTAGATAATCAGTGTGACTTATATTTGACTTTTGATTTAGATAATCAGTGTGACTTATGTTTGACCTTTGATTTAGATAATCAGTGTGACTTATGTTTGACTTTTGATTTAGATAATCAGTGTGACTTATGTATGACTTTTGTTTAGATAATCAGTGTGACTTATGTTTGACTTTTTATTTAGATAATCAGTGTGACTTATGTTTTAGATAATCAGTGTGACTTATGTTTGACTTTTGATGTAGATAATCAGTGCAGAAGAGGCCAGTAGGAGGAAGTCAGAACCAGAGGAGACACCCATCTTACCAGAATTACACGGACAATCCACCATTGTACAGGACTATCATGTACTCGTGGTAAGGCAGGAAATATGAAATCTCTAGGTATCTGTAGGATGACTCAGAAATTGTTAGTGGGAGGATATGCTTCCAAAAAGTTTCCTGGAATGGAACATAAAACTTGATGAAAAATAAGCTGAGGACTCAATTTTGCTGTGTTTGTATGAAATATAAGATGTAACTTCTGTATTACAGCTCAGTCGCCACATGCCGGCGCGGACCATTGGTTACCCCTGGACTCTGATCTACAGTACAGAACAGCACGGCTTTAGTCTGAAAACCCTGTACAGGGATATGCAGGGCGTGGACAGCCCAGTCATGCTACTGGTCAAGGACACTAATGACAATGTAAGTACACTGAGGTCAAGGGCATTCATTAGGGACCTATGTACTAGTATATATATCCCTGGTGAAATTCACTTTCATTTTTGACATTTTATTTGAGTGCTGTTTTCACATAGATTCTAATGAACCATATATGAATACAGTATACACATAAGCCTGGTTTCCTATCTATATAAAGCATAGTATACTCTGCAGCACAAGGGCTAGATGGACCATAAATGATACAGGGCAATATATGATTCTTTTTAAAAAAAAATAACATTGACATTTTACTGGGTATTAGGTTTTTAGAAGTGATTCCAGAATTTTATGACATATCACTCCTTTGCTTAGGAGAGTATCTAAAATTGCACGAGTTTGAGTTATCTTCCTTTTTACATCCAATGAATTTGAAGGTGTCGCAGAAACTCTAGAAACTGGTTTTCTGTTTTGTGTAGATCTTTGGAGCAGTAACTTCTTGTGAGCTGAAACCAAGTGACCATTTCTATGGAACAGGAGAATCATTTCTATTCACTTTTTATCCAGAATTCAAGGTATGTGGAGATGTCCATATACCCTATACATATATATCAGAATAATTTAAAGCAAACAATATTTTATAAGCATTTTGTTTCTACATTTACAATGCCAAAGTATGATAATAGGTTTAGTAATTTGTAGATTAATGACTTTTATCCAAGTCATGCTTTCCCTCAACATCCGTTTTCTTAACCTACTGTCTGGGTTCTTTAAATATATGTAAATAATAAACAAAGTGTTTGTAAAATTTAATAAATATTACCATAAGATTAAATTGTTTTATTATTAATGTTATTTGATTGTTTTTCAGGTATTTAGGTGGACAGGTGACAATAATTTTTTCATCAAAGGCAACCAGGAGAGTCTATCTATAGGAGCAGGCCAGTCAGTATATTTATATTTGAAACTATCGAGGATTGCTTTATTTAAAAATAATTTAATTTTACTTGTTACACGTCATTTGATTGGATAAAAGATTTTATCCATTTTGTATAACATAGCTTGCCTACATCACAATGACTTACGTCAAAAAACGTATTACTCTGCTTGACGTTACTTTTAAAATTTAATCAGTGTGAAGCCTTATTCAGGGGAAAAAATTATCTCATTGTCTGCACTGAAATTAAATTATAAGGAATGAAGCTTATTTCAACTTATATTATACGATATAACAAAACTTGGGGCAGTTTACGCTTTTTATAAACCGCTTCGCGGTTTATAAAGCATAAACTGCCCCAAGTTATGTTATATCGTATAATATAAGTTGAAATAAGCTTCATTCCTTAAATTTATGTATAAGTAGTTATTTTAGGGATTTGTTTAAAAAAAAATAGCAATTTTCCCTGTTTTAAGTACTGTATATTGTTATTTTCAGAGGTCTGTTTGGTTTGTGGTTTGATGGTGACCTGTACCACGGTCAGACTCATCACTGTGATACCTATGACAATGATGTCCTCACCTCATCCGAAGATTTCATCGTCAAGGTGCTGGAGGCCTGGATATTCTCTCAGGATTAGCGCAGTGTGACTCCTAGTCTGGTAGACTTTTTATGTCTCTCCGATTCAGCAATAATTAAAGAGGAGACTTCACCAGTTGTTGATGTTTGTACTGCTGAAGCGTCAACTTTAAATATTGACATGTATACAATAAACCTTTCATGTCTCAATGTATATAGATCTTCATTGACTCCAGTCTCAAGGTCATTCACTTAAGGTGGTACAGATTGATTATGATGTCATTTGCTTAAGGTTGCTTGATTTGAACTTTTATGCCAGAGAGGAAAAAGAAATTGACACTTCATCTGAAGTCATGCTCTAAAACATGAACTTTTTCCAGAAGAGTGAATTAATTTGCTAGGTATTCAATTTATGGTATTTAAGTGATTCATTCATAAGTGTGTAATTTATATATGTTTACTGTCTATATGCAATAAAGTCACCAATTTTGAATAAGATCAATTTGATAACAGAGAATCAGAGATAAATTATGGCAAATTTTTCTATTCCAAATTTTGTGTTCAGTTAATTGTGCTTGATTATATAGATTATGATATCTAGTCATATTATGTAGGCTTCCTGTATTAATATTATACCTTTGCATAGAAAATAGTGCTTGTTTTATTGTTGACCACGAATATTGTGATACATTAGTTATAAACTTGTAGCGATGTTTGTGATTGAGTATGTATGAATTTGTGATGATATAAATTTGTAAAGAACAAACAAGCAGAGAAATATTTACAACGAAACCTGTCTAATCCAACATCCATTGGGAGGTCAACTTTTTGTCGGAATAGACAGTGTCGGATTACACAGTGTAAAGAACAATGAAAATAATTAACTTGAGGTCGGATTTCACAATGAAACAGATTACACAGGTGTTGAATTAGACAGGTTTTACTGTATTTATTTTCTCTTTTCTGGATATTTAGTTATACTGGTTCCTATTGTGTTCAATGAAAGGGGTAAATTCTATGAGAAATTTAATTGCTGTTTTGAACATAGTTTTGTTTAACTCTAGAAGATATATTTGATCTTTAACTGATTTTCTTCAACATTTCATTAGAAAATTTATCAGTCAACTAATATTTCAAATAAGATGTAAAATCAGGTGTGAAAGTGCGTGTGTTTTGTGCAAAAATATTATGAAAGATTGGTGCAAAATCGAATTTATGTATCAAACTTTGTCAAAAAAAGTGCTTCAGTATACATGTATATGTTTTATGCTTGCGAGTTTTTTTTCCGTATTGATTAATATTGAAATGTTGTTCAGAATGTTATTTCATCCTGGATTCTGTGATATAACACAATGTATAAACCACTTAAGATGTCAGCATTTACATTACATTATCTTTGTTACCAGTACTAAAAGTATTGTATGTAACTGTAAATCACTCTGTGTTTTTTTGTGATATTGAGTACATAAGCACTTCACAATAGAGATGTTTTTTTCCAAACTTGATCCTTGTGAAAAGTCAATTTTCAGTCAAGGGTGGGTTTTGTGTTTGTGTTGAGAAATGCTCATACATTCAAGTGTGATAGAGAAATTGTGCTTATTGTTTATCAGACTTGTTGTTTAATTGTGATACAGAATATATAATATGCTGTAGGATTGTATTAGGTCACATTAGAATCTGACAAAAGGGAGAGGATTGGGGTATTTTTCTTTCAAAAATAATTGAAAAATTCCATGCATTTTTTTTCTTGGAAATAGTACACTGTAATTTTAAACATTCCTCATTTAAGGTTTTAAACTTGTAAGACAAAATGTTTTATATGAGTTAATATTGAATATAGAATGTTATTTGAGAAAATAAAGAATTTAGTAAGAAATGTTTTATGTTGTTTCATATTTCAATAATCCAGAAGTAGTATTATGCTTCTTTTGGTAAACTTTTTACTACCTTGACCTGTCCAACAAGTCTCAGAAAATGAATCTTTTGAGTATTTGAGGAACTTTGACCTTCACCAAAAGCTGTCATACAGGGGCATCAGTTTTTCACAAACACATTTTTTTGTAAAAATGTTCAGACCAGTATGAAAGTGCCAGTTGTAATTGGTTATGTAGCAGGTTTTGTAAAGGATTTGTCCCAAGATAGCTAAAAATTGAAAAATAGTTTAGTAGGAAGTTATGTTAAGCTAAATGAATTGACAGTTTGTCCCAAGACGATGAACATTTGCACATTCCAAACCCAACTAGTAATATTGAATCATTCAGAATGGAGAGAATAAAAAATGACTTTTCTTCCCTATTTCAGCTCTACTAATCAGAGACCAGAAGGGCTTATTCGATAGTAAGGTGTCCGTCTGTCTGTCTAACTACCCATCTGTAAACTATTTTTCAAAAGGATACTCCTACAGTTTTCATCTGATTTCAGTTTAACTTGGCATATAAGTAGACTTCACTTTTCGTATTCTTTTTAATAGGTACAAACAAGTAGAGTTTCAGTCTCAGAGACTTTTGGTTCTCTTTATGTTGAAGGTAAATGAATATCTGTTATGTTTATGTTGAAGTTTTAATCATTCATTTTAAAGTTGTAAACAGGCACGTAGCATCAGGGGGATACCCCCTCCCTTTTTCCAGATATGAATTCCATAGGAAATTTCCATTGAAAATCCGCCCCCCTTCCGCTTTTGGTTGCAGTTTTGTCAAAAAGGGTAGTATAAGGGTAATGCAGTGTTTGAGTTAAAAATTTGGTACTAAAAGAATTTGGAACTTGATCAATTGATTGCCTTAGAGTATTTTTCTCTGGAGAAATAATTTTGAGCCAAATGTATATGCACCTTACGTTGAAAGTGAACTACATAAACTCAATGTTTACAACTTTATATAAAACACGTTTTTTTTTTCTTAGTGGTTATAGCTTCTTAAACACCTACACAAAATGAGAGATAAATGTTACATGCTTCCCAAGGCTTGATCCTATAATTCAAGTGTTAAAAATACATGCCTAAACTCAAAGTGATTGAATTATAGTTTTGCTCAAGATAAAAGAAGGAAAAAAAAGAATAAATATTCGACTGTATCAAACATTTTCATCAGATGGCCTTTTCTGTTTCCCGTCTTCTATTTTCAGTGTTCTCGAGTGTTGCTTTAGAAGTGTAGTATGTGCAGCAGGTTTAAAGAATTAAATCGGCATCAAAGAGATAATCCCGGGAGAGCACGATGTGCAAACTTCATCACTTACTATTTTTAGAGGAATTTCTTGTTCTCGGGTTTGTAAATAATATTCCCACGTCTGATCTGTAATGAAGTGATGGGGGTAGCGGCTTTGCTTGTTTTACCAATTACAAAAGATCTTGATAGAAGGTGGCTTAATTCAAAACCCAGAATTTGTGAAGAAGAACGCTGTTTGACGCGTTATCGAGGTTTTATCACTGCTTTTCACAGTTTTCCGGTGATATTAAATGTTTTTTTTTCTGTTCAGTGTAATAAATTTAAAGTCTTATCAAGTTGTTTCATTTATGAAAGAAACACCCTCTACCACAATTAAAAGTATATACGTATATACATGTTTGTGTGATATATTTGCAAAACATGTTATCCTCTCTCAAAAGCATACTTAGAACTATATACGTACTTTACTTTAAAGTTTACAAAAAAATCATTGAAATATGCATATTAAAACATAACTATCGATACCATTTATAACTTTAAAAAGAGATACTGTTTGAAATTACCGTGGTACTAAAATATGAAAATATTGGGTTAAACAACAAACAAAATTTACGGATATATCCTTATATCTTGTAAAAACCAAATGATTCGAATATCTGATTGTTACTGATGGGCATAATTAGATTTTTGCCAGTTATAAGAAGACATAATTATTTAACTGAATGTTTTTTGGTTAACAAATTTTATATCGATTAATAGGGCTTATTTTTGTACTAAATTTGACTACGGAATATTCCGTTTATTTGATCAATACATAGGACTCACGGCGGGTGTGACCGGTCGACAGGGGATGTTTTCTCCACCTGGGTAACTGATCCTAACTCTGGAATTCTGAGGATTATTCTTGAGATCGATCATTGTTCGTTATTTTCTTCCTTTTCATTCTCATTTTATTTGCTCTCCGGTCCCTTAACTTCATATATGATATAATGATTCTTGTTTTCACTTATTTAGATTTAAGCTTACTTCAAAGAACACGTAACTGTCTAGTAATTACCAGTATAAAATTCCCACATACCGTACATAAAATCCTTTCATTATAACAAAAATCCATCGTTCGCTAATAATGAAATGTTTTGTGTCTTTAATTTATTTTTAAAAACCGAGATATTATGTACTTCACGATTTCTCTCTTCCGTTTACTTTATTTTGATATATTGATTAAAAACTCGAGGGGTGGGGTGCAGATGTCTTGCGCAATTGTTGCTGATATACAGTCTGAAAATACAAGCCACAAATCCCTGGAGAAGAATTTGATTGTGCATTTAATTCTTTGAGCACACGTACAAATGATGCGCCTTTGCGAATCGAAATCATAAGAAATGGAAAGTGATTCTTTGTTCCATAAAATCCAATCTAGAAGATAACGCCCGGCAACTGTTCTTTTATCAAAGGATGTTTTTTGCTTGGATCTGTTCATAATTAGATTTTCAGTGCTTCATACTTTAAAAAAATTTCTGTCTTCATTTTTGAAAAATATTATAAGAAAAACTCATTACTTTTGTAAAATGGAACCTCTCCAACTCATTACGGTCTGAGGTAAAGAAAATGTTTTTACGAAAATTAAGATGTTTATTGTCTAGTATTGTGCGTCTTCAGCTAATTTTTACGGTATTTTTACAAATGATTTTTAAGAAGCTACAATGAATAATGAAGCAGAAGAGTATAACATGATTTATAGGTTTCTTGAGAAACTCATTTTTGCTTCAATAATGTTACATCATTCGACATTTTTTTTTCTCCTCATATCTTTTAGAATTAGATGCATGTATAGCAACATATGATGGTTAGGTATATGCTTTTTATCAGTCAATTATATTTCAATTTTTAGACTACCTTTAAAATAAATTAGAAATCTCTGACGAGGCTGTCGCTCTATTGGTTTGTACTTATTTTTAGACTTGAAACCCTTTTGTTATCATGTTCTATAACTATCAAGTAAAAACTGAAAAGGACAAGAAGTACTTAAAGAAAATAAACAAAAAAAAGCGATTTTTAGTAACCAAAGCAACGTTGTTTGTTGAACTTAAAAGAAGATGGGCGGATAAGGCGGGCAGAATGCCTATAGCGTCAGATATTAAGAAATCACATTTGATATATAAATTGAGTATTTAAATTTACATCTCATCATTGAAATTTACGAAATTATGAGAAAAAAAACCATTTTCTGAGAAAAAATAAATCTCTTTAAAAAATTTTATTCATAAAAAAAATTCCATGGTATTCGTGGGATTCGAACCCCAGCAATAAAATACCGATGTATCAGACTGCCTTGAGACTAACGCGCTAACCACTATGCTACATGGCTTATGTGTTGTAGTGGCATTTAAATCATGTTTGTGATATGATCCTTGACTTAATGGACTTGAAGTATTTCTCGGAAAGATGCGAATGTTTTGTCATAAAAGTGTATTTTTAAGGTATAGTGGATCTTCCCTCCATTTTTTTGTAAACCCAAAGATATGTATTTTATCGCAAACTTTTAGGATTATCTTTCAAAAAAATGGAGCGAAGACCCACTCACATTGAAAAATTTTGTTAAAGTATGAAAAAATGATCGTTTTTGTTCTTTTAAGTCTGTGTACGCTTTTTCATAGGCAAATATTTTCAATTTTTGTGATATTTTTGTAAATTATAGAGATTTTACATTAAGTATACTTTAATATTAGATGAAATATGAAATAAAATTTGGATATAATTGACATAAACATTTTTCACTTCTTATCTGTCGCGCTATAGGCATTTTGCCCGCCTTATACGCCCATCTTCTTACAATAAATATAATTTATGTGTACCTTAATATGGTAAACCTTGAACAATGTCACTTTGACTGTAGAAATAATAGTATATGATTTAAATGAAAAAAAAAACCCACGTTATTTTATTCTTATTAATCTTGTACTAAACTATAATTGAAGATTTTCAAAAATCTATGTAAAACAACAATAAAACAACGTTCATATAAATTCAAAATTCATATACATGTATGTTTAAAATAGTATATCATTTTTCTCATTAATTCCAAGCTCTCTGATTGGCTCAGACTTGATCACATGATCAAGTATGTATCAGCATTAAGACTTGTGTTACTTTTAATAGATTTTGAAATGCAGATTGACTTGATGTTTCTAAAAATGGAAATTATTTTCTGTTGGCAATAGCTAACGCATTGTATGACTTGATATTTCTGAAAAATAAATATAAACTTAAACTCCTATTTATAATTCTGATATTCTGTAATACAGTAATTGATAAGACATAACAGTGCCTTGAATAAGGATCTACCGTACTTTATATGAAAACATATTAGAGATGGTTTTTTTTTTTCAAAAATCAAAACAAAACAATTGTATCTTTTTGAATTATTTTATTCCCTAAATTTCTCTATTAATATAAAGGAAAAATAATTACATTAAACAGCCCAAATTAATTTTGATCTATAGTCTCTAAGTATTAATAAAGACAAGAGAAAAACTTTAATATGGTTTGTTTCGTTACCATTATCTTCATATTTTGATCTGTCAATATCTGTAAAAAATAATATAACAAATGTAGCCCTTTAATTCGGTCAATCCATATATTATCGACTTTACATAATATTTATATAATATATTCTTCATGTATACCAGCAAGTTTTATTGAAATTATTAGTTATTAAACCAAAACTGTACGAAGAGTTATACTAGTATTTGAAGAATTTCACGAAAACTAGTTTTTATTACAGTAGCCTTGTTGATATGGCCGAAATATAGAAACACTAAACTTATTGACAGAGTTTGTCGGGGTTACAGCGTCTACTGTATTCCGATGAGCACCATTTATACTCTTCCTATTTCAAAACTCAAAGAGAAATTTATTTTTTGTTTGTAACCTGTCAAAACCAGAAAGTGAGTAGAATCAAGCAATTTTTTAAAATATAGAATGGGAAAGTTAATAGATCCGCTTGGTCAACCTATCGTGGTTGGATAGTATTAGCAGGTACTTGTGAAGCGAAAACATTTTCAATGAAATTTATCTTTAAAGGTCATATGATATGTAACCTGATACGTTTTTTGAGGTAATTAAATTTCGTAAAACATAAAAAGTTCCTAGTAAGATTTGAGACTAAAACTGCAGGAGAGTATCATTTTGAACGATTTCCACAGATAATTCCATTTCAAATAATCAACTTACCATGGTAACACCATTCATCGAATTAAAAACCGATAAGCAGAATGTTTCATTTTGTTATAGACGTACATCGTTAAATACAGATACAAAAAATACTGCAATCCATTAAACATCTTTAGAAAAATAAAATTGCCACTTGTATAAGTTCGACGTCCCAAACCTTATATTTTTGGATAACGGTTATAGGTGTGTTTGAAGTCTGGTTAGTGCTAAGACTTGACAATTTAGTCTCTTCACAGATATAGATATTCAGATGGTGAAATAGCCGGAATATAAGGAGTTTTAATTGGATGTCAACAATAGTCATTTAAAAATCAGCAACGCAGCGGGAGAAAATTACTAGAAATACGCTCAAGTCGTGGGATCCACTCACAGGAAAATGGAACCATCTGTGGAGAACAGTTTTAATTAGAACAAAACAAACGCTTTTCATTAGATCTTGCATAATATGTTGATCTATTGGTGAAAAATATAGACATTGTATGAATTCTTTGCTGATGGGTGAGAAATATTGCGTCAAATTCTGCAACACTATTTAAAATGAATCGTTTTTCTTACAATTTATTTTGGTATATCCCAAAATTCCAAAAACAAAAAGCTTTCAATTTAACAAAACAAAAAATTGAATAACTGTTTTAGGAGCATGGCTATTTTCTTTTAATATTAATATAGAATTGCTATCTTTAATCTTGGGGTTAAAACCTGTCGATAATTGGCCTTTACTCAAACACTATGTTCCATTATTACTTTTGAATTTATCTAGGTAGATATAAAAATCCAATTTTATATTTACAAGAATCAAGACAAATTACTAACTTCTTTATCTCAATTTTGATGATCTAAGAAAAAACTGCAAAATATCCGACTATCGAGGTATCGAATTAAAAATACATAAAGAAAAGATTGTTAATTGGGACTTCAAACACATTTCGACATGTATTTCAGATACCCCTGGTAATGGTTTTCGAAATAACGAAGTTCAACTGTAAAAGTGTTATTGATGTTCGAGATTACGAAGTTCAGCTGTAGAACAGCCTCGACCCTCTATTTCACGAAAGACAGGAGACACTTAGTTTCATTCTTTCGTCTGTCCATATGTCTGTCTGTCACTCACAAATACATAAACCTTGGTCTTCTCGGTTTTATTTTGGTAAATATTTGTGTATTTTAAAAAAAATGTGATTCATTTATTTCCCAGAGAAAAAACCTTTGTTAAAACCAGTTTGTACATGTACTAAACCTTTTATTTTTTTAAAAAAAGTATATATAATATGGAACATTTTATTATGCATTATATGTCATTTATCAAGAACGTTTACGTTGATTAATATACAGATTTGAATTCGTTTTACAACTAGGTGACAAAATGTCAGTTTGCCAGATCCACCACTTTTCGAATTATTATTGCTATTAGCTTTAACTCAAATGGCAAATTAGAAATTCCAACAACAGATGACACCTGTCAAATTAAGTATTTTTGGTTTTTGAAGACTGATGAATGTCGTTCAATATTCTTCTGCTCTCCCCCAGCATGTATGGATCCTACGTGTTTCCTCAATACCTTCTTTATACTAGTAATAACAACTATCATTTCTTATACATCTTCACTTCACCCTGGTGTCATGCCTTCCTCACCACCTAGATTTTGTTATCCATGCTGGCTCTTTTTACCCTAGTTGTTGCTGTTTTCACCTAGTAGAATTGTCATACATGTAGCACGCGGTGCCCTTTTCCCTGTGTCGTCATGGACTTTCTTTATATTTTCTTCTATATTCACTCTTAGTAGGTCTTTAGAGTAAGATATTCTTGTTCTCTCTGCAGCCTGAAGTCCCTAGTTATACTGTCCCTCAACATACTATGCAGTTTTCCAGCTCTACAGTATCTATATTTTCTTCTCATTTAATTGTTGCTTTTCGGTGCTATGTTCATGTTTATAGTATATATGTCCCTAGTTTAAGTTCCATACTTATACGTATACAGCAAAAATTAGCTTTTTAAACATATTATTTTTGAAAGTGAAAGTGTATAATTTGTGTTATCGAGAATCGAATAAGAAGCAATCATATTCATTGTAAGCATTTCTCTTGATTAATAACATCCCGGTGTCATTAAAATTCGGTCTGAAATTCGTTTGGACTGTCACTTTCAGTGAAGGCATGGTCATAATCACAGATTAGATTTCCTGGTATTAATTACAATTGGAGTGTTAGATAACATTTTATGTGTCAGTGACCAGTTATCACCGAGAATATAATATTACATGTATTCTTTCTGATCTACCAAAATGTTTGAACTTCTGCTATGTAAGTTATGATTGGATAGGTAAGATAAATGTAACATTTATCATATTTGGTCATAAAAAAGTACATTTGCTTAATCTGCTTCGACACCAATATAATATTGCAGGATGGTGTCAGGTCAGTCCGGCTGATATACGCCACTCCCTGCAATACCAGACTTTCTGGTTGTGCATCGTCGGAAACCCACGGATGATCTTGTCTATCACCCGTGGGTTTCCGACGATGCTGGTAATGATACATATTATGAATCAAGGGTACATTATTTAAAGGTAATGCCAAAAAAACTTCTTATGAAAATAAAGAAAAAAAATTCTTGGAAACACTCAAGTTGACATTCTAAGAGAAATTCTTGTTACAATCTTCGCCAAGGTGCCAGTTTCTGTGTTTCAAACGCATCGTTCCGTAAATCAGAATCGACACTTGTATCTAAAAACATGGCATTTTAATAACATTTTTAACACCAAAGAATTGCCGCTGTATGAACTTAAGTGGTTAAGAGCATTTCATTGTGTACTTTATACTGAGTGACTCTAGAAGGATTTCATATCGTTATTTACGTGTTCCGATACGACACACCCATTCAAATTTTCTTGCCGTTGGATTTTAACTTTTGAGCCATTTTTCCGAGTTCTTTCAGAGACTTACCTACAAGAACAAGTGTTCTTACTGGTTACAAAATACATGGTCACTCAGAGAGTTAAAAGCGTACTTTCTCTATCAAACATAGCAAATAAAAAATGAATGGATAAGAGAGAGAGAGAGAGAGAGAGAGAATATTGATTTAAAGAATTTTAGATTTGATACTTATCCTGTGTTTCATAAGGTCAGTTGTCCAATATCTTCTTGTTGGAAGCCTTACTTCAAAGTTCTCTTAATTGACAGTAACTTAATGAGCTCTCTAATTCAATTTTGATGAAATTCAAGAAAGCCATTCATATACGAAAACTGGTAATTACATGAGGAACATCTAAATAATGGAATATAATGCGATGGAGGCCCTTCCATTGTCGCATTAATACCGGGATGTCCAAAGTTCCAATTGACAACTCAAGTGGTATTGGTTCCCAATATCCTTCCGCAGTCGGGAGACCAGCGCTTAAGGTGACACACAACCAATCCTGCGGGACAGAACAACAGCTGAAAGTTCGCAAATCCTGCGGAAGCCAAAATATTTGCTAAGAAACATTGGATAGAGGAGTAGGTATTTTTAAGATAGAGCAAAACTAGATGAAAGAGCTTTTTTGTTTTTAAGAAACACCTGTTAATGCTATTTGGAAAATAGTAAAAATCGTTTGGTTTATTTGAATATTGTCTGTTTCACAGACAGATAAAATGTTTGTTTGGGATTATCAGGTTTTAATTAGCGGATTAATCGGTGCATGTCGGGATTATTTTTCCTATCATTTAAGCCTGAGTGATGACGTGTTGGGGGGAGCATGCACCTTAACACTAAAGCCCCTGATTTCGTGCTTTCTGACTTGTTTGTATTTTTGCTCCGTGTAACTACTGGTTTGGTACTTTAGTTTTGTCCGGTGGTTCGGCATTGTCAAATATAACAGCCGCCACTGAAGAATATCTGTCATTATGTAGTGTTCTTGATTTCAGGGGGAGTGCGTACTACATCGCGTGCGGGGATTACAGCGAACAAGGATGGACGTGTATATTTTTCTTTTCTTAGGATTGTTTTCAAGGTAAGGAATATTTTGTCTGTTTCGACTTCTCTAACTTAGTTTCAGGGAATTCATATGTAAAAGAAAATACTTTTAAAAAATTTTTTTTTCATGTCAGATTGAGTAATGATTGGATGAAAAAATATTGCAGCCTCCAAAACAAATTTTAATGAGTTCTTGTTAATCTAACATGCATCTCGATATCCGAACATGCATGTAGACATCCGGAAAAAACACATGTATATCCCTAAAATAAACAGACAAAACACAGAAAATCGCAGCAGGTTTCAATGCTAACGGCAAATATAGGATCTTTTTGAAGCGAAGAATCCTGAAAAAGATTGCTCTAGTCATTAATGGGTCTAGAATCTCAAAACGACGGCACCACGGGAACCACTTGCTATTAAGCAAATATTAATTGGTGTATTTGTGCCTAATTGTAAACTGTGCGGGAACAAAGTTGTTTGAAATGTGATAATGACTTTAATTAAACAACATTTCTGTAAATTTGTAGCTTTACTAAAAGGTTCATCTTAGTTTTAATCCAAAACTAAAATCTGGTGCACATTTTCGTAAAATTAATTTAGGTCTAATTTAAAGACAAGTACATAAAACTGATATGTAGGTTAAGAAATATAATTAATCTATCGATGGAAATCGTGATATAAACTGAAATATTTAATAAAATTTTGCAATTTAAACAGACATACATGTAATCTGATGGCATCCGTCTAATTTTGCAATTTAATCAGACATATAATCTGAACCATTCGTCTGTATGGTTGGAAATTTTGACTCGCGAGTCTTGTAGACCCCCTGTCGCGAGTAACAAAAAGATTGGCAATCGTTTATTAGCACTTCGGATGCCGCTAACTCGTGCCAAAATCATCACCTGATGCGGGGGAGTAGGCGCTGAGGCTGCCTTTCACTGCATCTTAAACCACGTGTCGTTACAATAAAACCTAATGTTCACTTTCTATTTTCGTTATTTGTCAAAGTTTAACACATACCTTGTTCTATAAATAACTTATTACGGGTGAGCAACTTGATAAATTCTGAGAAGATGACGGATTGAGGATTGATGAAGGCTTTGTGATCTATATCTGTCTATCTTTTTTATCATAAAAATGCATTAACGTCCATCACTGTCATTAAGTGTCATAAACTGTCATAAAAATAACATAGCTGGGATAAAGATTTTTTTAAAGATATCGATAATTTATTTTATCATATGATTGAATAATTTCCATCTTTCTGATTGGCTGAGATCCAACTATGTTAGAAAAATATTACGTTGTATTGACTTGCACTTGACGTTCCAGGTAAATACAAGGATTTATTACCTCTACATTGATATAAAAATAGATCGGGAAATACCAAATTGATACAAATTGTTTTGGAAAGCTATTTAAACGACTATGACTTTTTTTTTCATGTGAACAAAATATAAGCGAATATATATTCTCAAGTAAGGGTGGTAAGAATGGATGCAGGGACCCCCTCCAACACTTACTGAACAACAACATTTTCTTTTTGACAGTCAGTTTTCCCAGATAATACTCCTTCCTTTCAAAATCTATCCTATAAAGAAGACTGACTTCATATAATTTTTTCATGGCAACTAAAATTGATAAAAAGTATTTCAAATTGATACGACTGTTAAGGTTTATTTACATTTTAATTCTGTTTCTCTCTTGTATTAAGCTAAAACTAAATGCAAACAAGTAATAAGCTGTACAATTTTATCAGTGAATCATATAATAAAACAATTATTGCTATTTTTCGGTCGATACAATGATTTAGCCATCTTCGAAGTACAATATTCACCTCGCCCTTCGGGCTCGGTGAATATTGTACTCCTCAGATCGCTAAATCATTGTATTGACCTCAAAAACAGCAATAATTGTATTATATAAAAAAAAAGAAATATCGCAATGCACTGCATTTTGGAATTATACCATTGTCTATATTACGTTCAGAAAAAGCTGAATATATATACATGTACTTTAGTATATCATGTCGTCTGCTGGTATAAATGAAAAATTCTCGAGAGGGACGTTAAACAACTTACAATCAATCGTCCGCTGGTCATCTGAATGGGTGATCCCTGACTTTATGTTCAGTGGATCAAAGTAAACTTCACCAGGTCAATATCAATAAATGCAATTTCAATGAATATCCTTGACATACAGGGCTGTTACAACATTTTAAGGTACAATAAGTGACCTCAATATGTACAAGGGTTAGCATAATTTCTACAACACTGATTGTCCTAGACATGAATGTACTGGGGGAATGAGCAAACTCTTATCAGTTAGAACACATTGCAATCGCAGTGTTACATAATGTTTTGTTCCTCAAAGTTTGAAGTTTGTACTAAAAACGGTTGTGGTTGGTATGTTTAAAAGAAAATGACATAATCCAACAACTAGTATAATGATGTGAATATAATATACATGAGGACTAAATTGAGTCTTTGTTAGCTAACCTTGTTGAGCCAAAGACTCAAATGATATTCCCTGATCGTTCATTGTCGTTGTCATCGGTATTTTTTTTTTTACACTATGATCTTCTTCTCCAGTCGCATTGAGCCGATTTCAACCAAACATGGCACAGAGTATCGCTGCGGAAAGGAATTATCCAATTAAGTGAATTTAAAAGAAAAGCCAGAATCTCTTTACAGGGGAGATAATACAAAGTATAAATTTGATGGGTAATTTAAAAATCTTCTTTCCAAGAACCACCTCGCCAGTAAAATTTGAAAATTGGAAGAAAATCTTACAATGTGTACATTCATTTTTTTTTATTATGATTTCCGGGAAACGGTGGGGGTATAAAAGGCGATCAAAGTATATAGGGTATATGTACTTATCGCAAAAATCTTCATAATTCCTCTTTTTTTGGAATAGCAAAATCGTATTATTTGAAATTCTAGCATCCACAGGTAGGGTATACCCAAGTTTATCCAAATTATGACCAAGGGGTAGAACTGGGTCACAAATTCACAATGGACAATCAAAGTTTTACATCTGATAACACTGTGATAGAAAAAAAAACAACTTTGAAATCGACGTAAGAACAGCCAGGCAATTAGACATTTTTATACGAGAGCAACAACAATAAGTGTAAATTCAGTTTTCAAAGCATGACCCCTGTGTAGGGTGGAGCTTCAATGGGTGATGAAAATTTTACATAGGAATAAATAGGAAATTAATCTTTGAAAAAAACGCAGAAGGACCATAGTTTTTCAGGCAAGCATTGATGCCTATTGGCCTCTTGTTCAAAAAATCAAAATAAGCTTTTGAATATTTTAAAATCATTAATTTTATATGAAAGAATTGATAATGTGATAATGATCCACAATATGTATTCTGTAATTTAACAGATAGTACCACCATTAACTTGAGTTCATCGCTATTGCTCTCATCTGGGCACCTGTATAAAGGGATAATGTACACCCACATGACAAGGTCTGCAAATACGACAATTATCAGCCTCTCTAGCTAGATATTGGACAATATTTGACTTGGGGACTTGTCTAGTTACTAGATTGTTTGATATAAGGCCACGAAGACAAATACATCTAAATAATGGAAATCGGAGAACTTCTGATAAGAAATCCAAGTCTATTACTAACGTTATTTCTGTAGGCCTATATTCGATTCCGTAGATTACGAATTAGACCTTTTTAAGATTTTGTAAAATTGGGAGCAAAATACACACAAAACACATACTGTATATTGCTTGTATACGGCATCAAATATATATTTTCCTAAAAGACGTTAGTTTATCAGAGATTCTAATGTTCTAAATAGGATCAATATTTGAATTTGCAGCTCGATTTCAATAATAAGAACTGTACTTATATCAATGAAGTATGTGGAGATAATGAAAAGTATTCGAGCTCAAAAGTCCATTTAACATTAAAAATTGGAGCGGAGCAACCAAGGGCCTCAAGAACATTAGAGGTTGGATCAGGTGCCATGGAGAAGGGTACATCCCCTGCCTACCGGTCACACCCGCCGTGTGCTCCTTGACATGTTCAGGAAAAACGGAAAAATTCGAAGACAACTCGGTGTGTAAATAATGGCATAACAATCAGTTTGAAAAAGAAACCAGTCAACAGTTGACTTAACGATAAAATTGTAATTGCTGACAAGGTCATTGTGTCCACCATAGAACTAACGAAATGATGACTTTAAACAAGACTGCTGATATTATGAATTCATCAAATTGTTTGTCAATAACCTGCCTGGTAATAGAAAATGTTCATACGTAGAACATGCTCTTCCGTATTTAATTAACTGAGAGATATAAATTCCGAATGCAGGCAACAAAGGTATATTGCTGCATAAGTAAGGGATGTTGACGATTGAAAAGACATCACGTTTATCATAAAGCTTTGTTGTTAGATAAATGTCTTTGCACAAAATTTATTTAAAAAATAAACTTTGTTGTTATGACTCTATGGAAATATTTCCATGTCTGTTTGTTTGAAAGTTAGTGGAATTGATTTCTAAGTAATTCTGCCGGAATGTAAATTAGGCAAAGCGATAGGTCAGGAGCTAAGGAATCTAATATGAATGTAAATCTCATGCGGCTGTCTTTGTGTATGATGTCAGTGGGCGAGGACTATTGAAATTGATATGGGAGGCTTCGTGGAATTTAAATCTTTAAAATCTAAATTTACAATTTTATTTCACAAATCACAATGATATGGAAATATAAGGAATCACTGTCTAATTAGTAGAGATTGCCAGGGTTGATGCCCTGGCAATTCTACTAAGTAGACAGTGATTCCTTAAATTCTTAAATAACTATTGTTAATTGACAATACTTTGTCGATAAAGCTAAATGACGAGTTGAAAGCCACAGCAAGTGTTTTCTTTACACGTAAAGATTTTGGAAAAAAAATGCTTCACGTGAATACAGAATTGGTCAGAAAATAACGGGGCACAATTGGTACCCATGGGAATTCCAGAACCACACAGATATCGTCAATCAGAAACTCCGGCATCTTTTAATATAAACTTCAGAGTACTTGTGTGTACAATTAAAATGTTTTTTAGAAGAGTCATATTGCATATGACCAAATTGTTAATGACAAGTATTCCCGACATCCTTTTTTCCTATGACAATTTAAAACGAAAATAAATTTATTAACCTTTATGACTGTGAAAATGAACGTATTATTTAATCAGTCCCTAATTTCATGGTTAAATAATACACATTTACCATACTTAAAGCCTTTTAACCGAAAGGTGAAAACATAATTTTCCTGAACCTGGCATGGAATTTCTTAAACTTGATAACTCGGTCCATGAACGCGAAAACTTGATGAGCATTAATATTTTTTGTTTTAGTTTTTACCAACCTTACATATTTCTGACCGTGAGGTTGCTCAGTTAAATAGATAAAGGGATTGAATCCCGCCATTAACGCACTGAGACGGTGGCTTTTAAGACAAAACAGACATTTGTTTCATTATTTTATGACTGAAATTTAGATAATGATATAGATTGTTATACACTGACCCGAAAAAACTAATCTCGTCAATTTTCAAAAAATTATTTCAGTATTGAGTTTAGAAAAAAAAACAAGAATTTTTTTTTCAATTACTTTATTATTTTTTGCATAACAGTTACATGTAAAGGTTCAAGTGACCTCATTTCTTTTAACTTCGGTGCATTCTAAGTTTTACGCAATAAGTACCGAGGAAATGAACTCAAATAATTATACGCCTATAGTTTTTTGTGAAAATTTGATTTTCTTGCAATTGATGCAGAGGTGTAGTCTAAGCTAATTAAATATGATAGAGAGCCTCTATTCTGTTCAAAACAAACTCTTGAAAATGACATGTGTTTCAGCACAAAAACTGTATGAAAACACTATATGAAAGTTTCTCAATATTCCCCTCTCTATTTCTAAATCCTTTGTAGTACCTACATCCATTTACTCATAAGAACTAATGCAACATCTGGCAAGTAAATCTGTTTATATAGAGAGTTGATGATTGGGATTTGGGGGGGATTTATCTGATAATTAACTCGTTAAACCAATCGAACACGTTTCTTGTGTTTCTGAACCGAATGTTTGATTTGTTTAAATTATCTTGACTTAATGGCTAATACGACACTTACAAGCAACAAAGAATGTTCCGAAGTCTATTTGAATAATGAATATGATTATATGTGTACATCTCTCAAATCACAAATAAAACAGAAATCTTACCAAATCAAAAACCTTATACGGTTCAAATGAAAGTACTCGTATGGAAAACGTGTATTTGCAATAATTACGTTTTTCTGTAAATGTAGATTTACCATACAGTGTTGCAATATCAATTTATTAAGTAAGAGTTGTCTTAATTAAAATTCCTCTTGAAAACCGTGCGACACATGTATCTAATCTTGTGTTGGTTTCTTTGTTTAGTGTTACTTTCAGAATTTTTCACTAATATTGAGATGTCACCAATTGCTGATGGAGGGACGAAAATTTATACCTTTACTCGATACTAACGGCCTTTGAGCAATGAGGGATCTTATTCGCGCCAGCACCTTCTGAGACACTGGACCTCGCATCGGGTTATGCGGTCTCATCCGAACGATCAGTCTCCGTACCCGCAGTGAGATTCTAACCGAAATGTAATGATCAACTCTTACTCCGCTGATATTGCCTAAGTTTTGTCCTGTGGGTGTATTTTGGCTTTATATATGTTTTGGGAACATCAGTTTAATTAATGCTTTCAATTGAAATAGGTATTAAGAGCATTTCCAAATTTTTGGAAGCGCAGAAATTTAATTACAAATATATAATGAGATAATTTCTTGTGTAATACAGCATAATTTAAACGAATAGGATAAGCGTGCTAATGTTGCAATCGAGAAGTCTTTATGTTGACTCACAAGCAGCATATTTTTTAAATTTTTCTTTTTATTGAAAAAATCATTTAAGAATCCCAATGTCAAGTTGAAAAGTCATATCTGAGTGTTGTCAATGGGCCTTTTCTTGCTTGGGGATAAATATAGTTGTACTGTACTTGTTAAAAAAAAACAAGAACTGTCCGTTGGGATTTCCTTACATCCCTAATGTGTCAGGCGTGGTCCAGCATGCATTAGAACTACTCACATTTTAGTAGATGAACTTAGTACCACTTTTACGAGTTTTCCTTGGGACATTGAGTGATCTATAAGGTTTCGCCCAGTTTTTGCATATTCTCCAAAACATAAGCCACTTTGTTTTTCCTCTTTCTTTTAGATAAGATGTTTATAAGTGGGTGGTGTCAATCCACTACTTATGTGAAAGCTGACACCTTTAAATGAGCACCAGAGAACGAGTCAGGACCTTAAATCTGAGTGTCTATCCCGCTTTATTCGGAGGCGATTGACCGTGTAATCCAAACATCTTTAAGATTCTGCTGCCATATGTCACAATTATTACCCGATCTGTTTAGCTTTACGGCAATATGCAGCCACTCTGAGTCGTAACCTTAGCTGACCTATTATTTACAGAAAGGGCACTGGTTTACATATCCGTGGTTCTGTCATTTGCAATATTATCTTTGATCATTATCTTAATGAATGATTGTTTATTGTTTTTATACATGAATGTGCCAAATAAAAGTGTTCTGGAATGCTCTACTCCCGTTTCTGAATGGTCGACACCACCCTTTTCTGCTTTTGATAGTATTAAATAAATTTTTACTTATCAACTTTCTAATGTCCGTTGTACATAGTTATGTTCAATTCTGAAGAGCACACAAAGATCAGTCTAAATCAACTGGAAAAATTCTTGTTAATATCAATTTTCTTCTAATTACCGGTATTAATACATTATTTAATTCATTTAAAAAAACGTCACTGGACATTTCTTACATAAAATTTCCGCAATGAAATGTACGTGTGTGATACTTAATATAAAATAAAAACGATAGCAGAAAAATAAACGGATTAGATAATTCATCATTGAATATATGCCAACATTCAATTTGCAAGAACAAAATAATATTGAAGGTTGCTGATGCAGGTAGCAACGTCTAATACTTAAGGGGGGACCTATGTCGTTCTACGTCAAAGCAGCGTTATGTGACGTCACAATAGCGACGTTTGTTTTTTTTACCGCTGACTTTTGCAACTGTGATTATAGGCATAACATTGTTATTAACCAAATACGTACACAGTTAACAAAAAGAATTTTTTTTTCATCATTTTTAACAGTTTTATTTGATTTATGGAGTTTGTTAATATTAGAATTCTCTTCCTTTGGTTGATAATTCATAGCAATTTCAGTTGTGAAGAAATACCTCCATGATATGCTGATATAAAAATGCAAAAATTATAAGATAAAATTCAGCAAAGAGAGCGGCTTTAATCAGGGAAATGTGTTTAATTTTCTCGTAGTTCTGTTTTTGCCTGCAGTTATGATTTGAACGACGTCTGCACACTTCAATATCTTGGCTTAGCAATGAAATACATTAATTTGTGTTCACTCCATTATTAACTCTTCATGTTCGTTTTTTCTCCCCCTTTATATCATTCCAAGAACAAAAGTGTGATTTTGGCGGAAGGCTGCAAAATAACCAAAATGGTTAGACTTGTTTTGATAGATAAAACAATTGCTTATTACATGTAAATCAAAATATCTTACAGCCTTTGACGGTAAACCAGTTGATTTTCCTGTGATCTTCGCCAGTTCTTGCATGATTTAGACAGTGGTGCAGTATCTTGGAATGCAATCAGTTTATGATTATTCTCTCTGAGAGTAAACACCTCGGAGCCAAAACTGGACTTGTTGTAGATTTTTTCTCTCCGTATATCACATTCTCAATGGGTCGTGTCGATAAACATTTAGCACGATTATTTTTGCCTTGATTGAAAAATTATTTGATTCTGTCAACGTGTGAGGTGGAAATTTCCATATAAAGATAGCTTATATGTAGTTGAATATGTAATAACTGTTTCATGATTGTAAATGACACTATGAATTTAGATTTTGTTGGTTTTGATTAGCTCACCTGAGCTGAGAGCTCAAGTGAGCTTTTCTGACCACCCAATGTCCGTCGTCCGTCCGTCTGGAAACTTTTCACATGTTCAACTTCTTCTCAAGATTGATTATTATTGTTTAACGCCGAGTCGGCAAATATTTCAGCCATTTTTCGGCACTCAAAAACCACAGATCCAATTTCAACCAAACTTGGTACAAAGCATCCATGGGCGAAGGGGAGTTTTTAAAATTGTTAAAATGAAGTGCCAAGCTCCCTACCAAGGGAAGATAATCAAGAAAATATGAAAATAGGGTGGTGTCATTAAAAAAATTCTTCTTCTCAAGAACCACTAGGCCAGAAAAGCTGAAACATGGAAGCATCTTGGGGGAAGTGTTGATTCTAAATTGGTCAAATTATGACCCCCGGGGCAAAGGATGGGGCCACAATAGGGTATCCAAGTTTTACATTGAAATATATAGGAAAAAATCTTCTTCTGGAGAACTTTTCTCAAGAAAAGCTGAAGCTTATATGGAAGCATTCAGGGTAGTGTAGACTCTAAATTGTTCAAGTCAAGGGACAGGGCGGGGCCACAATAGGTTTACATTGAATTATATTATTAAGGAAAATATTTAAAAGGCCCTTTCTCAAGAACCACTGGGTCAGAAAAACTGATACTTATGTGGAAACACCCTTGGGTAGTGCAGATTCTAATTTATTCAAATCATGATCCCCGGGGTTAGGGCGGGGCAACAATAGGGAATCCAAGTTTTACATGGAAGTATACTAGTATAGGAAAAATCTTCTTCTCAAGAACCACTGGGCCAGGAAGCATCCTGGGGTAGTGTAGATTCTAATTTTCCAATTCATGACCTCCGGGCATAGGGTTGGCCACAATAGGTTTTAGCTAAAAGTTACTCAGGTGAGCGTTGTGGCCCATGGACCTTTTGTTTGATTTACTATACATGTATATATATTTTTTAAATTTTTGATTATGAAGATTTATGTTTTATCAAATAGCAACAAATGAAATATTAAACACGCATAAGTATATAAATAATACGTGGATTCTAAAGCATGTAATTTAAACCATTTTCTTATGATTTTGATTTGACAAAAAGAATGTATTTTTCTTCAGTATCAAAACATTTTGCCAATTTACATCATCTACCCCATAAGTTCATGACGAGGAAAGAAAAATGTTATTGTTTAAAGTGGTAAGGTAAATCATAATGTCGTGTCGAGATTTTTTTTCTTCTAAGAAACTCACATAAATCTTAATGTGTCAGAAAGCAGGCCATTTATGTAAACCTTGTATATTAAAAACCTTTAGATAATTTGTATAGTATTACTTACTTTCAAGAGTAAGAAAATTAATAAACATTTACAGTTATACGGCCACTGAAGCGGGTGAAACCAACATTTTTACTATTTAAATGAAAAAAATATGCTTTTATATCTAAACAATTTAATGCTTTTTTCATACATCTCAATTAATATTACACTCATGTACAATGTAAATGATGCTCAATATAGCAGGTTTTACTGGAGAGAAGATGAGATATAAAAGGATTAAAAGTATTATTGTATCTGCTACTAATATCTGATACTTATATTTAATAATTACTGTATGTTTGTAGAGTAGATTCTTTTGAAAAAAAAATCAGTCGATCAAAATGAATTGAATTCCACCCATTTGTCTGATATTTATTGTCCCCAGCTGAAAGTGGGGAAAACTTTAAAAATGATTGGTCCAATAACCTACCAATTGACACCCCATTCAGAAAGATCCGTACAGGCGGCAGTGTGACACCGGAGGCGATTTAGTAAATACCAAATCGTCAGTAGAGTATACCTAATACCAGTAATACATCCTATGGTCAGAAACATGCACGCAAACGATTAAGAATCAATAAGTGACAAGTTCACTATCGATATAAGTCTTTTGATTTAGTTTTATATTCAGTGTCATATCACATCAATAAATTACAGTAATATAAAATTTGCAACCTATACGTGAATAATCATGTAGGTTTATATCATGTACAAAGTCTTTCTAATAACCAATAAAAGTTGCAAAACAATTTTAAACTGAAAATCTGACATACACATACAATGATGTTTAAGTAGGAATGGGAATCGCACATGGTACTTTTAGTGGTGCAATAGCTCTAATCTTAGCGTAATTCTTATTCTTAGCGTAAACGTTTTGTATGCGTTTCAAAGGACTTTCTATGGTTTATTTCGTGATAATAAATGAACAGATACGTTTCTTTGGAATTTTTTTTTTCAAGAATGTTGAAAATCATAATTAGAAACTATTGGTTGTGACTTAGTTTGAATCTAACTAACCAGTACCGTAAAATTTGTCCATAATAGTATTGCCAGACTTTAAACACTATTACTTTTTAATAATGTTTCCGTATATGGTGTTTTTCACGACAAATAAGTGGCGAAATGTTGTAAAGCAGAAAATAATAAGAAAAAAAAGAAAGTGAGGGTAAGAAAGAGCGAGAGAGTGCTGGGAGAGGGAGGCAGAGGATAGGGAAAAAACGAAAGGGAAACGTTTTCCTTTTCTTTTTACCTGCCCTATTCCTATGTCTCCTCGACTCCCTACTCCTGGTGGGAGTGGGGAGAAGGTATCTCTATCATACTCCGCTCTCGAGAAAGAGTGGGAGGAGGGGGAGTGAGAGGGAGTGAACATGGGGAATGAGAGAAGAGAGGGAGGGGAGTGAGAGGGAGGGAGAGGGAGTGGGGAGGGAGGGAGAGGGAGTGAATGTATGGAATGAGAGAAGAGAGATCAGGGAGTGAGAGGGAAGCAGTGAGTGAGAGGGAGAGAAAGTGGGGAGAGAGAGTGGGGAACGAGAGGAGAAAGAGTGGGGAGTGAGACAAGAGAGAGTGGGAGGAGTAAGAGTGGTGAGGGAGAGTGGAGAGGAGAGAACGTGGGGAGGGAGAGGACGTGGGGAGTGAGAGAGAGTGAGGAGAGAGGTGGGGGGGAGGAGAGAGGGAAGAGACAGAAAGAGAGTGGGGAGGTATACAGAGTGAACAGAGAGAGATTGACTGGGGGACAAAGAGTGAATGGGGAGATAGAATGGGAAATTTGCTTGGATTAAATTATACTTAAATGCGCCGATGGCCGAAGGGAAAGATTCTCGCTTCGCGTGCGAAAGGCCCGAATTCGAATCCAGTTTAAGCGTTTTTTTTCAATTACTACATGATAGTATTTAGCATTTGAAATGAAGATTGATTGATTGATTGTATATTGTTTAACGTCCCTCTCGAGAATTTTTCACTCGTATAGAGACGTCACCGTATGCCGGTGAAGAGCTTCAAATTTTGACCCTTACTCGGCACTCAGGGCCATTGAGCAGTGAGGGATCTTTATCGTGCCAACGCATGCCGCTGACACGGGGCCTCGGTTTTTAAGGTCTCATCCGAAGGACCCGCAACTTTCACTTCAAAGTGCCGAGTGCATGGCGAAGGAACAGTTGCTACCCATTTTTTTTTTTATCGACTTAGGTCATTTGCGGCCGAGATTCGAACTCACGACCTTCCGATCACGAAGCGAGCGCTCTACCGACTGAGCTACTACACCGTGAACGGTCTGAAATGAAGAAGTTATGACGCATGACGTATACAAACTACTAGCATTATTAATTTATTATTGTGTGATAAATATTTTATATCAAAAAAACCTTTTAAGAAAAAGCAGTCAAATCTTTATACCCATATTTGCATTTCTTGTTTGCTTCAATACATAATTTAATAATTCTGCAAATTCGAGGAGGGGAGTTGGGTTCGACCCCCCAATCTGAGCATCCTCCCCTTTCTTTGCTTTCAGCGAGGGACACAAATTCTCTGAATTACAATTGTAGCTTGTTTTACATATACTTGAATGACTTGGAGAACTATCGGAAGCATCGTGACTGATAAAAACCTGGATACTAGTACCTTTTCCCATATAATAGAGAGTTGTGAGTTTAGAAACAATGTATTTTTTCTGAAAACGTTGGATAGGAGAAACGTAATCCTTTTGAAAACCTTTGAATTAAATATAGATTTTTATCTTTTTTTTTAATTTAGATTCACAGGAACATTCGGGCAGAAGAGCTATGTTGCTGAATCTTCCAACGTCTTTACGACAGCCTTTCTGAAGTACAATAAGCATTTCCGCCCCTATAACGAGTCTGATCGTCCGCTCCTACTGAATGTTCGATTTGATTTGGTAAAGGTTTTAAAAGTAGACCCCGAAACTCTGAGTATGACTTCTATAGTGGATACCCGATTTGTGAGTATAATTCAGTTAAGTGATTCATGTTTTATATGGAGGATCTTTTATTTGCGCTCATTTCTCAGAATCCTAAAAAATAGGGATTCTTATACGACTTAGATCATATATTTTGCTAGTTGCTAATTTATAAGATCTTCTCAAGAACAGCAAAGCAATGAGAAGTAATATAAATAAGAAATCATTCTCAGATAGTGTACATTCAAGTTTGTTCAAAACGTGACACCGGGTGGAGGGTGGAGCCACAATGAAAAAAAATATACGGGCATATTCATGTATGAAGGAGAAAAAAATCTGCCCATGATCGTAGAACAGCAGGGCCATATTGACTCCAGTGAGCCTTGTGACCCATTGGCCTCTTCAATAAGATGACGTAGTAAACAACTTAATTGACTTTTGCAGTGAGCGTTGACTTTTACAGCTGACGATTTAATTTAAACACACTAGGACAATTTACGGAAGCTCTTTTACGATGTGATTATTTAGCCCAACCTTAATAAAACGAAAATGACGGGTTATTTCAAAAAACAAGTACCAGTAAGTTTACTTGAAAAAATGACAACCACCCTACCATCAACTCCCGGCCCTCACATGTTAGCACAGGCACCTGAAGTATGGATAAAACCCCCCTTTTATGAAAAAAAATGTAAGAGTGTATAATTCCTCAAAAATTTAAAATTTCCCCGTCAAACACATCTTATGTCGTTATATGCAAGCAGTTTGTACTTTTTCTCACGTTAAAGAATGGCTCTATTCGGTATAATAAAAATACACTGTGTTTTTATTATACCGAATAGGGTCATTCTTTAAACGTGAGAAAAAGTACAAACTGCTTGCATATATAACGACATATAGATGTGTTTGACAGGGAAATTTTATATTTTTGAGATATTATACACTCTTACATTATTTTTCATAAAAAAGGGGGGGGGGTATTATCCATACTTCAGGTGCCTGTGATGTTAGTGCCCCTAACAATTCTGTACCTCCGTACACGATACAGGTTTGAATTCGAAGTAAATCGTGAACTGTGAAAGTCAGTACTTCTTGTAAAAGTCCACTATCCTGCTTTTCATAACAAATTCACAAAATCTTTTAAATAAAATTATTTAAAACAAGATATGAATTATATCAATTAACGCTTTTGAATCTAACATATTTATATTTCATTTTCAGCAATGGGTGGACGGGCGACTTTACTGGTACTCTGACATCATAAAGCACGTAACAGTCAACGTTACTGAAGTGTGGACACCCGATGTTTATTTCCTGAATATGTGAGCACATTTAAAAAAAAATATTCATTATGATAAGTGTGTTATGATTCATGTCATAATATACTAGAGGCGCCTAGAAGGAATATAAAATCCATGTCGACTGTTCACTCCAGCTGTGAACCCATGTATTGATAAGGTAGACGATTGTATATTGTTTAACGTCCCTCTCAAAAATTTTTCACTCATATGATGAGGACGTCACCAATTTTGTCCTATTCTCGGCACTTAGGGCCATTGAGCAGGGAGGGTCTTTTTCGTGTCAGCACCTACTGCGACACGGGGCCTCGGTTTATACGGTCTCATCCAAAGGACCGGTTTCCACGTCACACAGTGGGAGAAAGGTAGACGAACTTCAGAAAAAAAACAAGAAAGGCAAAATATGACCCACTGATAGAACATATATTTGCTTAACAAAGTTATAAAAAGTTACGAAATTATGACTTATAACAATGTTGTTAAAATCCCTGTACCTCAGCTTATCTGTCAGTAGCCTACTTTGGTTTAAATTTGAAAAGTTATAATTTATTGGTTGAGAATCAATAATTTGAACTAAATGTTTTAATATTTCATACTAATTTTAACAATTTTTGAGTCGAAAGCACTCAAATTTGACTTTCATACAACATTTTTTTTTCTAATTTGTGGGATTTAATATTGTTGTTCTGAATTAAGCATTGATAAAAGAGGGGAATCCTACTATGAGGAAGAAAGACAGGGAACCTGGATTTATTCTGAGGTTTGTCCTCTTGGGAACATTCTTCTCTAGACTGATTCAGGGTGGAAAGGTCATTAATTTTAAAAGCGAGTTATGGGGGTGTCCTACTCTACAACACTGTTACTTTTGGGTCAAAATGCTTTTCAGTGAGCTTGATTCCTGTACCTTGCCCAGTCTTCGTTAGATGTCACGAATGAAACTATGAATGTCATCCTTAGCTCTACAAACTATTTTAAATGCTAGAACGATCGACATATTCTTTTCCTTTCGCTTCTCAGATTTTGGCTTTTATAACTTATTGGCATGGAACTACCTCATATAGCACTACGTGCCCAAAAGTCTGATTAAAAGAGTTTTTTTTTTAATTTAAGTGTCCGAAATCACAAGTAAAGAAAATACTGACTGGATGTCAAACAACATTCAATCATGAGAGCTGCACCTTATCTGTTTTCTTTTCTTTTTTGTAGGGAGTCACAACCAGAATTACTAATTAATCCTCGCTATCTGACCATTGAGTCCACAGGAAAGGTCTATTGGTACCAGCGGACCAAGCTCATTACTCCGTGTTCCTCGGAATCTAACGGAGACTTTATCTGTCCTGTGACTTTCGGTTCTATGCAGTTTCCTCAAAGTGAACTCGACTTTAACCGCATAGAATGTGAACATAGCAATGCAAGTAGTAAGAATGTTAACGTCACTTCCGTTGCACCGAAAATTCATACAGAGGATTTACCAAGTGTACCTTTCTCTAAGAACACGTCAAAAAGAGGAAGTTGCGTAGCTTTTATTTCCGTTGATCTGGAGGCAAGCAACAGGGAGAAATATAGTTACCAGAAATTCGAGGCTCAAAGAGGGAATATGAAATCATCGTCTGTCTATATAATGGCCAACTTAGTGACTGTTGTTTTGTCTCTAACATTTGTTTGGGTAAAATAAAAGATATGTATAGAAAGCTATTTAATGTGAAAGTAGACATAAATATAACCAAAAATGAGAGATAATAGTTCATCATGCAAAGGCAGTTCGTCTCTTTGAAGAAGCAACCTGTATATGATAAGAATGTTTTAAAACTGAATTATTTGTAGAGACGTATATATTCCTTTTCAACCACTGACATACTCTTCCAAAATATCCATTTTTTAAAATGTGTTCCAAAGAGCATATGCTGCGCAAATCTTTAGTGCATTCTAAATACTTCTGTACCAAAGCTTGTGAACACTATACAAAGGACGATAGTGACTTTTATAGCTGTAGTAACTTTACATGAATTTATGCTGTTATACACGTAGCAGAATATTTAGCGCTTATCAAATCGACCGCATAATTGCACATAGGTATACGCAGGTTTTTATAACTTTGAATGAAGGATACAATATATCTGCACAAAAATACTCATGTGGGTTTTTGCATTATTAAGCCTTGAAAATAAAGTCTGTTAATCCATTTTCATTTAGTTGGAAAAATATTGTATGTTGTTTTCTTAATTGTATAAAATTATTTTACATCAACTGTATATGAAACTGTCGAAATGGTCAAAGAGTCAATGCTTTCGAATGGGAAATGTTTTTGAAAGCTTTTTATATAGTTTGAGAGAGATAGAGAGAGAGAGAGAGAGAGAGAGAGAGAGAGAGAGAGAGAGAGAGAGAGAGAGAGAGAGAGAGAGAGAGAGAGAGAGAGAGAGAGAGAGAGATAGAGTTTTCTATAAAACAAGTGTGTAGTTCTAGTTTATCATATAAATATCAAATTAAGCAATCGATGAATATTCTATCCCAATCTTTTGCATAAATTAACTCTAGCTTATATTAATTTCTCAGATACTAGAATACATGTTTTGTTATATGAAAGTCTGTATTAATGTTTTCGTTTTATAGATCACACTGACATTAAACATATAAAATAATCCTTACATTCTGTTTTGTATCATCTAGATACTATTCATTGATTAAAAATGCCAAAAAAGCCATTTAAAGTCTTGCAATTGTCTCACTGAAAACGTAGCCATAATGATTTAAATGGTCAGTGAAATGGGGTAGCAAGGAATGGTTGGATATGGTTTCCAATAGACTATACATTCTTTTGTGTTTATGATACATCCAATAGAATCGATAGAAGTGAACATTAATTAACAAATTATTTAATTGTTATTATGAAGACGGTTTTAAACAGCATTGTGAAGGGCTATTCGCAAAACTATGTACGACGGGAGTTTAAACTGCCATGGATTAATTCTGAATACATTACATAGAATCTTGCTTTTGTGTATATGTATTAAGTTTTTGATCAAGATTTTAAGCAGATTGTGTTCTAATGTTTTGGATTACTTCGAATCGGAAACTAATCACCAATATCTAGGTATCGTTTTCATTGGGTATGTTTTTCTCAGTTTAATCACTGTGTGGCATTAGTTTTTGTTTGTTTCTTGTTTTAAGAAATCGAGATCTCCAACACATAGACAAAGGGATAGTGGATTGGACACTAGTAGTCTTTTTTTCCATGTTTTTGACAGTCCGAGACCTGAGAAGCATAAAATCGTGTCTTGGTACTTTTGATTTGTGTTTGTGACATTGTCGATCAAAACAGGGAGTCAATATGACCGCTCCAACGGCCCCGATAGGATGGTCATCCGCGAGGATGAACATGCACTTTAAACCGGTCACACCAAGGAAGGCTGAGACGGGAATGTACTTCAACCTCCACAAAAACGTGAAGAAGTCTCTGCTTCCCAAAGAAGTTCAAAACATGGAAACCCAAAGTGTGGACCTTGCCAGACAGATACTTCACCGCCAACGACAGAAGTCTCGGATTTCCCGCGATAAATACAGGCAACTAGTCTCTCAAGGATCTTCTAGGTTCACAGTCGTCAATTCCGAGCCCGGGGGTCGTACAAATTTTTCTGAGGATTTTTCTAGAAATCTTTATCTTCCACCCGTTGGGCGCCAAAAGCCAAACACACCTATGACCCCTGGGTCAAGGTATACTGCCGATGACGTCAGAAGTATTGTGGATAGACTATCGACATACGATCCATGTAAAGTTCCGGAGTCCAGGGGACAGTTTATAAAATTACCGCCTCCTATCGTGTACAAGAAAAAATACAGCGAAAACGAGGTTCAGTCAATCGTGGACCGATTATCGGAGTATAACCCACTAAAAGGTCCTGCGGAATCAAAAGGAATCCCCACCATAGTTCGCAGAATCCCACGTCAGAGTATGGTTCCGCCACAGAAATGTACTTCCGACGAAGTGGAAGACATCGTCGAAAGATTGTGTAGCGTTCATTTTGATATTCCTGAAAAGGAACATCGGTACGTGCCGACACCCTATCCACTTTCAGCACGATCATAAGATGCATCCATCGATTAAAGAAAGATTTCGAGGGAAAACCCTAAATGTCATTGCAGCCAAGAGCAAATGATCTTAGGATCTGTTTGGAACTGAAAGCTTATGTGTGTTTTCGATCGGACGGTCCTTTGCCGTCCAACCATGCTTTTGGATTTCGATTTACTACAAGCATGACATTTTCGCATTGCATTGGACATTGAACAAATTGCAAGAAATGCTGGCTTTATAAATTGAAGGTGTTTTCTGATTTCGATATCAGTTTGTTTCGGTTTTATTTTAGCTCCACGTTGATAAATGAAATCCTTGGTGCTATCTAGTGCTGCATTTGTGTCTCTTACTTGTTTTGTTAATCGGTATATGCACAGCTCTAGTCTATCAAATCTCACAGGAAGAGTTTGACTCTTATATACAGTGCTAAAATGTTGAAAATGATCAAATTTAGTCATTTTGATCATAAGTGTACGAACTTATTTCAAATATATGAAATAAATAATGAATAATTTCTAATGTTTGAGATTTTTAGATCACCTGAGCTGAAAGCTCAAGCGAGATTTTCTTATCACATTTTGTCCGTTGTGCGTCTGTAATATTTTAACCTTTTCGATTTCTTCTCCAGAACCACTGGACCAATTTCAACCAAACTTCTCACAAAGCATCATTGGGTAAAGGGGATTCATTATACCCCCCGCTTGAAAAGCGGGAGGGTATATAGTAATCGTTAATTCCGTCCGTCTGTACGTCTGTTACGCTTTTGGGTACCCATCTCTTATCCGCAACTCCTCTCATACCACTGAATGAAATTTGATGAAATTTTCACAGAATCTATATTACATATTGCCATCGTGCACCTCCTATTTTACTTTTTGATCCGACAGATATTTTGGGTTTCCCGGCCACAGGAAAAGATGGACTTTTTCACCAAGTATAACCATATGGGAGGCGGGGGTATAATTTAGTGAGCTCATCGCTCACAGTACCTCTAGTTTTATTTTCAAATGAAGGGCCATATCTTCTTTCAAGGGGAGATAATTAAAAATTACTGAAAATTGGTGATATCATTAAAATTTTCTCAGGAACCACTGGGCTAAAAATTGAAACTTTTATGAAACCTTCTTTACATAGTGTAGATTAAAAACTGTTCAAATCATGACCCCCAGGGGTAGGGTGGGGCCACAATGGGTGATAAAAATTTTGCATAGGAAAATTCTTTAAAAATCTTCTTCACAAGAACAGCAAAGCCATGATTGGTCATATTCATAAGGAAGCATCTTCAGTAGCAGACCTATTTTTGTATTGATATTAAGCAGAATTGTCCCAAATCTTAAAGTGAAAAGAATAATTTAAAAACACTTGCTGTGGCCTTCAACTCGACATTTAGATATATCGACGACGTAATGTTAATGAACAATGGCTATTTCCATTCTTATGTCGATACGATATATAGATTATTCATGACAAGGAGCTCACAGCAGGTGTGACCGGTTGGCAGGGGATGCTCACTCCTCCATGGCACCTGATCCAACCTCTGATGTTTTGGAGGTCTGTGTTTGCTCTGCTCTTATTTTGTATTGTTTAATGGACTTTTGGAGCATGAAAATTGTTTGTTATATCCATATATTTCAACAGTGGTCTTGAGAAGAAAGTACCCTAAAAACTCCCCATTCTGTTTCCTCGCACCTCTTTGACTCTAAACAATAAAACAAATCTTGCAAGAAACAGGACACATGTGTATATTGTAAAACATGGGTAGCTATATAAGTCAATAAAGAGAATCAATTTTGTAGGCTTTTTATTATATTTATTGAGGTATACATCAATATAAAACATATGGCATCTGAATAAATTCTAAATTATTTACATTTTCCTCATCTATTCATTAAAAACTTACAGAAAATTTTGGTTTTTATTGGGAAATAACAGTTTACACAAATGGTTTCTAATATTGGTCATATAAAATCCTGTTTGATTGACTCTTGAAATATTTCTTTTTATCAATAATCAATATTCTTTTCCAAAATGTGTGCTGAAATAAAAGAAAACAAGAATTTTTGCCACACTGTAAAATAGTGTACCATGTATAATTAAGAAAACATCATGAAAGAAAAGATGAGTGTAAAATGAATGCTATCTATACATGTATAAATCATGATCACCATGTCTTAAAATCTACATTGTACAATTTGAGTCTGAAAATACAGAGATGATATCCGATATAAAAAAGATATTACAAGAAGATGGATTCTAAAACTTTTTATGAAATCCAAACATCATTCAACTTTCATTCTAGTAACATCCATACCAAATCATTTTCCCCCTTCAAATGCTGAAAATTTGTGACATATTTCTTTTGTTTTACATTCCATCTTATTTATATTAAAAGATCACAGTTAAAAAGATTTTGAATTACACTTATCAGCGTAAAATTACTGTTGCAAAATAGACTACAGCTATTTATCTATTTCATCCATGAGGTAAAGTGCAATGCATTTATATCTGTACATGTAGTACACACAAAAGGATAAAATGCAATTTGTACAGCAGAAATGGTAGTTAAAAACATTTCTCATACAATTTACTTCACACACTCTGAAATGGCAATGAAATGGTATATACCTGGTACAAAAATGGAATGAATATCTATCACAACAAACTTGTTTATCAATATTTTCCTGCATAGTTGAGATAACAAGTCATTCTTTGCTTGTTGGTTAGTATTGTCTCCTATCTGGATAATCCTGTTTTAATTTATTCTTGAATTCTCGTGAAGCCATAACAAGACCAATGGCAGAGAACAGTGTGAAGAAGGCGGAGATGATGAAGAATCCGTAAGCCCAGGACAGGTAATTCTGATCAGGACGGGGCACCCACTGCCGATCCTCCTTCTTGATTCCGAAAATAATCGCCTGGATGAGAATCAGGACCACTGAAAATAATAATCAGAGATGACTATATAACATGAGACTTGTCTTCTCTCCTTAAAATTGTGGTCCTTTTCACAAACATTCTTACAACTAAGACTAAAATTTCACTACTCTGTAACTTTTTATTTCATAAAGATATTTTTTTTGGAAATAATTATTTGCAATGTAATCATAAAGTATATATTAATATAATGTAATTGAAAAAGATTTTAGCAGCTTAGATATTAGTTGTAGAATATGAGGAAATTTTTATCTTAGTCATTTAAATTTTTGTGACAATTAAGGGTCACAGATCTGTAGAAATATCTCCGATAGTAAAATTTTAATCCACTCAGTTAATTTTAACTTACCAACAAAGAAGTAGACAAAGCTGCCACCCATTAATATTACTTCATGTAGATATATCGGGAAATAGTTCAAGGCCAGTAGAATCAGAATAATAGTGGCAATAAACTGGAAAAGGATGCAGACACTGGCTATGACTTGACACACTATGAACCAAGCTGAAATATACATTAAAACATTCAATCATTCATCATTTTTATTTCTCAAATTTAAAAAAACAATTTTGTACATGTTTCAAATGCCTTGAGTTACTTTAAACTGTTAAAAAATATCAATCATGAGATAAACAAGAGGCCCATGGGCCTTATAGGTCACCTGAGCATTATGCAACAACTTTCCAGCGATTTAATTTGATTAATGTTTTAAGCAAGATGCTATGGCATTCACAATTTTGAAAGAGGCACCATTTGATCATCATAACAATACACTTAGCAGTTGCTTAGTTTGTTTACTTAATACCCATAGGCAGGGTGGGGGAACAAAAAATGCATTTCAAGTAATCAGTAATATTCAGCAATAATCAGTAATGCCCCTATCACACATGAACCCCTGACCCTTAGGCCTAGATCCACACATTGCACAATTTTTGAAAAGGCACCCTTGCTTTTCAAAAATATTTGATTAATACCAAGGAGCAGATCTCAAACAATTCATCCAGTTTCAGTATATAAGTACACCCCCCCCCTTTGGTACACCTGACCCTGGGGCCTTGAAATTCACAATTCTGGAAGATTAGGGTCCTTGCTCATCATAACTACATAGGTAGTTCATCTGCTTAATACCCAAGAGCAGAGAAGAAAATTTTCAAAGATTTAATGTATTTTCACTATATAATCAATAGAGCCCCACCCTATCACTAGAACCCCTGACCCTAGGGCCATAAAATCAAAATTTTGGAAGAGGTATTCTTGCTCATCATAACTATGTACTTAGTTTATTTAATTCCTAGGAGCAGAAAAGAAATTTTTTCAAAGAATTCATGTATTTCCATTATATAATCAATAGAGCCCCACCCTAACACTAGAACCCCTGACCCTGGGGCCATAAATTTCACAATTTTGGTAGAGGCACTCTTGCTCATCATAACTATGCACTTAGTTAGTTTATTTAATACCCAGGAGCAGAGAAGAAGATTTTCAAAGAAATAATGCATTTTCACTATATAATTTATAGAGCCCAACACTATCACTAGAACCCCTGACCCCGGGGTCATAAATTTCACAATTTTGGTAGAGGCACTCTTGCTCATCATAACTATGCACTTAGTTAGTTTATTTAATACTCAGGAGCAAAGAAGATTTTCAAAGAAATAATGCATTTTCACAATATAATCTATAGAGCCCAACCCTAGCACTAGAACCCCTGACCCCGGGGTCATAAATTTCACAATTTTGGTAGAGGCACTCTTGCTCATCATAACTATGCACTTAGTTAGTTTATTTAATACCCAGGAGCAGAGAAGAAGATTTTCAAAAAAAATAATGCATTTTCACTATATACTTATTTAGCCCCACGCTAGCACTAGAACCCCTGACCCTGGGGTCATAAATTTCACAATTTTGGTAGAGGACTCAATGCTGGTTACAATCATGCAAACAGTTTAACTGCTTGATGTCCAGGAGTAAAGAAGAAGATTTTTAAAGATTGCATTAATTTTAGTGGTTTTTGCCCCACCCCCCAGGCCCCAGGGGGGCAGGGACCATGAAATTCACAATTTTTGTTCCCCTTTACCCATAGATGCTTTGTGCCAAATTTGGTTGAAATTGGTTCAGTGGTTGCAGAGAAGAAGCTGAAAATGTTCAAATGTTAACGGACGACGCACGACGCACGACGACGGACGAAAACAGATAGCAATAGGTCACCTGAGTTTACTCAGGTGACCTAAAAACACAAAGCTCTTAAACTTGAAAATGCTTCAAGTATGATATACATGCACGTATTTGCAATTTTATGACGTATTTTTCTTATGAAATTTGAAAAAAAAATCAGTATTAAGGTATGAACTATATAATCGATGTAGTTTTCAATAAGTAATTGCAAACATTATACAGATTTTGTGTTGTTGTTAGAGAAAACTCTGGTTAAATACCGGAAGAGAGAAATTACCAAGTTTGGGAGTGTTTTACTTAGAATTCTTGCGTTTTTTACAGACTAAATGTATTAAAATATGTTATATTCTTACGTGGTGATAGCCATTCCCAGATCACTCGGTACTGGTCGGAGAAAATATACCAACAGCCTTTGTAGCGTTTTCCGTTGTAGTCTTTCCAAAATGTGTAATCATTAAAACAAAATTCCCAGAGACCCGCTTTTACAAATCTACTGTCTGCCTTCGAAAATGATTCTACCCAATACGGACTGGCAAAAGACACCACCATAAAGGTGAATGCCACAATCGAAAAACCCAAGGCGATCAACGACTTCGCCATCTTGTTTTCAAATCGCCTCCATTAGATCATCTACCTGGAATGTCAACACCTGTGGTCGTTCCAAGTTTAAATCATAGGGGTGGTCAGCATTGCAGGTGCGTCGTTGTTTAGAAATACATGAAAATTGCTGTTATGTAATAGATGTGGAGTGTGCATTTTAATAATAATTATTATAAACATTACAAAAATAAATAAGTCCAGTATCTTTATCATTTGTTTACTTAAAAGAAATTATGACAAACTAATATTTTTAAAAGTGCAACTCCGATTTAAGGGAGATAACTCGTATCCTCACGTTTAAATATTTATCTTAATATAAGTATATTATTTATCTGTTCTACGTCCTGTTTTCTTTTTCTTTAAATTTTTTTCCCTACACCTCAACACTATTTGAAAACGATATACTTTCATTTTAGGGTTATATGAAGAAGGTAATGTACGATATTGTATTTTGGTAGTTTTTTATTTGAAAAATACTAATGATAATAATTAAAGAGAAATCCACATTAAAACATTTTTGAATTTGTTATTGCTTAGCTGCAGAACTGTAGATCTCTTAAAAAAAAAATATATTGACAGAGTGGTCTTTCAATAATTTTTTTTTTCCCGAGAGCAATGTACAGTTCTGCAGCTAGTTATTGCTTTGAGCATGAATAAATGATTCTATCAAATCACTATACTGGTTTAAAATATTTTATTATATAATACAAGTACAAATTACATATCCACAAGATTAGTAAAAAATATCTATAAATATATGTATATACATTGTACACAGGTAAAAATACACTTGGATGACAAATGGTTAAATTTTAAATAGCTGCAAAATTTAATTGACTTGTTTGAAGTGATATCATTATTTTAATACTAAAATACTTTTTATTTGAACTTAGAATAGTTAGAAGAAATAGTAAAAATACTCTTCAAGAAGGCAAATTTTTTTTCACGAAAATGTCAATAACAAAGAAGTGCAGTAACTCATACACTTAAATTGCACTAATAAAATTTTTTCAACATCATTTACTTGAAAATGCTTTTAACTACCGGTAACTTGTGAATGTCTACGTGCATTTAATAATGAATGATGTAAGTGATATATATGGACAGATGTAATGAATCCCTATTTACAAATTGAAAATGTGAACTGTGAAGTTCTGTGTATACATCATGGTTTCAATGAATGAGTCCTGTTATCAAATGTCCATCCACAAAGATATTGTGGAGAAAAAAATCCTTCTCAAAATAAATGGCAGATCAATGTTCACGTTTTTGGTCATCTCTCTGAACAAGAAAAAGAATATTTCCATCTACAATGTAAATGCTGATACTGTCATAAATGGCACTCTCCTCCCCTTAATAGATTGGTTGGGCGGGTTTAATGATCTGTCCCCCATATCTTGGTTTCTCTTGACTCATCTTCTGGTCGAAGCGGACCTGTGTGGCCGAGAACGTGGCACAGAACCCCCCAAACACCAGGAGGAAGCCAGACATGACCATCAGACCGAAGGAGTAGGACAGGTAATTTTTGTCTGGATTCTGGATCCACTGTCTGTTCACCACTGACATAGTGCCGAAAATCAGGATACAGATACCTGTCATCACACCTGCCATAACAGAGGAAAATGAAAGAGTTTAAATTAATGATTAAAATATTAGTAAGAAACTATATAGGTTTCCTAATTCTTAATGTGAGGATGCTGCAATTTTGCACATTAACTGCATCTATCCAATGGCTTATCTTTATAACTACTTTGTAGAAAATTTAAATTATATCTTATATGCAAGAAGCAGATTTAGAAAATATCAAACTAATAACAATTGTTCGACTCATTTTTCAAGAACAAGTAAATTTATTTCATTACCTCATTATCTAAAATGTAAATTATATAAACTAATTTTTGGTTTTGTTTTGCCATTTTATAATCAATACTGTCTTCTTACCACAGGTAACTGCTGCGACCCCCACAGACATGAGCGCCCCGAAGCTGTTCCTGCCCTTTAATATGTTAAGGATGAACAAGATGAGGAGGGCAAGGACCACTATCTCTGCCAACAGGGTCAAGGTCATCATCACTTGTATAGACAGGAACCACGCTACAAAGATTATATGTCATACATGTAAATCATCTGATAAATAAGTGAAATCTAGAGTTGTGTGTGACATTTTGGGCAAATTAATACAGTATAATAAACAGAATGGAATAAAGGGGGACAACTCAAGACTATATCTGAAAACTCTCTATTTTAATTCTCCCAATCCAAGAAACTTTGGCAGTTAAACAAAATTGTGAAATTTTATTGGAAAGTCACATGTCTGTCGAGACAAAAATAAAAGGTCTGTTACAGGTATTCAAGTCTCTGGATTATATTGCCACCTGGATACTTACATGGATTAATCCAGTGGAAGATTGGTCTGTATTCATAGGAATAAATCCACCAACATCCATCATAAATCTTTCCATTGTAATCATTAAAGTATGTCCAGTGATTGAAACATGCTGTCCACAGACCCAGCTGAAAAAGACAAATCATTTTTACTTACTAAAATTCAAATTAAAAATCATAAATGTAAAAGAAGCAAGACATTAACTTATTTTTATACTTCAGTTTCTTAACTTTTCTTCTTAATTCGGTGTTTACTCCACTTTTAACGAATTTTGCTAAGACTTGATTCATTCATAAACAATTTCATTTCCTCAAATTCCTGTTTACCTTAGTGTACCTGGAAATGGCTCTTACCTTGACAAATCCGTTCTTCAATTTATATTTATCATCGGCCTCCAACCAATTTGGTGTCGAAAAAGCAATGAGAAAGAAGAGGAAGCCTATCGCAACAAACACTGTTGACGATATTAACAGGTACCTCGACCTGTTCCAGGTAGCCATTTTCTTTTCTGACACACCGGAAGTTGACAGGTGAGAATTGAATTTGGAAGAGTCCAAATAAGATCAAGGGGTAAACAGATCGAGTATTTAACTTTATAGTTAACAGTTTATTTATTGGAAGAAAAAAATTAAGAATTTTAAAAAAATCTAATTGTTCATAAAAGTTAATGACAAAATGAAAAAAAAAATGTCTTAGAAGTATTTTTTGAAGATTTTTTCATTTTTGGAATTGACTTCTAAAACATACTTCTTTTGTTTTTGATTTGTTCATTACTGTGATTATTTGCAATTAACTTTTGAAATTAAACAATAATTTAGTATAAAGTTCAACAAAATTCATGAAGTTTTTAATGAATATGAAAATAATGAATTATGTTTTAATTACTATCAACGACTTATTCATACAATTTCCTTTGGTAGGAAATTGATCCACACTTCTTGCATGCATATTGATTTAAAAAAAATATATTTAAGATTTTTATTTTTCATTGATATGTACAATACATAGAACTCAAACTTGTAAAAAAAACGTCATGACTGGCTCGTAGAAAAACAGCCCAGATTTAAGGATCTGAAGAGATCTGTAACTTGCTTTTCTGAAACGGGATGGACGACCCGAGTTATCTCCAGTCTGCCAATATTATTTTCGGAGAGCTACAGTTCTGCAGCTAGGATCTCAACGACCCCACTTGTTCTTGAAGTACAGTTCTTAATAAACACTGATATGCACTTACATCTTAGAACTGTGTTCATAGTTTAGTCAAAAAGAGTATTAAACCGACTCATTCACAAAAAAGTTTTGTATATGTAAACGAATCTGTTAAAAAATGTGTAATTAATTTGATAGTGTTTGAAATATAACTGTTCTCAGTGCAAACAAAATTATGAAGTTTAAAGAATTCATTAGTGTTTTTGATTAAAAATGTTGTATTTATGAAAAAAAAATTCAAGATGCACTTTTTGACAGTAAATTTATTTATTATCAACAGATACCAGAGATATAAATATATATCTCTTATATACACTTACTTCAATACATATATCTAGGTATATTAATAACAAAATAATCACAATTATGCGTTTAAATTCAATACATTCAACAAAAAGAAAATGTATACATTCATTGAAAATGTTCATTGTGAGAAGTTAATACAAATATGTTTAAATCAGAAAAAATTATATGGATACCCCTCCCTCTCTCCGAGGAAAATAAAAAAAATAAGACACGAATTTTATTCATTACTTTCTGGGGGAAAAATACTAATTAGATTGGCAACCAATGGATTGGCAACCAATGGTTTTAAACCAATCGTAGATAAAATATACTACAAAACATTTACAATTAAGGGAACAGAATTCACTTTCAAATTAAATCACTGTATAAAATCGTATAAAAAGGGATTTCATTCTCCTTTTAACATCTAATTTGCAGCTATTAACTGTATATGGCACGAAAGTTTGCTTTAAACTTTGTTTTAAAATTGCCAACAAGGAGCGTTTCATCTAGAAACATAACATCCTTAAACCTGCAAAAATGCCACACATATAGAAAAATCGTCAAAATCATAAACATTTTTATAACTTTCAAAAAACTATACATTGAGATCAAAGCCGCCACATTCTTTTGGCGAAACCGGGAACCATAAATCGCCAAGTGTCCGGAGTCAATGATCGAGGACATGTAGCACTGGGGTCTATCATTTAATGGCGTACCAGACATTTAATCTAATACTGGCAATGAGACATCGAAGTTTGACTGACTGTCCATTTTCAAGATCGGTATGGAATTGCCACTGGTCCATCATTTGCATCTCTTCGAAACCGCCTGGCTGACATGATAGTTGTCAAACCGGAAATGACGAAACAAAACATGGCAGGGATGAGGATGTAAAAGGACCAGCCTTGGTTATGTTTTTCGTTATTCTCAATCCACCTAAGATCATTCAGAGCCTTGGTGTGAAAGACAATCATGCTCACGAAACAGAAAAACGCTGAAAAAAAATACACGTAGCATTAGTCAAAGTATATATGAATTGGAAAGATGAAGACAATTCAAGGCGTATTCTGTTGGCAATGTGTACCTGAGATGAAGTTTGCCATCACAGTGCCTACAAGAACGATAAAAAAGTACTTCTGTCTTAACATATGAAACATGACGACGACGTAGACAATGACAGCAAAAATCTCCAGAATCAGCGAGACACACATGATGCCCTGCACTCCCTGTAACCATGCTATAAAGAGAAGGAAATTTTATTATACGTATTACAACCATAGTTTATGGTTCTATATGGGTATAAAGAGGCGGATTCATAATTTACATTCCAAGTATATGTTTTTGAAGGTATGTTACATGTAATTGCATAATCCTCAGCATAGTGTTACATAAAATGTATAATTATGTTGATGTGATGATCACTGTTAATAACTACAGTATATCCATAAAAAATACAATAACTACTCCCTATGTTTAGCCATGAACTCCGGCAATCGTTTATAAAGCGCATAACAAGATACTATCGATGTTATAAATCAAACGAATGAGTTTTTGCTGGTTTAACGATGTTTCTTTATACTTACCTGGCCAAATCCATTCCCGGATATCATCAAAATCAGAGGACAGCATCCACCTGCATCCGTCGTATCGGTTTTGCGTTGGGTCTTTGTAGTAACGCCAGTTATTGAAGCAGGCCTCCCAGAGCCCCATGCTCAGGAAGCCCTGATTGCCCCCTTCCAGCCAATTCCCTGTCCCAAAGCTGAGAAGGAAAAAGACTATACCAACAGAACATATCAAAAGAGAAACCAAAACAAGCTTACTGGCTTTATTAGCCATGACGCTATTATTAGACAAGTCAAACGGAATTCATTTGTAAATACAGGTAGGGCGAGTCCATTTTCACCTGAGCAAGGGATGTTGAAAATGATAGGATAGTTACACAGTCAGTCGTACGTCAATGGACTTAGTTATTAACTACATGTAGAAACCATTTTATTTAAAATATATTAAATCAAAGAACATCAGCGAAGGCCAAGAATTGTGATTTCCATCGACAATTTTTCTGCAAAGGACAAGGTATGGTTACATCCGAATTTTGCCTCTATTTTGATATTGAATAATGAATGGTACACAAGATGTATCTCGAGCTCACACTAGTTATAAATGCATAAAAACGAAATATATATCGTTTAGAATGGAACAAAGGCAAGGTTGTTATTTGCATTTTCTGCAACATTTGCTCAAAAAACTGATTTAAAAAGAGAAGTAATGAAAAATTTATCAATGTAGTGAACTTTTTATGATACTTTTGAATGCTTTTAATTAAAATCAACACATATTTTACAACAAGGATTACAGTAGCTTTTTTTGTATTGCACTGTTCTAACAGATACCGGAAACAGCTCCTGGGTCATAAATGGAACTTAAGGTACTGAGTATCTAATCCTTTAAGTTCATGCATATCATCACTGTTAGAGAATGTGTATTTTTGGTAATTTTTCTGAACACTGAGAAGCAACGTAAAACCTCCTAAGCATTCTTTTTACTAGTCAAAACTACCAAAAGATGACCATGGAAAATACTTAAAAGTAACCAACCTTTCCAAATTACCCAATCCAAAAGTCACAAGATTTCTATTTATACATTTGAAAACTGTTATGAGATTTATTGTCAGTATTCATTGAAAAGATCCTTCTTTGGGTTTTGATTCCCTCCATACTTGTATTCAAACTTTTGTTATATATAGTTACTTGCAATTTGCAAGAAAAGACATGGGGCAGCTCAGTTGAATAAATTTAACTCAATAAATATTATTTGTGTTATATTTTATTAAAAATAAAACATCATTCATTGAATGATAATATAAAATTTCAATAAAGATGACATGACAAATGGCAATATGGTAACTGATGTAAATTATGCATTTTTTCAATGAAACTATACATGGAGTTTATGAGATATTTGAAATTACTTAATCCGTGTACCTGAAAAAGGGACAACAATAGTCATACATGTTTAAATATGTTTAAATTTAAAGGCGTATCTGACTCATTGTATTCATACTGATTTTCTTTTATAAAAAATTCTAAAGGAGTTTGAATTTAAGGATACTAAATTATTCTGAAAATCACTCGTTGTTCTGCTGTTTATAGTAAATATAAAACGGCATCAGCATCAAAATAAAAATGTTTGTCCTTTGCACAAGGATTGATTAAATAAAAAAATATATAAACAAATAAAACTTTCAACAACATAAACTGAAAAAATATACACATGTATAATGTATAAAAACTTGACGACCCATGGTTTTTTTTATGGAGATGCTACTTTTGTGGATTCAATAAACTGTTGGCTGTGACCGAAGCATGTGTCCATCGTACGAAGGGCGTTCACCATATTTGTCTTCTAATCTCGCTGTCATGGCGGCGACAAAGCCACACATGGAACCAAACAGGGACAAAAACCCGGATACCGCCACCATGGCGAAGGACCAGGATAAAAAGTTCTTTTCTGGATAATATATCCATTTTGCTTCCAATTCTGGCTGGTCGGATTTGACACCAAACAAGATTAAACAAACTGCTGAAATGACACCTGCAAAATAATTGGAATACTGAATTAATTCTTTGAATTATCTTTTTTGAACACACCCAAGTGCATTCCCAAGACTGGGATGAATGAAATCAATATTGGCAATATATTGATAAATTATAAGCTAAACATCATCTAGAGATACATTGTAATCACCTGAAACAAGAATCATGACGGCTATGGATAAGAGTGCGAGGAAATTGGCAGCTCCTGGACACACCCCCAGGAACACTAGCACGCCCATGATCCCTCCCACTAACTGCAGGAGGAGGGAAATCGTCATCATCACCTGGATGGCAACCAACCACGCTGAAACGACAGAGATACTGAATCATTTAAAAGGATCCGTGAACGTATGAAAAAAAAAACAACTTATCCATTGAATATCTTTTAAAAATTGCACCCATGTAATGATGTCATGATATGAGAAGGATATAGGCTTTTAAATTTTTAAGATTATAATTTATACCTTATTTTAGATGTGACTCCTAATGGCAACTTTTGTATAATTATTTTTAAAAAATGCTACAACTCGTTGCCTTTTTTCGAGTTATGGATTTTTTCTTTACTGTTTTATATTTATGTGAATTCAGTCACTCACATTTTTAATACTATTTTCTTGATACTTTACGTTGATTTATTATTTAGTCACTTTAGAATGACTCATCCATATAACATAGTCGGACCCTTCTAAACATATGTGGAGTCGGTCACTTTCTGATTTGGACATACTCATATTTGTTGTCAAGTAGTCAAATGTATTCTACCATGCATTCACTCTCTGATTAACACATACCATTTTCTCAATAATATTCTTATATGGATTCAGTTACTCTCTGATTGGCTTAAACTTATATTTTCTACTTAGTTCTGAAAGTTTATTAATGTTTCTTTGGGTTTTACTTTACTTTCCTCTTTTTTTTTTAAAATGGTTTAAACCATTCTCATGTTTATATCCTCATCCTTGATACATACATGTGTACGTACATGGATTCAACTGCTATTTGAATAGTTCCTAATCACACCTTTATGTTTTCGATACTTACGTGGATTCAGCCATTCTCTGATTGGTTCATATTCGTATGAGAACATCCACCAACATCCATTATAGAGTTTCCCATTGTAACTCGTCTTGTGAGAAAAATCTTTGAAGCAAGCTTCCCATAAGCCCAACTGTATAACAGTAAGAAAAACTGAAATGTACATACATGTATATGATTCTCTAAGCAAAAGGGGGTAATATTGGATAAACAGTGTCGTTATATATGCCCCCCCCTCAATAATTTTGCCGATAATATACAATAACATGGTTTTTTTTCTTTTGCCCCCTGAAGAAAAGCGTCTGATGACTTTTCTTTGTTTTTTGCTTGTCAATGAAGTTGATAGTGCCCCAAATGAAAAAGGCTGTGCCATCCCAAAACCGAAAATTCCTTCCTAAGGGCCGGAATGTTGCTTGGTAAATGATTTTTCAGGAGTTACATCTCATATTTAGAGGAGAGGGAAGAAGTTAGCAAATGATCTATAGAGTTTTATGTTCAATATTCACCTGTGATAAGCGGTAAATATTGCATATACATGTATTGATGATGTCATAAGTAGTTGAGAGTGAAAGGTACAACTGTTCTCAAAAAGACCCCCCCCCCCTCTCCGAAACAGATTACTCCTTTTACTGGCATGTCTTTCGAAAATATAGAAGAATCTTAAAACAATTTTAAAAGACTTATAACGACCACAACTCATTCCATGATTCAGTCAAATCTAACACAATATTTACAGTTGTACACCTGAGGCAGACATTTTGACACAGAAAGGAATACCTACGCTTTCGAATCCCGAGGAAGTCCTGTAATTTTTGTCTGATTCCAACCAAAAATGCGTAGAAAATCCGATCACAAAAAATATTAGTCCAACTACATTAAGAATAAGAGAAAACAATAATAGACATTTCACTCGGTTCATTATTATAGCGAGGTAAATAATTAAAATAATTATAAATCTATTTAAGGCATCTTTTTACTGGACGATTCCATTCACTCAGGTGCGAGAGGGGTGTGAAGGTATTCAGGTAGAGGAACTCGCGCACAGAATCATTCGCTCACACTTCATATTATTAGACAAAGCCCATTATGCAACAAAAAGTCATATTTTTATACTAGATATGCCCATGGCAGCAATATAAGCTTCATTTATGGATTTATCTAGCTCGTATAATTTGGTGTTAAATTTAACACTATGCAATCCCACATATTCGAGGGATTTGAAGGGTCAGTGATGCCAGTGTGACAGCTAACGGCAACGGTGAAAGTTTCCGAAATACAAGTCAAACTGTAAGGTTAAGGTCAAGGAATGATGTTGTTAACCAAAAGAAAGAACAAGTTTCAATGAATATACCGGATAGATGAAAGCCCAAACACAAACCGTATACAATAGCTGCTGTATGTATACAGGGGCATCAGAGTTTCAAAATAACCTCTTTGTTTGAAAAATTTCCACAGCTCACAATTCGGTTTTATTTGAAAGTTACAGGTAAACTTTCGGTAAAACTAATTTCAGGAAGCATTGAATATTTCAGAACTTTATACACATCACGCGCTACTTCTTTTATATGACTCGCGATTACAAAACTTTTTTTTTTTTACATATGCACCCGATCTTTCCATGTTCCAAATGCCGTTTCCATGTGTAATTCATTCCTTTATTTCATTTTACCATTAGAATTTAGGCTTATCATAATCCGTCTATGATGATCATTGGCCACTTTATGGACAGCGCCAACAAGAACACGTTTGATCCCCTTTCTTTCGATTTCGTCACATCCCTCCTCACGTTAATCCCTATAAGTAACTACTCACTACTAAGTCCGATATCAGATCTCCAAAACCATCGCCAGGGCAGCATGAAGGTTCTAGTTTCCATCACAATTTTCGGTCTTCTCGCAGGTATTGTGTTTATATTATCCAAAAATGTCAGTCCATATGCACTTTCGTGAACAATATAAGAATTGGATCATTTTTATGAACAGAATAACTAAAGAATCAAAAGTATTTCTTGCAGGATGCATGTTTTCACTGAAATAAATTTTAACATATCTTAAGGTACATCAACTTTATGATAAGAGGGATAACTCTCTATGGTATCAATAATTTTAATTCTCTTGAAATTGTAAAGTTGAAGGACAATTTTTTATCGAATGTGAAACCGCAAAGTTTGTTGAAATTGTTTGGTATTCAATAATAATTTATGTTTCTTTTTATAAAAAAAAAATTATTGGAAAAAAATGTTTGAGTGAGCGGAAGAATGAAGATATGAAATAAAATATAAAACATGTAAAACAACTACATTGCACTTTTGTCAAATTAGAGAGAAAAAAATCCTGCATGTCCAATAAAGTGTAAATATTTTTAAAGAAAGATTTCTCCCCAATTTAGCATTCATTGCTGGTGAAAGGTGTCAAGGAGCAGCCGACTGCACTCTTGAGACATGCGCTTCCGGATCCTTTATCGGCTGTACACAGGGGATATGCACGTGCATTACGGAGAGACGTACGTTATCCAAATTTGAGCAGAATTTTAACGGGTCCAAAGTACAATGATCGAGATTTTATGTAAACTTGTTACTTTTGATATTCTAAAGATCCTCTTTTATCTTGGATACAGTTAATTATACTGGCTCGAGATATGTTCAAACGATCAACATTAAGTTCCAAAGTCCGAAACAGGTCTCCAAAAATACCCCGAAACATCCCCCCTCTCTTTTGACTTGGTTCTTAGACCTTTATTTGATTTTTAAGAAATCAAAGTTGTTTTATCGTCTGACTTAATTGTCTCTATATTTAAAAAAAACATATTATATTCGCTTCTTCTACTTTACTACTGGAACATTTTCTCTGTCCGTCTAACTACTGGGTATATGGACTTTCTTTTAACTGGAGGAGTATTAATAGTAGTGAAATTGTTTGGTGTACATGTACCACAGGCACTTGTTTCGGAAATATTTTTTTAACCCGTAGTGTTGTTATTATACTATGGGTTAAAAGAATTATTTCCGAAACAAGTTCCTGTTACATGTACCAGTATAATTACTAGTATGTTCCTGAACGCTTTTAAAACTGCATGTTTCATACAAAAAAAAAACACACACACACAATGGGTCTTGTTAAAAAGCTTGTTTCATAAAAATACAATAAGTCTTGTCTTTGCTTTCGTTTTGTCTAGGATATACATGTACCTTTCACATTAATAAATTTTGTTTTTAATTTTAAGGTTGTCGGGGACTTAGGGACTGCTATGGACTTCCGGCCTGCCCGGACCAGGACGCTTCCTGGCACTGCTTTGACAACGTCTGCAAGTGCATTGACATCTAACGTGATCGTACTTTTTTGTATTGGCATAAATAAACAAATGAACAAGACGAACAAAAGCATTTTTTTTAAAATTCTAAATAATAAAAGATTAAATATAACAAAATTTTTCAACTGGATAAAAGAATTCAAACACGCCTACAGTCTGTATAGTAAGCTTAAAGGGTTAATTGTAGATAAAATTAATCTACATCTGACCATCTTTAAAATATATACGTCTATTTGCCCTCTCCAGTTCTGACTCGGGGTAAAAAATGGTCGGTAGGTAGGTGGGATTTTTTACAAAAAAAATTAAGATGTGTTTGTGAAACACTGATGACCCCGTGAGGTAACATATATAGCGAAGATAATTTTTCTCAAATGCAAATCAAATATGTTAGTACACAAAGTAAGGCCTTCTCACAAGAAGCACCATCTCTTCAGAAGTTATGGCCAGGCTTAAAGTTTTTAAAGGTAGGTCAAACTATAGGGACAAGGTCAAATGGTCAAAGTTGTTGGTTTCTAAATGAAGGTCTTGTCACAGCAATTACATAATTATGTTAAAGTATGAAAGCCTTAGCTCTAACCTTTGAATAGTTATGGCCAAGATAAAGTTTTCAAAAAGTAGGCAAAACTCCAAGGTGAAGGTCAAAGGGTCAACGTTGTTGGCATTCAATGAAAGGTCTTATCACAAAGATTACATATGTGAAGTATGAAAGTCCTATCCCTTACCGTTCAAAAGTTAAGGTTAAAGTTTTTTTTAACAAAAGTACATTGATCTCCAAAGGTCAAAAGGTATCCAATGGAAGGTCTGATCACAAAGAATACTTAATTGTGTGTTGTATGAAAGTCCTAGCATCAACCGTTAAAGAGTTATGGTCAAAGTAAAAGTAAGGAATTTTTTGTGTAAAAGTGTGTCAAACTCCAAGGACAAGAGGTCAAAGGCGGTATCTAAAGTAAGGTCTTGGCACAAGGAATACATGCACGTGTGAAATATGAAAGCCGTAGCCCCACCAGTCAAAAGTTATGGGAAAGGTTAAAGTCTTGCGGACAAACAGCTAGACAGACGGACGGACACAAGTGCAAAACTATATACCCCCGAATCTTCGATTACGGGGTGGTAGATATTTTTTCATAGTTAAACTGGGAAAAATACGATGGCCGAAATCAGCCTGTCTAAAATAAAATTCTACGACCTATAATTTTGTCTTTTGTACATGAAATTTGTACATGTACAAAAATATAAAAAGTAAACGCGGCCTATAATTTGTCTTGTGTACATGTACATTTCTTGAAATTTGTACATGTACAAAAAAATAAAAGTTCTTTCGTGAAAAGACAAAATGTGCATGTACAATTCTTAAATGTTGACAAAAAATCTATAGCGATATATATAAAAGACTGTCACTTTAATTACAATTACAAGTACAATTCTTTTATTTAGAATTATAATTAGCATACTTCTACTTGATGTTTGATAACCTGAACGCAATAAATAAAAGACAAGAGGCCCAGGGGCCACATCGCTTACCTGAGCACATCGGCTAAGAAAAAGCAAATATCAGATCAGAACTGAAAGTTTACTGAGGTGGAGGAGGGGGATTGAATTTCTAATAGTATTTGAGAATGCCTTCATACACTACCTGAGGATGATTTCACATGAGTTTCCTCTTTCCTGTCTCAATGGTTCTTGAGAAGAAGATTTTTAAAGATTTTTCCTATATATTCCCATGTTAAACGTTGATCGGCCATTCTGGCCCCACCCTACCCCAGGGGTCATGATTTGAACAAACTTGAATCTACACTACCTGAGGATAATTCCACATAAGTTTCATTTTTCCTGCCCCAGTTGTTCTAGAGAAGAAGATTTTTTTCTAAATGCCATTAATTTTCCTCTAATTCATAAGTATCTACCCTTGGAAAAGGGTGTGGCCCTTCATTTGAACAAACTTGAATCCCCTTTACCCAAGGATACTTTGTAGCAAGTTTGGAGTGGTCCTTGAGAAGAAGATGAAAATGTGCATGAAAAGTTTACAACGACGACAGACAACGGACAAATTTTGATCAGAAAATTCTTCGTAAAGAACACATGGAAAATATAAGTATGTTTCTGAACTTTTATCTGTGACATTTTCAAAGAAAGTGGCTCCCATCAGTCAAGTACCTCAAATCACTTGACTCGACACTATATAATCTAGTATTTCGGCGGTGTAATATACACAATGTTTAAGATTTTTATAGTTTGTTTTAAAATTAGCCGCAAATCCGCAATCACCAGGAGCCTATTTGGACATTTGTTATACAGATTACCATATTGGTTAGGAGAAGAGCATATCAATCAGGTCTATGAGAAACACAATAGTTTATTCTGGGAGGATTGTATTGCAATTCTTCGATTTCTTAGAATATGCCGGTACTTCATAATTTTTATACCCCAGTTTCATTGGTAATTTTATGTTAGCGAATATCGCATACAGAATGGGGTCCTTGACAAAGAACCCATTGCATAATCAATTATTTGTTTGTAATAATTGCATGAAATTCAAAGATATTACTTTCTTGGATACATGTGCGTATAGTCCATCTCTATTTGCTTGTATCAGAACACATTCTTTGTCTTCATCTCAAATATCCGCGTCTTCCGATCCACGTTGATTATCACTTGATTTATTGTTTGAGGGGTATCAGAAGTCAAGTGCAAAAATTGGATGACAGCTAATTATAATTTAAATAAAAGAATTGTACTTGTAATTGTAATTATAGTGACATAATCTTTTTTTATATACCGCTATAAATTTTTTTGTCAACATTTAAGAATTTTACATGTACATTTTGTCTTTTCGCGAAAGAACTTTAATTTTTTTGTACAGGTACAAATTTCATGTACAAAAGACAAAATTTTAGGTCGTGTAATTTTATTTTAGACAGGCTGATATCGGCCATCGTAGAAAAAGCTATGATAAGAAGCACGTGCACTATCGGAGGAAGAGGCGGGGAGTCTGAGACATGCATTTTTTATTCGAAGGCAACAGAAAAATTCAAATACATGTAATTTGGTAAGGAGACTGTCCGATCGTCGTCTCCTCCTATTTTTGTTTGCAGTGTATGGTTAAATACTATATGCTAATGTATGTTTAAAAAAATGTATTTTCCTATTCTAAATTACCCCCCCCCCCCCCCGCACAACCAGATTAGTTTTTTGTGTTCTGTTTGTGTGTTTTTCTTTTCTTTCCTTTCAATGAATTAAATTTTTTAAAAAATCTGTTAGTGATCACTAATATTATTCGTGCATTGCTTCTTTGATAAAAGTTTAGCATACCTGTATTTACCGAATTTAAATTGCCTATTGTATATAAACAATACACATTATAAAGAACAGTGTCGAGGGAAAAATTCTGTTCAACTTAAGAAATTACTTAATGCAAGTTTACGCAGAGTTGATATAGTGCGGAACTAAAAAAAGTAGGAAATTTTAGAATTAAGCCAAAACGTAATTTTCCCCGCTCTGTAGAAAAGAATTTTGTTTGCGCACGCAACATTGGAAAGTTTCCGCGACCTAACGGTTACTATAGTGAAGCAACGCGTGCATTCATGGCCCGCGTGATAATAATGTATTGATTGGTATGCTAACACGTGCCTTACAGCTGTTCAGTTGTTGACATGTCTTGAACAGTTCTACATGGCTCAGCTAAATGTCCGGTGGATAAAGGGAAGAAAATTGAATATAAACTAAAATGTCGGTTGGATTTATTGGGGCTGGGCGAATGGCCCAGGCCTTGAGTCGGGGCTTTATATCCAAAGGTAAGTTAACGTTTTTTCAGACCTCTAAATCTTTACCCCCCCCCCCCTTTGTCTTTATATATGTCAATGAGAAGTATTGAAAAAAAAAGTGGTACCCCGGTAATTTTTAATTAATATGAATATACTAACCTATTGAAAAAGTCCAACAATTTCCAAATTTATGTGGCAATGAATTATTAATTTTATGAACTTCGCCTGCCAAAATTCGGTTAATTTTTTAAAAACTATAGATTTCATCCATAAATCTGTTAGGACCTAGATTCGCTTAATCAAACAACAGAAGTTAAATAATAAATACGTTGATCAACATTGCACGGTAAAATATGCATTATTAACCAGTGAAGACAAAAATATTTTAAATTATTGTATTTATATGAATTATTTGCATCTTCCTAAACATAATAAACAATCAGACAATCTTTGTGAAATTAGATACATGAAATGGCCGACCTTTGACATTTTCTTTGAAAATCTCCAGAACAGACTGGATCTAACCAGCTTAAATTAGTTCGAAGTGGAAGTTTTCTCCCACAAAGGATTAAAAATAATTATAAAAAATGGAGAGAAAAAAAACAACATTTCATTGATATACAGCATCATATAAATATATGCCGTAATGCGAGCATTGTCATAAAACTAAGCAATCACATAATTATAATCTAATACTTGACAGACGCAGTATTAGGGTGTATACAGTGTCTATAGTAATTTTCCTGGTAAAATACATACAAACAGTTTAAAAAGTAATCTACGTGTTGCTAAAGTGCTTTATAAAATTATCATCTGTAAATAGAATATCTTCAACATCACTTATGATTCAGCCAGCCAGGGAAGGGGGGGGGGGGGGGGG